>ML058564.1:1971138-2326524 GCA_003013855.2 Liriodendron chinense
CAAGCGGTGTGTGGATGTGATCGAGGTTGTAACGGTTCTACTTCATAGTGAATTGATGATCTGGATGAGGTCCCTTGGTTTTTACCTCTTTGAGGGTTTTCCATGTAAAAATCTCTTGCGTCTTGTGGTTGATGATTTGATTTAGTTTAGTGCTTTATCATAACCCATAATTCTAGTAGTTTGGGGGGCGAGATCCTAAGGTTTTGTGAAACGCACTCAAGAAAAGTGGTATCAGAGAGTTTAGGTTAATTGAACAGGAAGTGTGATCGATTCTGAATTATGGAAGGTGGCTCATCAAGGATTATTAGTCTCAATGGATCCAACTGGACCATATGGAAGGCTAAGATGGAGGACTTTATTGTAAGGACTTGTATGCTCCAATTCTAGGTGTATCAGCGAAGACAAAGGATATGTCAGATGATGATTGGAAGAAATTGGACCGGAAGGTAGTGGGGTTCATTAGACAATGGTTGGATGATTCAGTATTCCACCATGTGTCTACAGAGACCTCAGCCGCTAGCCTATGAAAGAAATTACAAGGGTTGTATGAGAGGAAGACAGCCGGCAACAAGATATTCCTAATTAGAAGACTTGTAAATCTCAAGTTCAAGGATAATTATTCTGTGGTTGAGCAAATGTATGAAGTCAGCAATATTGTGAACCAGCTCTCCGCTATGAAGATGATCCTGGACGATGAACTACAGGCTTTGCTATTGCTTAGCTCATTACCTGACAGTTGGGAGACATTGGTGGTGTCTCTAAGTAACTCCGCGCCAGATGAAAGAATGTCCATAGATTTGTAACAAGTTGTCTCTTCAATGAGGAGATAAGGAGGAAGTCTCAAGGGTCTACTCAGCAAGAGACCCTTGTGGCACAGGATCGGGGGAGAGGAAAGAACAGAAAGGGCGGGAAAGCCCGAGATAAATCTAGAGGCAAGGCTAATGTCAGAAGAGACGTTGAATGTTGAAATTGTGGCAAGAATGGTCATTACAAAAGTGAATGTCATAAGAAAAAGGATCAGAAAGAAAAAGGGAAGGAAAAGGTGAGGAATCAGATTCTAGTGCGGTTGCCTTAGATGACGACGTTGTGGTCATTCTCTCAGTGAATCATAATGTTTGTCTCATGACTGCGAATCAGGACACCGACTAGGTGATCGATTCAGGAGCGTCATTTCATGCAATTCCACGAAAGAATTTCTTCACAAGCTATAAGCAAGGCAACTATGGTAGAGTGAAGATGGGGAACTCTGGAGTGTCCTAAATTGTGGGAGTTTGTGATATTTGTGTGAGGATCGATGTAGGCTGTACATTGGTTCTAAAAGATGTGAGACATATTCCAGACCTTCGTCTCAACTTGATGTCGATGGGAAGGTTAGATGTAGCCAGCTTTGGGAGTCGGTTTGTTGGTGGGCACTAGAAGCTCATCAAGGGTTCGATGATCACAGCAAGAGGGAAGATGTGTTGCACTTATACAAGACATGTGTCAGTATATGCAAGGGTGAGTTGAACACATCGGAAGATTCAATGACAGACATGTGGCATAGACAGCTCAGCCACATGAGCGAGAAAGGGCTTTAGCTACTAGCGAAGAAGCACTTCCTTCCAAAGTTGGCAAGTACACCTCTTAAAACCTGTATTGATTGTTTATCAGGGAAACAGAATAGAGTTTCATTTGTAAAAACTGCTTCTCATGTTAAGAAAGTGCATCCATTATATTTGGTTTATTCTAATGTTTGTGGTCTTATGAGTACAAAAACCTTGGGTGGGGCATTGTATTTTGTCACATTTATAACCTCTCGACAATAGCATGAAATATTTTAAACACACTAAAGACCTTGTCCTTGGATTTCAAAGCATAAACCTAAAAACTCCTAGAGGGAGACAGGTAGATCATTGAAGTGCATCCGCACTGACAATGGAGGTGAATACATCGATGACTTTCATGAGTATTGTAAATCCCTAGGTATATGGCATGAACAGACGGTACCCAAGACCCCAACACAATGGTGTATTTGAGCGTATGAATCGCACCATTGTAGAAAGAATCAGATGCATGTTATCCCATGCGAAGTTGCCCAAGATGTTCTGGGGAGAAGCAATGCACACGGCAGTGTATTTGATAAATAACTCTCAATCAGCCCCGTTGAACGGAGAAGTACCTGAGAAGGTGTGGACTGGACGTAATCCTTCGTACAGTCATCTCAAGGCATTTGAATGCAGGGCATCCGTTCACGTACCAAAGGACGAGAGGTCCAAGCTCGATACGAAAATCATGCAGTGTGTGTTCTTAGGGTATGGTGATGAGAAATTTGGCTTTAGGTTATGGGATCCGACCGAGAAGAAGCTCTTCAGGAGCAGAGATGTGGTTTTCTTTGAAGATCAATGTATAGAAGACATTGGAAAGCTAGAGAAGACCTAGCCCAGTTCAGGTGAGCTGGAAGATTTGAATCCTATTACTCATCCCGTGGTGCCTGATGACGGGAAAGTACAACAAGGTACAGAGGACGAGGGAGTTCCTACAGAAGATGAACTAGGGGAGCAACCCCTACTTGATCCACCTGTTGAGCCACAGGTGAGGAGGACATCTAGGGACAGGCACCCATCTAAGAAGAACTCGCCGCATGAGTACACTATGCTTACTGATGTGGGAGAGCTAGAAGATTATTTTGAGGCCCTAGCCGACGAGCATAAGGGGGAGTGGTTGAAAGCTATGCAAGAGGAGATGGAATCCTTGCATAAGAACCACACCTATGACATAGTGAAATTGCCTAAGGGCAAGAAAGCTCTAAGCAACAAGAGGGTGTTTAGAAAGAAGATTGAGCAGAAGAATTCATAGACAGGGTTCAAGGCCAGACTCGTAGTGAAAGGTTTTGGTCAAAGGAAAGGTATAGACTTCAATGAGATATTCTCACTAGTGGTGAAGATGACATCCATACGGATGTTGCTTGGGTTGACGGCCAGCATGGATCTGGAGATATAGCAGTTAGATTTTAAAACTGCTTTCCTCTATGGTGACCTGAAAGAAGAGATCTATATGCGTCAACCAGAGGAGTTCGAAGTCAAGGGCAAAGAGCATATGGTGTGTAGGCTTAGGAAGAGCTCATATGGGCTGAAACAAGCTCCTAAGCAATGGTACAAGAAGTTTGACTCGTTCATGTTGACACATGGGTATGATAGAACGGAATTGGACCACTGTGTGTTCACTCGCAGGTTCTCAGATGGTGATTTCTTAGTTCTGCTATTATATGTTGATAACATGCTCATTATGGGAAAAGACATCAAGAAGATTGACAGGCTGAAATAGGAGTTGGGCAAGTCGTTTGTGATGAAAGACTTGGGCCCAGACAGACAGATCCTAGGAATGGAGATAATCCGTGACAGAAGCAACAAAAGGCTTTGGTTGTCACAGGAAATGTATATTGAGAAAGTCCTAGAGCAGTTCAATATGAATGCAGCGAAGCCGGTCAGTACTCCACTGGATAGTCACTTTAAATTGAGCGACAAATAGTGTCCCAAGACGAAGGCAGAGGTGGATGAGATGCAGAAGATACCATACGCCTCGATAGTAGAAAGTTTGATGTATGTTATGGTGTGTATGCACCCAGACATAGCATATACGGCTGGTGTTGTCAGCCGGTATCTTGCCAATACTAGCAAAGAACATTGGGTAGCGGTGAAGTGAATACTACGATATCTGAGAAGCTCATCCAAGTTGAGCCTATGCTATGGTGACGAAAAACCTGTGTTAAAGAGTTACACAGATGCATATATGGCAGGTGATATAGACTCCAGGAAGTCCACATAGGGGTTCATGTTCACGTTTGCTTGGGGAGCGGTCTCTTGGCAGAGCAAGCTACAGAAGGTCGTAGCATTGTCGACGACAGAGGCCGAGTACATTGCAGTCACAAAAGCATGCAAGGAGATGCTTTGGATGAAGAAGTTCCTACAGGAACTTAGCATAAAGCAAGAGAAGCACGTGGTCTATCGTGATAGCTAGAGTACGATACACTTGAGCAAGAATCCAAGTCAGCGTTCCAAGTCGAAGCACATAGAGATTCGGTATCACTGGATTATGAATACTTTGGAACAGAAAATGTTACAGCTTGAGAAGGTCCACACGAACAATAAGGGGTCAGACATAATGATCAAGGCTTTGCTCAAAGAAAAATTTGAGGCTTGCAGAAGCCGGGCTGGCTTGAAGATGGTAAACTCCTCCTTAATCGGAAAGAGGGAGATTTGTTGGAGTTTTCCTCCTCATTTGATAAAGGAGAGAGAGGGACAATTTGAGGTCCGACTGGCCGGTGCCCCCTGGCCGGCCAGCCGGACAAAGTGTCCACAAGCAGGAAAATCGCTGGACGATTTTTGTGAAGGCCGACCGGTCGGGCTATGTGTATTTATACACAGCAGACTCTTTGGAGTGTTTTTTGTGTATCCGGCCGGCCGGAGATGTGCATAGACTGCTACTGCAGTTTCCAAATTAGGTTAAGACTCTTGCTAATCTCTATAAGAGGAGCTTTAATCCGGGATTTAGGTATCCCATTAAGTGCATTACACGTCCAAGGTGAGAGAGAGAAAAAAAAAGAGAGAAAGAGATGAGGAGAAAGAGGGAGAGGAAGCTTGTTGGTAGATGAGGCTTTGCTCGCGAAGGTCTTTCACGACGTAACGACGTCTCGGCTCTTCAACGTCCTATTGCTCGGGTGAGATCTCTCAGTTTCTAGTCCTTTTATTTTTATCCATCCCTACATGGGTGAAGAAGGTTTGATCCAAGCGGTGTGTGCTTGTGATCAAGGTTGTAACAGTTCTACTTCATAATAAATTATTGATCTGGATAAGGTCCCGTGGCTTTTACCTCTTTGAGCGTTTTCCATGTAAAAATCTCTTGTGTCATGTGGTTGATGATTTGATTTAGTTTAGTGCTTTATTATAACTCATAATTCTAGTAATTTTGGGGGAGAGATCTTAAGGTTTTCTGAAATGCACCAAACAAGATCAAACTATTTGTGATTTGATTTCACCATCTTAAAATTTCAGTTATCATTTTTATTTTCAAGATTTTGCTATTTGAGATTCAATTCAAGCCGAGCTAGCCTAGTTTTGATTGTAAGGACATTGCTATGAATATATGCTTATTTTTCCTACACTTTTAGAACTTTATTTACACTATCCATGCTACGCATACTTTATTAGCCCCAAGTAAAAAGAATTTCTTCAACAATCACTAATTCTATCTTTTACCTAAATGAACTCTCTTTGCAAAAGGCATTTCTTCTCAATTAAACTGCACTCTATAGTTGTGGCTGTTGCAGTTGCTTATTTCTATTCAACTGAATGACAAGTGAAACCAATAAAAAAATTAAGATCACAACTAAATGGATTGAGTTACTTTTCAATAAATATTGTAAGGAAAAAGACTGTGAAAGCATAGTCTGCACCAAGATTCTTTGTTGTAATATCTCTCTCAATCTAGTAGCAATGGGGGGGGATCTTAACATGTATTTCAAAACGAGAGTCGGAAGTTTGTATTTTAAAATGATTGCTAGATTCCTGCCAATCATTTTCAATGTGGGAGACATTGTTCTGATGTGACTAGAATATAGAGATGGACTCATAGTTCATTTATACGAATTCCGTACATTTTCATCTAATGTTCCCTATAGTTAAGGGGATATTGTGAGGTAGGGAGTATTGTGACAGTGGACCATCATGTGTTATAGGCCATACCAAAAAATCAAGGGGAGTGGACCGTCATAGCCATCTCATAAGCTATCTGCAAATGGAACAGTTAAAGTAGTACTGGTCCTCACCAAGCCACTAAAACTTGCAAAAAAAAGATGGTCAGAGTCATCCAATCACTGCGATTTTTTGTCTATAGCTCCTCCACATTGTAGCCCAACAGATCAATAGTCCCGATCACCACATGCTTAACACATGGGGCAGCTGCGGAAAATATTTTACTGTTGCTCTTCCAAACAACTGAAAACAAATGGTTTCTTGATTTTGCAGAGTAGCTTGGTGACTGCATGGAGCACTCTTTCTCAACTGCGGTATTCTGTGGCGCAAAAGCACATACAACTTGAGAAAGAGAAGCTAGAGCTGAAGCTAAATAGTGTACTCAATTCACAGGTCAACATTAACTGGGATAAGATAATTACATGTAACTAACATCAAAACCATAGCTTAACGGTTTAATTATGTTAATTAACTTTTCATACATGTTCTAGTAATTAGTACAAACTACAGTTCAAAAACTGAACTTGACTCAACTCAATGTTTAGCTACGTCGGGTTGACTCAAAGACTCGATTTGACATCTAATGATTGTAAATTGGAAGTATTGTGATTAGGGTTTTTTTTTCGTTTTTGTGCAAAATAAGCTATTGGAAGCTTGGGCAGATATGGAAAGGCAGCATTTTTCAACAATTTCAACTACTAAGGATTGCATAGATTCAGTTGTCAGCAAAGTTCCTCTAATTGAGGGTGCAAAGGTATGGCAGGAATGCTTCAAATGAAAAATAAGAAATGCTATGGTGATTTGAATGGTGAGATTTTTAAGAGGTGTGAGGTGGGTCATTGGAGAACATCAAATGTCAACTGTAAGTCATCGGATTTCGAACCATCGTGTACATGTGTGGTTCGCCTAATGAATGTGACTGGGTTGATTTTTTTTGCTCAAGGCATGTCCATTGCAGTCTTACATATGTATGCCTTGTTCTTCGAATGTTGGCCACATATCCCCTTCAAGTTTTCGACCGTAAGAGTTTAATCTCGACTGGTTCATGTGGTGTGGTCCAGTTGAGCCTTAGATTTGCCTCCTTCTTGGGTTCAAGCCCTAAAATGATCTGTCAAGATAGATGGATAGTGTGGATAAAACATATAGATCACCATGGACCCTACAGATCCCCTGACAGGACCATTAGGGACGTGGATTAGCTCTGAAGGAAGTGGATTTCCTTTGGCAGGAAGTTCCTATGCTAGGAACCTTGGTGGGGCCACCGAGATGTTTGTAAGAAATCCATTCCGTCCATCCCCTTTTTGAGCTCATTTTAGGACATGCGACTGAAAATGAGACGGATCAAAGACTTAAGTGGGCCACACTAAAGGAAAAGTTGGATAGGCATATTACTATAGTTGAAACCTTTTGAAACCTCCCTAGTGTCCACAGTGATGTTTATATGCCATCCATACCGTTCATAACGCCATTCCTATTGGGATGAACTGAAAACATAAATATTAGCCTGATTCAAAACTTCTGTGGCCCAATGAATACTTCAATTGTGGTCGTTCAATCCTCACGTTTTTAGCCCACTTGAGTCTTGGATCTGGCTCATTTTTTGTCGCATGTCCTAAAAATGAGCTCACAAAATGGATGGATGGGGTGGAAAACATCACGATGGGCCCCACCTAAGTTCCCAGCACAGGAACTCCCTGCGAAAGAAATCTGCATCTAGCTCTAATAGGTTTGGTAGCGATCTCGCCAGTGAAGTGACATCACCAAGTTCTATTGGGCCCACCATGATGTATGTGTTGTATTAGACTTTTGACTATTGCCTTATGTTTATGCCTCGCCCCGCTTAGAAGAAAATCCTATCTCCGCCCCTACATATATCACTTGCCAAGAAATAAAGAAAATAAAAATGAAAATCGAGTATTACACCATGCATTTGTTAACAACATTGAAGAGCTTGCACGCTGATCCTCAACCAACTTCCTTAGCACTTTGCCGTGCAGTAGATCTCACAATATCAATCACTGATTTCTCTCCCATGGTAGGCTTTCTTGATCTCTTTTTTCTTTATGAGGTATCATGTTCATGTTTACATTTGTTTTTTTTTTTTTTTTTAAGGAAGTTCAAAAATGGGATTATACTTAGAAGTACTAGAATGAGTTCCAAGGATATCTGAACTTGGGTCCTCATTCTAACTTCATTTTGAGTTTTTAAACCTTGGTTTTGCCTACATTTGGGTGTTGGTGGTTGTTGGTCGCCTTGGGCTCGAAGCGGAGCTAACGATGCTGCAATCTGGTCGAGGGTCGCCTGTATACCTTGCAGGATCAACCGGTTCTCCCGTTGCGCTGCTTCGAAAGCTGTCGCCGTTAGATAGTCCCTCGGAGCATCGTCCTTAGGATGAGGATCCAACCCTTCATTAGAGGTCATCATCCTGAGGAAGAAACCTCTCTCTGATACCAATGACGCAGGGAGAATGTGGTAGGTCGATCACCGTCTCCCTAATCGATAGTTTCTCGAATCCACGAGAAGAAAGAAAAGATAAAAAAGAGGAATTTAATTCCAAATAATTGTTTATTGAAGATTGAATGAATCAAAACGAAATTACAATGCATATAAATAGGAAACTAAACCCTATGCAAAGTATCAGACTCCAACTCCAACTTAAACTCCTAGAAAACATAACTTACTATAAATAGTAAACTTACTATTTATAGAAGTCGTTCAATCCTACTAGAACTCTTGGTTTTCAGCCAAAAATAGAAAGTTATCAAACGGCCTCAACCATGTTGTTCTACGAAATATTCTAAGCCCTTTTTCATGTTGGGCACTAACTCTAAAACCCTACAGATGCAAAGTTATGATCGAATTAAAACTTACTATAAATAGTAAAACTGAAAATAAACTAGCCTAATGACCGTCAATACGGTCGATTCTCGCGATTCCAGCTTGGGCAACCCGGCGTAGCAGGGTTGGTTGGCTAAAGTAGCTCGAGCTACCCCAAATTGATATATTATACGTCCCGTAACTCATTCCGGATTGTGAGATACAACCGATTTACGGTCCTGACGGTCCGGATCACTTTCGACCCCATCCGGTCTTCTTTTGCTCCATCTGGGCCATGAAATAATCAGCGACCCATTCTACATCACTAAGTGGCTAAGAGAGAGTTGGAGGAGGCTAAGGGGCTGAAGAAGATGGGAGCTTAGGCACTCAACACTCCATTTCACTCTCTCTCACTTTCTCTCTTCCTTACTTTCACTCTAACTCTCCTTCTCCTCTTGTTGGTGTTGGTTGGTGGTAATGAAGAAAGGGGAGGGGTATTTATAGCCTCTTTTCTGGTTTTCTTGTAATTAGAGGGGCTATGGAGGGTAAAAATTGGGTGTTGACTTGGGGAATTGTAATTAAGAAGAAATTTAAGGACATTTTGTGAAAAAAGTTGACTTTTAGATGTGTTCTCCCTTGAATAAACCTCCCCTTGATGCACCTCTTGGGTTTGGCTTGAATTTGACTTGGCTTGGCTAATGGATTGACTAATGGCTAAAGCTTAGGTAGTGGCTTGGGTATAGTTAAAGCTTGAGAATGGCTTAAGTTATAGCTAAGGCTTGGATAGTGGCTTGGTTGTAGTTTAGGATTTAGGTTAACCTAAGGTTGGGATAATGGCTCTTAAGGACTCACTCATCCCCTAAAATGATGATGATAATAATAATAATAATAATAATAATAATAATAAAATGGATGGACGGTGTGGGTATGGCATATACATTCATGATGGGCCCTAAAATTTGAGGCCTCACTCAGGCCTTAGGCAATCGCCTAAACTGCCTAGTGGTAGAGCCAGGCCTGATTTGTACAAAGATGCATCCGGGCACTCTTCACGATCCAATGCATCAGGACCGTACAAATCCTCCCCGAATAGATCAATTTATGTTCAGCAAATGATAATGGTGAGGCCCACAACGTGGACGGTTCTGATCACCATCGATACTTCCTTTTGCTTAGATTTCTCAGCTCTGATTCACAGCATCAGCTCTTTCATTCACAAACCTCCGTTGAAGCAGCCGATTATTAAGCATCCGCAGCTGATGAACGCTCTCATCGGCCTCAAACCCGCAACGGCCAACAACGACGATGAATACGCCATAAGAGAATTCGACCTCTTGATGGCTTTCTTTGACATCCCCACTGTTGGATTGCTCGAATCGGATCCCCTGAGCATTCGAGTGATAGATGAATCTTGCAAGTATCTTGAAGCGACTTCAATGCCTCCTTCCCGAGTTCTCCCCATCGATGCAGAGCTGATGTCTGTTGCTGCAGAGATATCAGATTCTGAGCTTGGGAAATCAGCGAATGAGTCGGATATCCGCTGGCGTTCAAGGGCATTCTTGTCGACGGAGATCTTCCCAGGAGTGAAAGAGGCGGAAGAAGTGGATTTCTTTTCCGAAAATTTGAATTTTCCTGTGCATCTCATCGACCCACCGGCCGGGCGGTTCTCCTTCAAGCGCTCCTTTTCATTCTCGAACCGGTTGAATTCAGAGCAGCTCCTTTGTCTGCCAAAGAACTGATCAGTCTTTGAAGACGATCGGTCTCCATTCTTCCGTTCGACGAAATCAATCAATCTATCATTTTCGACATGATCTGCCAGAGTGTTTGATCTCTTAGATGAAATCGAGGATGGCCATAAGCCTCTGACTGGGCCTGCCTCTTAAACGCTCCGATGATGACGAGAATCGGGGGGGGGGGGGGGGGGGGGGGCGACTGAATTTCCGACGGATTGGAGAGAGGAGATGGATTGGAGAAGGGATTCCGCTTTCGGTGGAGGATGGGGAACTCGGGGGAGGAATCGGGATCTGACGTAGCGCGATCGTGGTCTGAGAGGTTTGATTGGTGGATCTTCAGCTTCATTTTTCTTTGCGTTTTAAGAAAAGAAAGGAAAACAGAGGATGGGATTTGTGTGTGCGTACGCGCGCGCGTGAGAGAGAGAGAGAGAGAATCGGAGAGTTTTAAGAAAGAGAAAAACAGAGGATGGGATTTGAGAGAGAGAGAGAGAGAGAGAGAGAGAGCTCACATGGAGATGAATTGGAGAGATATTGGGACAGGTTCCGATTTTTGAAAGTGGAAGTTGTTGAGAAGAATGTGAGACTTAATCTTAATGCGGAATAATCGGATCGTCTATGCATCAACAATGGAGATTCCATACTACAATCTTAAAGGCGTA
Organism: Liriodendron chinense; assembly: GCA_003013855.2. Taxonomy (NCBI): domain Eukaryota; kingdom Viridiplantae; phylum Streptophyta; class Magnoliopsida; order Magnoliales; family Magnoliaceae; genus Liriodendron; species Liriodendron chinense. The sequence goes on from ML058564.1 coordinate 1,982,077, forward strand.
CCTGATTGGGAAGACATTCCTGATGCCGTCATGTTGCCGAGAAGAACTCTTGGTCTTCCGCACCTTACACCTTTAGGAGAATCACTCAATGGGACTAGGGTTTTCTCTTATGTGTTGGTGAGAGGACCAAGACATATATTTATAGAAAAGAGGGTCAGAGAAGCTTACCCATCACACTTCTCTCCTCTAGAGTCTCCACACCATAGGTTTCCATATCTGGCTTAATAACCGCGTGTAGGGAACACGGTTCAAGCGTCCCGCCCCAAACCTATTTGCAATGATCACAACTATAGTGGGGCCCACTGAATCGCTCAATCTGAATAATCCAACGGTCATGATCTAAACTGATGATCATGTGTGGCCCACATAATGGAGTCTTACATTCTCCCACTTGGGCTACACTGATCTCTGAAAGAAAACAAAACATTTTATTTTATTTTGTGAAAAATAATTTTATAAAACGCATTTGTTTCAAAAGTTTCTAATGGGCGCCCTACTGATTTCAAAACAATACCGTTGGATAATTATGAGCAACGCTTGTCAGATCCGGTCCATCAAGACCACTGATATTGAATCATGGTAGTCAACACAACATTTCATATTTTCGAAGTATGACGAATCACAATCACAGATACCAATAGCCTTAACGACATGGATCATTGATATGGGGTGTGGTATGAAGATTACACATCTTATGTGATCATACGTGTTTATCTTCAAGTGGTCCTACTGAACGTGTCTCCAAGACACAAACCAAATTCTTGCCTGCTCAAAACTGAATGTGCACGCTGAATGAGAAACAAGATATAGACTGAATAACAGAATTATCAAGATGAGATCTCCAATGTCTATACCTGAATCGGATCAAACTGAAGCTCCCACTAATCCAATATTTCTTTGGGTCACCAAATCCCATGAAAGACAAATGTCTCAAAAGTTACGTGACAAACTGACCTTTAAGGAGTAGATCCATCATCATCTGCTTTATGCAAATGAGTTATATAGACATTAGACAATTCTGTACTGAATAAAACTTGCAGCCATATCGCCTCATGCGTAGGCTCAAGAGAAGCTACATATTCCACTTTCATCGTAGATGAAGCAGCCAAATCATGTCACGTTTTTCATAATATAATTTCATTATGAAAATGTAGCTCGCAATAGAACTCTCGCTGAAGGCAGCTAACAAAATTTGCATTTGTATATCTAACCAGCTCTAAATGGTCAGACCTTCTATATGTGAGTGCGAAGTCCTTTGTCCTTTACAGGTAGCGCAATGCTTTCTTAACTATCCAATGGTTCATACTTGGATTGTTAAGGTACCTGCCCAACATTCCAACCATAAAAGCAATATCTGGACGCGTACAGACCTGAGCATACATGATGCTCCCTACTGCAGACGCATATGGAATAGCTTTCATCTTGTCCTTCTCTAGGTCATTCTTAGGACACTGAAATTGACCAAATTTGTCACCTTTTACAACAGGTGTTTGGCCAGGAGCACAACCTTGCATGCCAAACCTTTCGAGAACCCTATCAATATAGGCCCTCTGCGACAAGCCAAGTAATCCACGTGATCTATCCCGGCTAATCTGAATGCCGATGACAAAGGAAGCACCACCAAGATCTTTCATCTCAAAATTTTGAGATAGAAATTTCTTAGTCTCACGCAACAATCCAATATCACTACTGGCTAATAAAATGTCGTCAACATACAAGACCAAAATGATAAACTTACTCCCACTGATTTTCACATATATGCACTCATCCGCAGTGTTTTCAATGAAACCATATGAGGAAACAACTTCATGAAACTTTAGGTACCACTGTCGTGATGCCTGTTTCAACCCATAAATGGACTTCTTAAGTTTGCAGACCAGATGTTCTAAGCCTTTGGCTTTAAAACCTTCTGGCTGCAACATATATACGTTCTCCATTAGATCTCCATTGAGAAACGCAGTTTTCACGTCCATTTGATGTAGCTCCAAATCCATATGAGCCACAAGAGCCATAATGATCCTAAAGGAGTCTTTCTTAAATACAGGTGAGAAAGCCTCCTTAAAGTCAATGCCCTCACGCTGAGTGAAACCCTTTGCAACTAGCCTGGCTTTATACCTTTCGATATTGCCCTTAGAGTCCCGTTTGGTTTTAAATACCCATTTACAACCAATCGACCTAATCCCTTCAGGCAATTCAACAAGGTCCCAAACTTTGTTGTCCTTCATGGATTTCAATTCATCCTTCATGGCGTCGAACCAATGAGAAGAATCCGCACTTTGTTCGACCTGTGAAAGGGATACAGGATCCTTTTCAACCCCAATGTCAAACTCATGCTCCTGCAAATAGATGATGTAATCATCTGGTATTGCAGATCTTCTCTCTCTATGTGATCATCTTAATGGCTCATTATTCTGAATTGGGTTTTCCATTTCCTCATCAGTGGGTTGTATTTGAGGTTGTGCATGGTCGTCCATAGGGATCTCAGGGTCCACTGCTGGACGGACAACCATGCTACTCTGAATGATTGTGGTGGGAATCACAATCCGCTCTTCCTCAAATACAATATCTCTTAAATTTGTGCTCCCACTATCTTCAGTGTTCTCAATAAACCTAGCATTCGCAGTCTCAATGACTCTCATGGAATATGATGGACAATAAAACCTGAATCCTTTTTATCTTTCTGGGTATCCAATAAAGAAGCAACTAACAGTTCTAGGGTCAAGTTTTCTTTCATGTGGGTTTTATGGTTTGGCTTCTGCAGGACAACCCCATACACGAAAATATCGTAGACTAAGCTTTCGCCCTGTCCACAATTCATATGGAGTTTTCATTACAGCCTTACTTGGGACCCTATTAAGGATTTGCACAGCCGTTTTCAACACATCACCCCACAATTCATATGGAGTTTTCATTCCAGAGTTAGGCTGATTGCCACCCGCAGGACCCGTAGAACTTTTGCCTGAAGTGTGCTTTCTTTTCTTATTCCCTTCTCGTCCTTGACCAGATGTCACTAGGTGTGCACTTTGTGTCTTGCTCGACCTTCTGAGTCTCTCTTCCTCCTGAACGCACTGAGATATCAGTTCGTTCAATGTCTACTTTTCCTTTTGAGTATTATAGCTGATTTGGAATTGACTGAATTGTGGAGGGAGGGATTTCATAACCAAGAAAATCAAGAGTTCATCCTCAATCTTAAGGTCTAATGCGCGGATTTTAGCCACTACATCAGACAATCCACCAATATACTCCCTGATATTTCCTTGACCGTTATAGGTGGCTTGAGTCAATTTATGTAAAAGTGAACTCAGCTCAGCTTTATCCGATTTCTGAAATCGTTTTCCTATTTCAGTCAAGAAATCTCTAGCTTTCTCAGTGTCGGGCATGACACCCTACATGGTCTCAGAAATCGAGTTCTTTATGATCTTGAGACACATCTTATTTGACTTGGTCCAGGCCTTGTAGTGAGCCTTTGCTGATTCCGTACTAGAATCAGTTGGAATAGGAGGCTCTACGTCCTCCAAGGCCAGATCCAAGTCCATGCAACCTAGGACTATTTCAGCGGACGACTTCCATTTGGAATAGTTGGACCCAGTAAGCAAAGGTATGGAATTGAATTGTGTTGGAATATTGGAAACAGTCATAGCTGGACATTCAAAGCATAAAACTCACATTAATAAACAAGTCCCATATAATAATGCATAAACATAAACCACAAATATCATGCATGTATATTCATTCGATTGATTTGGGCCTTCAATCAAATGACCCAGAATGATGATGGGCCATAATCATCAAAATCTGGCAAGAGCCCAGCGTATCATCACAATTCCTCCTTTGGGCGAAATTGTAACATACAGGAGGCTCTTCTGAACATGAAACTGACCAATGTTGGTGAAATAAATCTAAGACGCCCATCACCTTTGGGTGAAATGAATCTCCCAGACCTATATCACCATCACCAATCACTTCATCCCGCTCACATCCAGCCAAACGATGATACTTCTTTGTTCTGACCACCGCTCGCCTGAATATGAACGCAACTGAATGCAATCCTGTAATGGAGGGTTACTGAATTCCAAGTACAGAAGTCTAGAAGTAGAAATCTTTGCCAATTGAGGTCACTTTGGTGGCTAACACAACCAGCTCCAATCCCACTCCTAGACTCAAGGATTGCTTAATGGTCTTGCCCACAACAGACCATACTGCAAAAGTTCTGATTCGGCCCAAAACACGGCTGATGTTGGTCACCCATAGGCTTAAACAACTTTAACTGAATGATGGTTGGATTATATTTAATGATCGACCCTGAATATCAACCATGAAAAAAGGGTAATGGCTCTATTTTAGACTAAATTTGAACTTAATAGTTATAACCAAGATGATTTGATTACCTAGGCCATCCACAAAGTAAAACCCACCAACCATAAACATATATTAGGTTTTATTTGAATTTAAAAGACAGCCCAGGTATACCAACACAATGGTTTACTTCATCTTGAACAATGGGCCCAAGTACCTAAAGTGGGCCCCTCAAAGTCCAAAAGAAGTAATAAGACACCATGTCTCATGAGTTAGGCCTACAATGAAGGCCCAGACCAGGGCCCAAAAGTATGCCAACTCTGCTGGAAACAGACCCAAAACCTGTTGGAAACAGGCTCAAAAGAGAGTCCATATGCTGGATCAAATATACAGGCCCAACGGCCCAATGAAAATCACTTGGAAATCCAACCCATTTCATCTGATTTACTTGGCCCATCCATTAAGTAAAACATACCAACCATCAATTATATATATATGGCTTTTACTTGTACTGGAAGGATGACCCAAGTATACTCAATTTAAATGGTTAAGATCAACAAGCCCAAGTTAACTAAAGCGGGCCGCACAATGTCCAAAGAGTGAATGGACAATATGCCCAAGGGTTGGGCTCATAACAAGCATCCGATGGGCCCTAAATTGTCCTTGAAAAAGGGCATAGAATAGGCTAATAACGGGCCTAACATATACTGAAAACAGACCTCAAAATCAGCCCATTTCCAGCCATTCAAGGAACCCCATCCACAAACCCAAAAGAAACTCAAACATATTCTGAATTCAAGTCTCAAAATGGGCCCAAGACATGGCCCATATATATACATGTAAGAAGACCCAACAACAAATCCAGTAGATAAGCCCATGAGCCCAACAGCATCTGCCAAGGTTGGGCCTAATATGGCCATCAAACAGGCCCTCCATAGGTCATCTTTCAATGCAACACGTTAAGAAACCCACGCCACCTAAAATTGGGCTTGGGCCCGGCTGGCGGGCCTTATTCATTTGATTGGGCCTATTTTCTGGATCTAATCAGGCCAAATTTGGAATGAATTTCCTATTACTTTAGGCCCAATATTAGGCCCATAGTTGGGCGTACAATAAGTAGGCCCATAGCCTAGCCAAATAACGTCCTCCAGCAGGTCCCAAAATTAGGCCCATAGCCTGCTGGAAACGGGCCAAAAAATAGTGATCTGGACCCAATAGACAGGCCTAATGGCCCAATACACAGGCCCACAGTCCGCTACAAAATGGACCTAGTAATTGGACTGGGCCTGAACATTAAGTGGGCCTGTCTCAGCCCGCTCGTCAAACAGCAGAACTCGCTGGCGTGTACAGATATCAACGCCCAAAATAGCAGCCCCTTTCCATTTCTGAAACCCTAGCCGCACGCCCTAGCCGCCGCCCGAAATAGCAGCCCGTCCAAAACAGGGTCGAAACCCTAGCCGTTGTGCAGCAGCCGCCGCCAACACTTCCTCCTACCAGCCGCAATCCTAGCCGTCGCACTCCCTTCACCACCAAATCTAGCTGCCGATCATCAACCGTCGACGGGGAGGACGGCAGCCATTGCTGGCACATGCCGCTGATGGATGATAGGGCCCTCGATTGGAGGAGATGGGTTTCGAATTTGGAAGGGCGGCCATTAATGGTGGCTCGAGCTTCACCACCTTCTTCTCTCTCCAAACGATCGACCATCAACGGCGTCGCAGCATTCCACAGCCCGTTTGAAACGGTTTCGGGCGACAACCATGGTGGATCCAGATTGCGATTGGCGACGGAGAAATAGAACTCCGACGATGATGGCTGTGGCAAAGGGCCAGACTCGGACGGCTCTGATTGGCACTGTGAAGAAACAGGGCCATGATCGGAGTGGCGGGTTCTGACGGCCATGGCAATGTGCAATCGGCGGGGACATCAACCAATAAGGCTGCATCCGAATCCGGAATCTGATTGGGATCGGCGGCGATGAGATGGAAGGCTGCTCCGAACAATCCCCTCCACAGCCGCGATCTTCATCACCCCAAACGGCCATGGCAGCAAAGGTGGGCTACCAATTTCCATTGAGAGAGAATCTGAATAGGGTTTTTTTTTTTTTTTTAATATATATCCTGTACGTTTCAAGACAGTGATTTTGGCAGCCGGATCTGCCGGATACAACAACCATCAGCTATGGTTGGTGATAGCTGCTATCTATATCCACAGCCGTTCAAGCTCCATGGACGGCTGAGATTTTCAATTGGCTTCAACAATTCCAATATATCATGCTTTTTTTTAAACCCTGGCTTGATTGGATCTTGAAACAGGGCAGCTGTCTTGCTGCATGAGGTTGGACGGCCATGGCTGTCAAAAAAAATCATGTCTATAGCACCAAACACCATCTCCAATGGCAAGTGTGCGACAGTCACAATGCCATATCGGTCCGATGATGGATCCCAAAACGGAAATCCTCTACTAAGAAAACCCAAATCACCGGACTGAAACGGGCATTCAAAATCCCATCTGATTTACAAGGGATTCATGAATCCACCACGATTGATGCATAGTATGCTCTGATACCAACTGTGAGACTTAATCTTAATGCGGAATAATCGGATCGTCTATGCATCAACAATGGAGATTCCATACTACAATCTTAAAGGCGTACCTGAATGGGAAGACATTCCCGATGCCGTCATGTTGCCGAGAAGAACTCTTGGTCTTCCGCACCTTACACCTTTAGGAGAATCACTCAATGGGACTAGGGTTTTCTCTTATGTGTTGGTGAGGGGACCAAGACATATATTTATAGGAAAGAGGGTCAGAGAAGCTTACCCATCACACTTCTCTCCTCTAGAGTCTCCACACCATAGGTTTCCATATCTGGCTTAATAACCGCGTATAGGGAACACGGTTCAAGCGTCCCGCCCCAAACCTATTTGCAATGATCACAACTATAGTGGGGCCCACTGAATCGCTCAATCTGAATAATCCAACGGTCATGATCTAAACTGATGATCATGTGTGGCCCACATAATGGAGTCTTACAAAGAATCCTCCAAAATCGATGGATCGAATACTATGATATTTTAAATGGGTGTGACTCTTCCTCCTAACATTTGGCACTCATGTTCAGATCTCATGGCCATCCAAATTAAGGGTCACATTCTGCATGTTTATTATCTCTAAGAATGTACTGATCAAGTAATCCTAACCATCCAATTGATAGCTATTAAATGGATGGTTACAAAATAGTTAGTGATTCAAATTCTAATGGAAAATCAGATTTTATTATTTTATGAGTAAATTTGATGAGGTTATGCTTCATCCGTAGTTGATACAGTGGTTTGGACAGTCTAGATATCAGTAAAAATATACCGTATCCACGGTTGAAGAGTCACCACTATTTCATAAATCGTTCTCTACTAACATGGGAGTATTATTGCAGAAACGGATGGCGGCAAAATATAACCGTTAGTTGGGACGCAGATTTCCCTTTGGAAGAAGTTCCAGAACCCGGGTGGGAGGAGTGCGGATTAGGAGCTTGGATTAGGTACTATCCGAGCCTGTCCCTAGCTCAGGACAGGCCTGATGTGGCACGTATGTGTCACATTTGTATTGGTGAAGGGCACCTTGTCTTCAGAGGAGATGTGCCATGTAGTAAGCCTGACACACTCATGTCACACCTCCTCTCCCCCCAATGCCCACGCGCCACGTACTGACCTGTCTTGAGCTCGGGACAAGCTTTGGCCTGCGGATTAGGTACTACCTGAGCTTGTCCTAAGCTCAGGACAAGCAGGTACGTGGCGTGTGGGCACTGGGCAGAGGAGGCATGACATGATTGTGTCAGGCTTGCTGACGTGGCAGGTCTCTTTTGACAACAATGTGCCCTTCACCAATACAAATGTGACATGTTGGGCATGTCCTGAGCTCAGGATAGGCTCGGGTAGTACCTAATCCAAGCTCGTGGGAGCCACTATGATGTTGGACGCGGATTGCTTGATAAAGCCTGGTGATCTACGTGGGGCCTACCGTGATGTTTGTGAGAAATCTACACCGTCCAACCATTTTGTGAGATCATTTTAAGCATTGTGACAAAAAATGAACAGGTTCCTATGATGTTTGTTAAACATTCATACCGTGCATCTATTTTGTGAGGTCATTTTAAGATATAAGACTCAAAATGATCCCAATCCAATCCAAGATTCAACCCATCTACAGTTGAAACATTCATAAAACATTCATGGGCCACATAAGTTTCGAATTCAGGCTAATATTTGTGTAAATGGGAATGACATTATGACCGATGTGGATGGATTATAGACATAGTTGTGGATTCTAAGGAGATTTCAGTGGTAGGAATTTCCCTAACCACCTTTTCTTTAGTACTGCCTTGGAGCAGGGTCATTTTTTATCACACGTCGGAATAGCTCAAAATAAGGATGGTGGATTTCTCACAAACATCAGGTGGGCCCCACCTAGGTCTTCAAGTGCCTTGGAACCAAGGTGGGACCCACTATGATGTTTGTAAAAAATACAAGCCATTCATCCATTTTGTGAGGTCATTTTAAGACAAGACTGAACATGATCTGGATGGAAGACTCAAATGGGCCCAAAACTTGAGAATTGAACATCCACTGTTGAAATATTCACGGGCCACAGAAGTTTTGAATCAGGCTAATATATGTGTTTTCCAATTATGCCAATAGGAATGTCACTGTGAACGGCATGGATGGATTATAGACATTACTATGGACCCAGGGAGATTTCAACAGTAGTAATTTTCCTACCCACCTTTTCCTTTAGTGCAGGACCTTGAGTTTTGGATCAGGCTCATTTTCAGTCACATATCTTAAAACGAGCTCAAAATATTAATAGAGAGTGGATTTCTCACCAACATCATGGTGGGTCCCACCGTTTTCAGCGGGGATCCGCATCAATTTCCTGCGGAATTAACCATAGTGGTACCTATGTGATGTTTGTAAAAAATTCACACCCATGATCAAGTGGGACAAAAAATGTGAGGATTGAACCTCCACGGTTGAAATATTCGTACGGCCACGGAAGTTTTGAATCAGGCTAATATCTGTGTTTTCCGTTCATCCCAGTAGGAATGACACTATGAACGGTATGGATGGATTATAGACATCACTGTGGACCCAGGGAGATTTCAACCGTAGGAATTTCCTTTCCTACCTTTTACTTTAGTGCGGCTCACTTGAGTCTTGTATTAGTCTAATTTTCGATCACATGTTTAAAATGAGTTCAAAATACGGATGAACAGAGTGGATTTCTCACAAACGGATTTCTCACAAAACATTACAGTACGGATGAACAGAGTGGATTTCTCACAAACATTACAGTAAGCCCCACCTAGGTATTCACGCAGGAACTTTCTACCAAAGACTTTATTAGGAAATCCGCGTCCGTTTGTTTGCCGGCATTAGAGCAGAGAGGGGTTAACGGAATTACGAAAAGGGATTTGCCTAATGCCTATGTTGGTTTGTCTTGTCCAGTGTAGTTCTCTACGATGCGACATCTGGACCGTCATTGGGGTGGGTCCCATATGGGAACACCTATGCTCCTCCGACGGTTGAAAACGACCATTTAATTTTTACGAATGCGTCTTTTAGTTGTCATTTGTACCTTACTGATTCAAAGCTCAGGATCAAAGTCAGTTTTCATATGTGGACCATCCATTCTAGGGCCACCTGGTGAACGATGGTCTATGATCTTGGGAATGATCCCATACCTTCGATCCGTGTGGGGCCCACCCACGAAGTGTATGTAGAATCTACCCCGTACAACGTACATCCCAAGAGTCATATATCCAAAACTCAGGTGGGACACACCTGATGACTGGGTTGATAGCCATACACACAACACGTGGACCCACATTCCATCTCGAGGTCTCTATGGTGGATGTTCCACTCCCCAGCTAGGTTTTGAGATCTAGGCTTAATACATCAAGGTGGGCCCCACATAGATCAAACGTATGTAATCATTCCTCTGATCTGTGTACCACGTGTACCGTGCTACTTCATCTACGGAATCCGTGCTACCAAGTGAGGCATTACAGAGAAACCTAGGGAGGGAGAGAAGATGAACGCTTATTTGATACTCTGGGGACGGATCATACGCAGGCTCTTTTACTTGCGCATAGGGCCGTACATCGAGCCGAGTCGAGTCGAGGTGGGCCAAGCTTGGCTTGTCTTGTCCGTTCTCTCCTCGAGTTCGAGCTCGAGCTCACCCAGGCTTATCATTGGAGCTTGCCTTGTTTGCTAAACTTTTCAAGGTGAGCTAGTGGAAGAGTCCAGGCGAGCTTACCTCGAGCCGAGTCGAGCTTGCTCCCACCTCAATTTATTATATTGTTTTTTTCTACAAAATACAAATTAAAAGCTAACACTAAGTTCAAAAAGTCACATATATTAGGGAAGAATAGTACTTCTACAAGTGGGACTCACCATTTAAATGGCTTAGCTTTGATCAGTTTTTTTTCATTTGGTAGGTTACACACGCATTTAATGCAGACCACTAGTAACATTTTCCGAGCCATAGATTAACACAGTACATGCATAACTCACCGCATGAATGGACTGCCCTGATTATTGTGCCGACCATCTTCATGATGAAGCCCGACTGATTCATGGATCAAATGCACCACCTCCCTTGTAAAATTGCGGTCAATAGCTGCATATGGTGTTTGGTCTTACCATAGCCCCTGTTTTGTAGATGTGTGTGGTGTGCAGTCTCACTATAGCACCTATTTTGTGCAGCGTGTAAAACACACAACCACTATGTGCTGACAATGTTTTCTACTTGAAATTACTCAATCCATCAGGTATGCTCAACAAGGAATGTTCTTACTTGAACAAAATAATAAGATTAAGAAACTCTCTCAATGTGTGAGGGTTTTATATGTCCTAAACTTAGACCCCAATGTGTAGGGGAAGACGGGAGCTAGAGAACCAAGAAATAAGAAAATTATGATATTTTCTTAACAAATATCTATATGAAACGAGTCAAGTCAAGGTCGAGCCGAGTCAAGCTTAAATCAAGTTGAGTTTCAAGTCGAGCTGAATCGAGTGACCCAGTGGTCGAACTTGGCTCAATTTCTTACTCGAGCTCCTAAATGAAGCTTAGCTTGACTTGTCCCACTAAGTTGAGGAGAGTTTTTTCGAGTCAAGTTGATTGAGTTTCTCGAGCTGACTCGGCTCATGACCAGCCCTACTTGCACATGACTCATATTGAAATATCCAAGAAGAGATAAGGCCGTTTCCTCTACATGTGCTGGTAGAATAGCTTATTCTACAAACGCTGTATGGGGCCCACCTTGAGGTATGGCGCACATCTAGTCTGTCCATCAGGGGCGCCCTTTCAAGTTCAACCGGCATCCTAAAAATCATGTCAATCCAAAAGACAGGTGGGTCACAACACAGAGAACAGTTGAGATGGAGACGCCCGCCATTAAAACCTTCCAGATCATGTGGACCCACCCTATTTTGTATTTGTAATTCTAATGCTATTATTGTAGAATTTTTTACCTTAATCCAGATCTCTTTATCACATTTTTTACTTTTTGGAAAGTTTGTATTTGTGATTCTATTGCTATTATTGTAGAATTTCCTACCTGAATTTTATTTTTAGCGACGTTTTATGACATGTAATGGCGACGTGTTACTCGTTGCTAATTAATTATATTTTGCGATGAGTTCTTACGTCATCGTAAATAATTAGCTTATTGGCGATGAGTTAGTGTTTTCATTGCTAAATATAATTTATGATGCCATATCTACAACAAATTTGCAACGAGCAACACTCATCGCTAATTTGGAAAAAAGTCTGATTTGTTGTAGTGGAATCCAGGTCTATTTATCACACATCTTTTGCTGTTTGGAAAGTATCTGCCTGAATGAGGCATGCTTGTAGAGTATCCTCATTGAGTATGTGCCAGTGGGGCCATGATTTGGTGATCTGGATTGTTGATTTGGTGCGACCTGCGGCTAGCTACCATGGATGAATCATGTCCAAAAAATCCCCCTTAGGAGACAACTCTGATAATTTGACTTAATTAAGAACAGAAATGAATAGAAGTCCACATTCAACTGATTGGACAGCCGGATTTTTCAGTCTGGAATTTTTTTGGAAATGGTTTAGTACAGAGGAGTCAAAATCAAACAGCCTGCATCTCACTGAAACACTGCCCCCACTTTCACTGAAAAACCCAAGGATGCCAAATCCTTGGATCTTGAATGTTGATATATTTTCTAATTATGATTTGATTTCACCATCTTAAATTTTCAAATAACCATTTTTATTTTCAAGATTTTGCTATTTGAGATTCAATTCAAGCTGAGCCAGCCTCATTTTGATTGTTAAGGACATTGCTATGAACAAATGCTTCTTTTTTTTTTTTATACAATTCTAGAACTTTATTTACACTATCCGTGCTGCACATACTTTATTAACCACAAGGAAAAGAAGCTATTCAACAATCCCTAGTTATATCTTTTACCTAAATGAGTTCTCTTTGCAAAAGGCATTTCTTCTCAATTAAACTGTGCTCTGTTGCTGTCGTTGCCGCTGATGTGTTTTCAACTGAATAATATGGCACTTTAAGCTCCTCTCTCTTAGCTGCCCAAATGAAACCAATAGAGAAATTAAAATCATAACTATATGCATTGAATTAATTTCAAGTAAATGTTGTAAGGGAAAAGATTGTGAAAGCATAGTCTGCTCCGAGAGTCTTTGTGCTCATATCTCTCACCATCCAATAGTGGCGAGCGGAGATCTTAGAATGTATTTCAAAATGAGAGCCGGAAGTTTATATTTGAAAATGATTGCTAGATTCTTGCCAACCATTTTCAATGTGGGAGATAATGTATGAATAGCCTTCTCATGTTTCTTGGGCACATCGTTTTAAATTTTTTACTGTTTTACCATTTAGCTACTTGTAGCATGGACACACGGACATTGTTCTGATGCGACTAGAACATAGAGATGAGCTCATAGTTCATTTATCTGAAGTCCAGACCTTTTCATCTAATGTTCCCTATAATTAAGAAGGATTACTGGAATCTCTAAAATTGAAAGATTTCCATTAGTGGGCTACTAACAGAAGGTTTTTCACTAAATGCAATGAATTAATGATCTGGAAAGAAGGCCAAAGTAGAACTCTTTCTTATCCATGATCTCTGTGACATCCATTGTAGATCCATCAAATTAATGGTTAGGATCACCAAAACAATGGACCCCACTTGTATGGAGTGGTTGCATGAGAAGACTATTCCTGCCATGATGCAAAAGCACAAAAGAAAGAGCCATGATGTCAAAGATGTGATGTTCGATTGAGCTATGAACCCTCAGAAAGTATCTAAATTTTGTGATGCATTGCTATTCTTATAATTTTGAAAATAGTAGAAGGGATATCTACTCATACCTCTAGATTAGCAAATACACCTAGCAATTCAAAGCATTCCTCCAATAAAGCCCTCTCTCTTGCCACAACCTCTGCTAGTTCAGAAAGTAATAGAACTGTCCTCTCAGCCTGTTAAGCATTTCATTTCATGGATTAAAATATATAAAAACTACACATATTAGACTGAAAATACGCCCAAAAAATATGCCTAAAGTGTCATTTTTTAGCTGTCCACCTGGATATACCATATATTGCAAGCAGTTTTGCATTTCAGGCATAAAAAAAAACCCTTCATGTTTGTCGCAATGAACACACGGAACTCACATTATGTGGGTTTCCCTTTCTTATGTCACTTGTGGTTAAGACAGATCAGTTCATATGTGCAGCCAAATATGAATCACCCCAATTTTGGCAAAACTAAGGGTTAAAAACTCGAAATGATGTCAGAACAAGGACCCAAGTCTAGATCTCCTTGGAACTAATTCCAGTACTCTCAACAAGTCCCATTTTTCAACTTCTCTTGAAAGAACTGATGTAAACTTGAGCATGACACCCCATAAAGCAAAAGTAGATCAAGAAAGCTTACCATGGGAGAGAAATCAATGATCATTGTATTGATGGATGTTGTGAGATCTGCTGCTCGGTGAAGTGCCATGGAAGTTGGCTGAGGATCGGCCTGCAAGCTCTTTAATGTCAACAAATATATTGCGCAAAACTCATTTTCTTTTTTTATTTTCTTTGTTGCTCGAGAAGTGCTAATGTGATTTGCAAGAGATGATGAAGAGGAGATCTGTGGCCAACATTCGAACACGGCGTACACATTCAAGACCACAATGAACATGCCTTGGGCAAAAAAATCAGCCCAGTCACACTCATCAGTTGAATCACACATCTACATGATAGAACTCAAAAACCAATGACTTCCAATATACATTTGATGTGCTCAAATGACCCACCTCACCACCTCTTAAAAATCTTGCCACTCGAATCACCATAGCATTTCTCATTTTTCATTTGAAGCATTCGTGCCATACCTTTGCACCCTCAATTAGAGGGACTCTGCAAACAACCGAATGTATGCAATCCTTGGTCGTCGAAACTGCTGAGATATGCTGCCTTTCCATATCTGCCCAAGCTTCCAATGGCTTAATCTACACAAAAAATAATAATAATAATAAAAAACCCCAAGTCACGATACTCTCAATTTACAATCATTAGATATCAAGTCGAGTCTTTGGGTCAACCTGACATGGCTAAACATCGAGTTGAGTCAAGTTCAGATTTTTGAACTATGGTTTGTACTAATCACTAGAACATGTATGAATAGCTAATTAACATAATTAAACCCTTAAGCTATTGTTTTGATGTTTAATTATATGTAATTATCTTATTCCAGATGCTGACCTGTGAATTGAGTACTCTATTCAGTTTCAACTCCTGCTTCTCTTTCTCCAGTTGTATGCGCTTTTGCACCACAGAAGACTGCAATTGACAAACAGTACTGCTCCATGCATTAACTAAGATACTCTGCGAAATCAACAAACCGTGTAGTTTCAGTTGTTTGGAGGAGCAATGTAAATTGTTTTCCGCGGCTGCCACACGTGTCAAGCATGTGGTGATAGGGACTGTTGATCTGGTGGGCTACAGTGCAGAGGAGCTATGGACCAAAAATTGCAATGATCGGATGACTCTGAACGTCGGTTCTTGCAAGCTTTAGTGGCTTGGTGTAGATCGGTGCTTTAACTGCTCCTTTTGCGGATCGCTTATGAGATGGCTACGACGGTCCACTCACCTTGATTTTTTGGTATGGCCTATCCAAATGATGGTCCACTGTAACTACAAATTCATACAACCATTTTATACATCAGGTTATGGTTGGCACTGACTGGGGCTCAGCCAAGAAAAATCAAAGACTAGCCCCAACCAGTTCAAAATCTGGACCCAAGCCACCAGGCCAGGCCCGGCCCGTTACAGCCCAACTTCTATGGTTGGAAATGGGTCAGGTCTGGTTGGTACAGGGTAAACCCGAGCTGTACCCATTAATTAAACAGGCCAAAAACTCTGGCTCAAACCCAACCTGTCACCCATTACCCTATGGCCTGACCCGCACCCCCCAAAATTCATTGAACCCAGGCCCAACCAGACCCAATCCATTTAATTGTAATAAATTAGTTAAAACCCATGAAAATGAGAGATTTACAAGCATCTTGTCTGGCCCAACCCATTAATAAGCTATGTGCTCACTTGCAGTACTTGAGGTGGGCCATGAGCCAACAATCACACCAATCAGACCATCCAAGTCATAAACGCTGACATGGTCTCTAAAAAATTGCCATTTCCAAGCTTGACGGGCAAAGGTTCATTGACCACATGATTAAGCTATCTGATTCAGACGGATTGTAGGGTCCAAATGCAAGGGCATGTGAACACTTTCTTAATACAACCGGCCGGTGCAAGAGGGCCCATGGTTTGTTGATCCAGATGGGAAGATCCTTGCCATCCAATCTCAGGCCTTTTGTGATAGAACATTGCTGTATTCTTCTCCTCGCCTTCTATTCACAAACCAATAATCGAATGGTGATATACACAGTCCCAACAACGGGCCCATAAGATCAATGGGCTGGATCGCAAAACCATGAGTCCATTTGTACACATCCGAATGCATCAGGGCCCGACAAATCCTCCCCAAATTGATCAATTTATGTTTAGCATATGATAAATGGTGGGGCCCACAATGTGGACGGTTGTGATCACTATCGATACTTACTTCTGCTTGGATTGCCCTGCTCTGATTCACAGCATCAGCTCTTGCATTCACAAACTTCCATTGAAGCAGCCGATTATGAAGCATCCGCAGCTGATGAACGTTCTCAACGGCCTCAAAACCTGCACCGGCTGACGACGATGATGGAGAAGAAGAAGAAGAAGATTTCTTTCCCTTGAATAACTCCAATCCCAGACTAATCAAATTCCCCATGCCCTTCGATTTCGAAGGCGAGGTTGGCGGACGCAGGCTGGAAAAGGACGGTGTCGGCTTCCCCATCTCCGCCGACATTGGGAGCGATGCTGTCCGGCCCGGCGACAGGGCCCACTGTGTGGTCGCCGACTTATACGCCGTAAGAGAATTCGATCTCTTGATGGCATTCTTCGACATCCAGTAGCTCAGATTCGGTGAATTCTCCACCGTTGGATTGCTTGAATCAGGTCCCCTGCGAGGCGTCCGAGTGATAGATGGATCTTTGAAGAATCTTGAAGCGACTTCAATGCTCGCTTTCTGAGTTCTCCCCATTGATGCAGAGCTGATGTCAGTTGTTGCAGAGATATCAGATTCCGAGCTCGGGAAATCAGCGAATGAGTCAGATGTCCGCCGGCGTTCAAGGGCATTCTCATCAACAGAGATCCTCCCAGGAGTGAAAGAGGCGGAAGAAGTGGATTTTTTTCCCGGGAATTTGAATTTTCCGGTGTATCTCATCGACCCGCCGGCCGGGCGGTTCTCCTTCGATCCCTCCTTTTCATTCTCAAACCGGTTGAATTCGGAGCTGCTCCTTTGCCTGCCAAAGAACTGAGCTGTCTTCGACGGTCGATCGCCATTCTTCCGTTCGATGAAATCAATCAATCTATCATTTCCAAGATGATCCGCGAGAGTGTTCGATTTCTTAGATGAAGTCGAGGATGGCCATAGGCCTCTGGCTGGACCTGCCTCTTCGACGCTCCGATGACGACGAGAATCAGTGGGGGGCCCACTGGTTTTTCGACGGATTGGAGAGAGGGCATGGATCGGAGAAGGCATTCCACAGTCGGAGGAGGATGGGGAAGTTGGGGAGAGAAATCGGGAGGTGACGTCACGTGATCGAGATCGGAGAGGTTTGAACGATGGATCTTGAGCTTCATTTTTCATTCTGTTTCCAGAGAAGAAAGGAAAACAGAGGATGGGATTTGTGGGTGAGAGAGAGAGAGAGAGAGAATCCAAATGGGGAGTTTTAAGAAAGAGAAAACAGAGGTTGGGATTTGAGAGAGAGAGAGAGAGAGAGAGAGAGAGAGAGAGAGTTCAAATGCAGATGAGTTGGAGAGCTATCGGGAGAGGTTTAGAAAGTGGGAATGGTTGAGAAATAGATGGGATGGACTCCATGATATTTTAAATGGTGGTGACTCATCATCATAACATTTGGCATTCATGTTCAGATATCATGACCATCCAAATTAAGGGTCACATTCTACATGTTTAATGTCTCTAAAAATGTACTGATCAAGTAATCCTAACAATCCAATTAATAGCTATCAAATGGACGGTTATAAAATAGTTAGTGGTGAAAATTCGATTGGAAAATCAGATGATTATTATTTTACGTGTTATGATTCATCCATAGTTGATACAGTAGTTTGGGCAGTCTAGATTTCTGTAAAACTATATCTTGTCAACGGTTGAAGAGTCATCACCATTTTATAAATCGTTCTCTACTAACCTGGGACTGAGTTCGTAGAAACGGATGGCGGCAAAATAGAACCGTTTGTTTGCCGGCGTAAGGGCACGGAGGGGTTAATGGAATTACGAAAAGGCCATTTGCCTACGTTTGTTTTGTCTTGTCCAGTGTAGTACTCTACGATGCGACATCTGGACCGTCATTGGGGTGGGTCCCACATCGGATCTCCCATGCTCCTCCGACGGTTGAAAATGACCATTTAATTTTTACTATTTCGTCTTTTAGTTCTCATTTGTACCTTGCTGATTCAAAGCTCGGGATCGGCGTGAGTTTTCATCTGTGGACCGTCCATTCTAGGGTCACCTGGTGAACGATGGTCTATGATCTTGGGAATGATTGTTGGGCTTTGACTCCTCAATTCTTGGAGTATGAAGACCACCGACCCGTCGGTCATGTTGGAACAAGACCGTGGGATTTTGGAACGTTTTTTGGGCCTTTCGACCGGTGGGTTGCCGCCAATGGGCCAAGGGATTTAGAGGGTTCTAAGGTGAGAGAGAGAGAGCTAGAGAGGAAACTTAGAGTTCTCTGGGTTGAGGGAAAGGATTGTGTTTGTCCTTCTCATGTGAGAATTAGCTTCGGGTAGCTCGTGATTTCTCTTGTAGGCTGTGATCCAGGGTTTTCTTTTGTAATCTCTTGTAACTTCTTATTCATATTCTTAATAGATTGGTGTCACTTTGTGCCGTAATTTTTTACCTTTGAGGGGTTTTTCCACGTAAAAATTAATTTACCTACTTGTTGATTGACATTATGGTGTATTCCTCGCCTGCTTTGATTGCTTCCGCTGCGAGGCTCCTAACCCCAACAATTATCCCATACCTTCGATCCGTGTGGGGTCCACCCAGGATGTGTACGTAGAATCTACCCCGTACAACGTACATCCCAAGAGATAAATCCAAAACTCAGGTGGGATACACCTGATGACTGGGCTGATAGCCATATACATAACACGTGGACCCACATTCCATCTCGAGGTCTCTATGATGGATGTTCCACTCACCATCTAGGTTTTGGGAACTAGACATAAGGTTTCAGAAGCGGATCTAATAGACGGTTTGGATTTCACTCACACAACACGGTGGGCTCCACACAGATCAAACGTATGTTATCATTTATACGATCGGTGTACCACGTGTACCGTGCCAATTCATCCACGGAATCCGTGGCGTGTTAGTCATTTCTGCTAATCTGTTGGGGTGATTTTGGAAATAGATATGTGAAAGGGAAGTTAGTTGGACGGTTGGATAGTAGCTATAGTAAGAGACAATTACGTAAAAGTCAGCTGTGAGGATCTCCGCACTTTCGCCGGCGACGGACTGCACAGGAACTGCCTACGTGGTAGCAAGGAAGGCTAGCCACGTGGCATTATAGAGAAACCCAAGGAGGGAGAGAATATGAACGCTCATTTGATACTCTGGCGACGGATCATACGCAGGCTCTTGAACTTGCGCACGACTAGGGCTGTTCATGAGCCAAGCCAGCTCAAGAAACTGGATCAACTCCACTGGAAAAAGTTCGCCTTGGCTCGACTTGACTTAATAGAACAAGTCAAGCCAAGCTTCATTTAGGAGCTCGAGTTAGAAATCAAGTCAAGTTCGACCATTGGGTCACTCGACTCAATTCGATTCAAGCTCGACTTAGCTCGAGCTTGAGCTCGACTTATTTCTTATAGATATTTGTTTAAAAAATAAAAAAATCTCAAATCTTTTTATTTCTTGGTTCTCTCTCCCCCCTTCCCCACACACACATTCGGGTCCAAGCTTAGGACAAATAAAACCCTTACACATTGGGGGGTTTCTTAATCCTACTATTTTGTTAAGGTAAAAACATTCCTTGTTGAGTATATCTGATGGATTAGTAATTTTAAGTAGAAAACATGGTGAGCACACAATGGTTATGTGTTTTACATGCTACACTAACACAAGTGCTACGGTGAGACCACACACCATACATATCTACAAAGCAGGGGCTATGGTTAGACAAAACACCATATACAGCTATCGATTGCAATTTTACAAGGGAGGTAGTACATCTAATCCATAAATCAGCTGGGCCTTATCATGAAGATGGTCCACACAATAATTAGGGCAATCCATTCATGTGGTGAGCTATGCATGTACTGTGTTGATTATGGTTCATAAAATATTACCAGTGGTCTGCATTCAATGCATGTGTGACTTGGCCAAAGAAAAAACTGATGAGAGCTAGGTCATTTTAATGGTGGGATCCCACCTATAGAAATACTATTCTCCCCTAATATATGTGTGACTTCTCGAACTTAATGTTTTTAACTTTTAATTTATATTTTATAGTAAAAAATATAATAAATTGAGGTAGGAGTAAGCTCGCCTCGACTCAAGGTAACCTGGCCTCGAGCTTGAATCGAAAGTTGTAGCAAACAAGGCAAGCTTCAATGGTAAGCTCAAGAGTGACCTCAAGCTCGAACTCGAGGAGAGCATAGACGAGTCAAGCCAAGCTTGGCCCACCTTGACTCGGCTCTGCTCGATGTACAGCCCTACGCACAATTTAAATTGAAATATCCAAGAGTAGTAAGGCCAATTCTACGAACGCTGTGTGTGGGGCCCACCATGAGCTATGGCCCACATCTAGTCTGGCCATCAGGGGCGCCCTTTGAAGTTCACAGTGTGGGGATGCCTCCCATTAAAACCTTCTAGATCATATGTGGGCCCACCCTATTTTGCATATGCCATCCAATCCATTAATCAGATGTGCCCCACCAGGATAAATTGGACAACCTAAAAATAAGGCCATTCCAAAGCATTGGTGGCCACGTCCACATGATTTTAAAGGTTTACGCATGATTTCACATGGTGGGCCAATCTGAGTTTTGGTACGGCCTTATTTTACAAGACTGGATGAACTTGAAGGGGTGCACCTGATGGACGGAGTGGATGTCATACACGCACTACTGTGGGCCCCACACATAATATCATAGAATCAGCTATTCTACAAGCGAGGAACCGGCCTCTGAAAAAATTTAATTTCGGAATTATAATAATGTTTCTGGAATTGAACTGTGGATTATTAGTTTCTGCTGACCGTCCATTACATGTCACCTAATCCGACCACTTAAGGCATCATTTTAGTACAATTTATTGTTTTCGAACACCATCTAATGTGGGGCCAAGTATTTGGAATGTTTACTTTTGGGTTCAACATTTGCCATGTGTACAATTTCTGAGTGCCTGCGTATCATCCGTCTGCTCGAGTATCAATTCTCTCATGTTCATTCCCAGCACAAGTGACTCGCAAGGTCCCGTCTAATACTCTTGCACATGTGAGAGAACGGATTGGATCATCAGGTAGGCCACATGATGGATGTGAATACATCCAGAAACAGAATGGCTGGACAAGCCTAACAAATATATTTGAGGAAGGTGGATGTTTAGAAAAAATGCAGACAATTAACCGTTGCACAGAACACACGTGTCACAGATCTGGGCCATTCATCAGGTAGGGCACACTGTAAACAGTTGAAATGTGGACGTTCAATTCTCACGTTTTCGGCCCACATGAGTATTGGATCCGGCTCATTTTTTGTCGTACATCCTAAAATGAGCTCACAAAACGGATGGACGGCATAGATTTCTAGAAAACATCACGGTGGGCCCCACCTAGATTCCCAGCGCAGGAACTTCCTTTCGCTGGAAATCCGCGTCCAGGCTTAGATTGTAAGAACAGAACTCAAGAGATAATCATATCCGTTACTTTCTTTACGGTTTATCCCACTGATGAGATGCATCGGTTCAACTTCTGAGATATAAACCGTCCATGCTAGGACCCTGTTATAGACGGTCGAATTTAGACATCACACCACCACGTGTACCGGGAAGAATGACCCTACAAAACACTAATCCGAAGAGTCACGGACATGATGGGTGGGAACATCACCAGTCACCAAGGCATGGGACCCACAAAACATTTCCACACCTCAACAGGGGACGTGTGGTTTGGCGGGCGACCCCGACCCCAACACCAGCTAGCTGGTGTCAAAACTGTGACCCCCACCGTGATGCATGTGTTTTATCCACTCCATCCATCCCCATTTTAGGGCATGAGCCTAAAAAAATTGAGACATCCAAAGCTCAAATGGACCACACAACAAGAAACAGTTAGGATTGATCGCTTACTGTTGAAAACTTCTTGGGAGAACGGAGGTTTTGGATTAAGCTAATATTCCTGTTTTCCCTTCATCGAGATCTGTGTGACCTTGTGAACAGCTTGGACGACAAATAAACATCGCTGTAGACCCTAGGAAGGTTTCAACTGTGGAGGTCATTATCCCCCCTATTTTCTGTGGTATGGCCCTGAAATGGATGGACAGCATGGATAAAAAACACATACATCATGGAGGGGCCTGCAGAGCTTTGACAACAGCTAGCTGGCTAGTGCTGGGGTCACCAACCAAACCACATTCCGACCTCTAGTAGGAAATGGGCCACACACCACCGTACCGCAGCGGGCACCTTGCTCATGCCCTTAGTCTTCCCTCCCAGCTTCAATTCAATTTCCACTGCCACTCTTGCATTCCTCATTTTTCGAGTAATAGGAAAACAATTCTGCTTGTGCCAATGTCTACGTATGAAATATATTTTAACTTCTTTTACTGATAAAAACAATGCAAGTAAAATAATACATCCTCAGCTGCTTCATGAACTAATATGGCAGCAAGATCAGCATCCAAAAATTATAGCTTCAATCCCTGCCTTCTATCCTACAGTGAGACCCTGGCTGTGAAAGAAAATCAGGGTGAGTACTTAGCCTCTGGGATATGGATGAGGCAGAGTTGGGTGGAACAGGAATATAAGAAATGTATGGTAGAGCCCTCTGTCCACCGTAAACATGGCAGAGGAATGTATCGATCAGGACCATCCATCTGGCGGACCATTACAGTGGTTGTCTGAGAATTCAAAATCCAAGCTTATTGGATGATCACACAACATTCCACTCTGAATCTAGAAGGTGACCCTTTGTTTTCCACTTTCGCTTTGAAGGCCCTACTGATTCGATGGCCATAGTCATCTGATTGATCTGCCTTCTGAACCATCTGCCATACTACAGACAACTAAACGGACGGCCCCCATTGATTTGTCAGGCTGCAACATGTATGTGGAGAGAGGGCTCCACCATATTCCAGTTCCACCAGCTATTTGGTATCATCCCCCCAGTCTCCAACCCTAATCCAGTCATGCCTCTTTGATTTACATAAACAAGGGAAGGCCGCTAGCCGTGCTGGCAGATGAATCTGAATGGATGCTGCTGATGTGATCTGTACACAGAGACCCGTACCTGCTTGGCCGACGAGCTGACATGGCATGTACATTGGTGTTCCTCTAGCCTGTTGCTGACGTTGAGGCTGACACAGTCATGGATATAGAGACTGGACGGTCCTTGTCAGCATCAGGATGGCTGCTATTGTGAGACCCAATGCTGGGCCTTTCTCCTCCAGTGCCACTGCTTGGCTCTACCTGATTGACGACCGGCTCCACACTCCCAACAGGAGTCCCCAACCTCTGCTGCTTGAGATACTGCTCCGTGGCATCTCGGAGCAGCCGCATCATGCCTCCGGAATCTGACACCGGTGATGGTTCTTCCTCACGTTCTGGCTGGATGTTCAGATCAATCCGTCCTTTGAAAGGAGAACAAGATGACTTCCACCTATTGGGATCCTCGTCGTCTCCATTTGCAGCAGTTTTCTGGCTTGGACTGCCATTGCTTTTGTTTCCCGCTGGCTCATCCTCTTGCTCTGGTTTTTCAGTTGACTGAAACTGCTGCTTCTTCCTCTCAGCTTCCTTTTCCGACTGGCGTTTCTCGCGCCGCAACATGAGTGTGCGGAAGCGACGCTTGACTGTTAGGCAGACGTTGCAAGTGCATGTCTGCTTGTGCTTGGGGCCCTTGCCACTCGGGGGCTGGATGCAGACAATGCATGTACAACCAGGACGGTGGCGTGGGTGCTTTGTTGTGGGTTGGGCTGAAGGAGGGAGAGCCTCACCCTCACCGAGAATGGCAAGGTTGGCAAGCGTGTCAAGGCCCTCTGCCGCTTCAACAGCATCGGTTTCCTCCTTGGTCTTGCTTCTCTTTGAACGACCTGTCACATGCACGTGCGCGAGAAAAACAAATGCAAAGTTTAAGCATTGTGAATAATACAAATTTTAAAACCAAATTATCTCTCTACTTCACTAAGGCTGCATGTGGATGCACAATTGAATTGATTTGTGAACACTGATCTACATATTTGTAAGGAAGAGGTGCCCCTCGAAATGCAATCACATTCCTTCAAAGTTCAACTTGAAAATAACATCTTGCAATTTGGAGGCTAAATCCACAACGTGGATTGCTATGGAACTACAATTTAGTTATTTCCGCCTTAGTGGGATTATAATTCATATTCAATTCAACGCTGCATCCAAACACACCCTATAAAGGTAATGCAGACCAAGGAAATGTTCTAAATCTGAGCTTATCAACAGCTTAAAATCTTTCAAGCATTTTGAATTCTATGGTGCTGTGTTTGTTTTATCACTAACAAACATTGTTTATGTTTCACATTGCACTTTCAAATTATGGTTCCAGCACAAGCTCGGTTATGACAACAAGATCGAATCTAATATGAGAAGTCCCTATAACAGCTTCTGACAGGATGATGTGTTATCAACCAAAAGAACCTTTGTGATGATGGAATTCTGACAGTCATAACTATCATGTATTGTGTGAGCATTCAAACAAAAGAATATTCACAGTTAATAAAACCTAAGAATATTATATACTCGTTAGTTTTGGGATTGTTATTCTATTGAAACGATATATTTTCAGGTACAAATCAGAACTGGAACCCCTCTCCATAACGTGTATAAGAGGTTAGCATAATCCGAAATAGACCACGGTGAAGGAGGAAGAGGACTACAGCAGGACTGTTCCTGTTCCAGCATATACACAAGAAACAAATGTGCCAAACTAAGGTTGAAATGGGTATTATGCGGTTTTTGAAACAGATGACATGCACCGTAACATATATGCTTGGAGACAGTGACTGGCAAACCGCTCTGAATGGTCGAGGAGCAAATGCGATCCCCAACAATTTAGTAAAAGGTGTGGGAAAATGGGCTCTATGTATTGTGGAACATTCCTAGAAGCCTTCCCACATTCCTTTTTTTCTTTTTTAATTAAGAATTTCGTAAATTATCAGAAAGGGAAGAAAGTGTCAATGAAAATGTGACCACATTACCCTATATGACCGAGATACCATTTTAAATGCACATAATCTATCACTTGTGCTACACTCGCTATGAGTTCAACTGGATCAGGACAGACTGAGCCAAGGCTTGTCTAGGACCATCCCATGAGAAAGGACCTGGACCAAGCCTGATCAATTAGCAAGGCCAAGCCCAGGTGGTCCAGAGTACAGACCACTACTCATGTACTCGTTTTTTCTATCTGCAACAAAAGAGTTTTAGTTCAGAGAGAAGAGAAGAAAGAAAGTCAGCTACCCATTAAGATAACTGTCTTCCATTACAAGACCTGGCTAAAATACCTTGGCAAGAACATCTGCCACGGAGTTTGCTTCTCTAAAAACTCAAGTAGGCCAAACAGCAGCCCTCTAAATGATTTCTCGACTCACGTGCCCCATTCCCAACAGTGTCAAATGTGTTAGATGGGCCTGGAATTCGGGTCAGGCCTTTACACAAGAATAGGCCCAAGCCCAGAGCAGCCAGCCCATTTATGCCTCCACTCTTATAGTCCTCACCCTTTCAAGGGCCTATTTTCCCTGTTTTGGATGTAAGAAAAGCTGAGGCAATTTTGCATGAGGAGAGGTTGAAAAGGCAATTCACAGCTTGTGTGAATGTGGCATACATGAGCAGGATCCAGGTCACTAAAAAGGTGGCCCACACATGCATATTCTTGAATATAGTTCTCTTCTTTCTCATATATGTCACCTGATGAGCGGACTGCCTGATTTTTGGGCAAGGCCAAGTTCACATGTGGTCCATTCCTAATGAACGGCCAGCATCTCATGGTGTGACATGTTGTACAGTGTCCCACAAATTTCCTTTTCAATCACTCATCGAGTCTCCATGGATATTATGGGTGTTTTTTTTTTTTTTTCATTTCTAAAACCAGGAAGCATTCCTCCTCTTCCCCTTGCCGAGTCAACTGCCAGCAAAAATTCTTGGAGACTGGTCCATGAAATGAACACACACACACACACACACACACACACACACAGGTTGCATGATGGCATAAACAAGAGACAAGGTCCACTGAAGCCAACCATACCAGGATTAGCAGGGAGCAGACCCTCAAGCTGTTCTGTGGTTATCTCCTGTGCTGCTGAACATGAAGACCTGAAACATGAAACCAATGTGAATGCATTAATCAAAATTCAAAATCAAACTGCTACAAGAGTTAAATGGACTGTGCAGAATATGATGAACTTCAGTCATTACAATTAGGATAACAAACATCGCACCAACCTAAACCAATGTCAACAACTGATACGACAAACTGTACCTGGGACAGATAGCATGCATAACAAGAAACATTTAGGGCATAACTTGGTCTCCTGAAAATGAGCTGGTTTCATTTGCACCAGCATTGCTGACATGCTTCGCACAAAAATAAAAAAAATAAAAAAATCATTTGGGGGGAAGTGGTGACTACCACCTCCCTCACATGTGTGTGGAATCCAAACCGTCAACATGAAGCACCATCACTTGAAAGGGCCTCATCTCACAAATCAGACCCATCAGATAAACAAGTGGCCACAGTCATGGAAGCGACCTAAACCATTGGTAGAAATCTTGACAAGTGCTGACACCACCAGTCGCCAACCTGCCAAAGATTCATTAAAATGATTTCTGGGTGTTACCCAATCAAGCTCTTATGTACACTTGTGGAGGCATATCTAGGCACAGCTCTAAGCTATCTAACAAGAACACGGCACTTTGAAGCATAGTTTAAAAGCTCGAAAGCTCAACTCATCTAGCCGGATCGGGTTGACTTGAAGAATCGGACGAGTCTTTACTTGACTCGAGTCAATATTTAATATTTCAAATAGTTAGGTATGATAGAATACTAAAATAATGGAAGGAAATGAAAACCCACAGTGCTTGGCTTCTTGATTAGAGACGTTGCTTCGTCTACTATAGTGTCTTGGGTTTGGAACCTCCTTACTTTTTCGAACTTGGGTGGATGAAGTTAGGTGGATTAGTGGCAAGATGAGGCTTGATGCTCATAGAATCAAAGTTATGTATGAAGTGGAGATGAGGCTCTAGAGTTTTATGTGACCGCTACATACCAATCAAATTGGAGGGAAGATTTTATAGAATAGCTATAAAACCAGCCATGCTTTGTGGGACAGGATGTTGGGCAATCAAGGAACAATGTATTCCTAGGATGTGTGATGCAAGATGCCCTAATCATGATGCATGTTCATGAACACAATTAAATCAGCAGAATTAAACAGCAATAACAACATAAAATCTAGCAATCCTCATCATGAACTAAGAAGATCACAAGGAACATGCAATGGAACGGGCCATTCATCACAACCATGAAGTATGATATTCAAGGAACACTATGGTTGGATCCGGCGAGGGTTGGAACCTCCCGATCTTGCATGGCTATAACCCAATCAATTAAAAGGAATCTCTAACCCAGAAAATCTGGAGATTTTGGATTAGGGATTTGAAATTCTGAAAATTAGGGTTCTAGGATCAAAATCAGAATTTAGAGATTGTAGGAATCGAAACAAATAGATTAGTAAAGATAGGGTTACCTGGAAGAAGGTTAGAGGGGCATAAGAAGCAATTAGAAGAAAAGAGGATCAGGGAAAAGGAAGAAACATCACCATGAGAGAGAGAGAGAGAGAGGAAGAAGAAAGCTCCAAGAGGCTTTTCATTAATCAATAATCCAAGTTAAAATTGTGTTTAGGGCTTTAGCCCTCTTAAATAACCAAATAAAGACATAAAAGTACTAAACTACCCCTAAAACAAAGCAAAACGCACAAAATAACGTAAGTGCGGGAAAGTTCGGGCGCTCGGTCGGGCGCCCGAAGACGTCCAAAAACGTCCAGAGAGTTTCGGGGGCTCGAAAGGCCAAACTCGGGCGCCCGAAGGCAATGGTCGAGCGCCCGAAGACAGTGGTCGGGCGCCCGATCGGCGCTCGAAGTCTTCAGCTCTTCAGTCTTGTTTCTCCCTTCTTCCTTCACACGTGTCCTCCCTGGATGGGGTCTTCTATGTGTCTTATCACATGTGAAGGGTCTTCAGCTCCTCAATAGTCGCCTATCCACAAGGATGGTACTTGTGGTTGGCGCTTTCTTCGTTGGTACACTTGAAATGGTCTTGTGTCCTCATCAATGTGTAGTTGAAATGAGGATGTTGAGATAGATGAGTGGCAAGATGAGGAAGGACAGAAGTAGAAATAAACACATTCAAGGGAAATGTGATGATGGAAAGTAGACTTAGATGGATTGTAAAAGTGCAATGAAGACCAAGAACTGCACCTGTACAAGGATTCAGTTGGTTCAAGTTGGAGGCCTGAAAAGGGCAAGCGGAAGGCCCAAAATGACTGGGTAGTGAGAAAAGATTTGATAACCTGTAGTTTTAACTGAGGATGTGGTCCTTGATAGAGTGGAATGGCAGAACAAGATTCATGTAGCCGACCTCAATTAGTTGTTGATGATAATGATGGTGTCTTTTAATAACTTTTAAAAGCCACCATTCCGACATCCCATGTCCATGTCTAACACCATATTGGTGTCCTAGTTCCATCAATAAATACTAACTATAAGATGGGAAATGCCATTTGAACAAACTCTTACAGTTAATTACACCCATTGTACATTTAGATGTAAATGGTATGAAAATTGTACTTTAGGATGCCCAAAAGTCGAAAGCATTGGTGTATTTAGCAGTCAGAACAAGTGGAATAGCGGCTTCTTAGGGAAATTAAGAAAAAGAAACATTAAAGAGAAAAAAACAAAAGAAGAAGAAGAAGAAGAAGAAAAGAAACAAACAATCAAGAAAATGATAAATAACAATTTCTTCTCAACCAGTGTGAAATGTCCACTACATTCAAAGGCCACAGTTTTTTTTTTTTTTTTTTAGAAAGGGAAACTGGAAGTCGTTTTGTTTGTAAGTACATAACAATGGAAATCGTTTTCTTTTTCCATTTCTAAAAGAAAAAAAAAACGACTCCCATTGTTATGTACTCACAAAGACAGGAAAGGAGACTAAGGAAAGAGGAACATTGTTTATCATGGTATCTTTGACTCATGGCACTGATACCATAGATGGGATGACATTTTACCTTTTAGTATCCATTAAGTTACCAGAACATGTCCATCTTGCAGGCAGAAGAGCATCCAACGGCAGTTTGCGCCATTTTGAACAATCCTCACACTGAGCCCATTGATTAGTTTCACTGGAAAAGATTAAAAAAACAACATCAGCATTCACTTCACATGAACTATCTTGCACATGAAACATGGGAGGCTTTATCTGACCCTCAACTTATGGACATGCATAGTTCTGGGCTCCAAGTGGACTCAATCTGATAGTTCCAACCATGGATGAACCATGCAAAGAAAAACCTCCAAGATGGGAAGATCCTAACCATCCAATTGGCCTGTTTTTCATTGAATGTGGACCATTAGTGTTTTTTTTTTTTTTTCCCTTAACCATCTGTTTGCAGCAACCAAATGAAGAATAAATCATCCTGGAAGGGAGAGTTTTGAAGCATGGTCCATCCCTGCTGGGGCCCATCAGATCAAATGCGAGACCACTTGTGAGGACTGATAACACAGTGTATAACCTTGGGCTGAGAATCATAAAATTCCCCTCAATATGGTATGTAATCTACAATCAATAGCAGGAGTATTGAAACTTAAAGACAGCATTCAGTAAATACCAGGGCATGATGGTTAAATGTAAATCTTGCACTGTTTCAAAACTAGTTCTGGTGTCCATATCAATTTGAGAAAGATGTGATGGCTGTTGTGGATGCCCCAAGGGATCTTGTTTATTGGCTCGCAGCACACTGGAATGGAAGGCCAATATCACTATGCGTTACATGGGTTGCCACTTGGTGCAAACTCAAGGGTGGTGCCTACTTGGGACCCAATGATAGAAAGGTTCAAAAAAAGATGGGCAGCTTGGAATTACTCGCATTAAACAGACACTCCCTCCCTCTGTTTAGAATTCCACCTTTGGTTGTAGAGAGGTTTGAAAAGATCCAACACAAGTTTTCTGTGGAAAGGAAGCAGTAGTTTCAACTTTTTTCTCATGAGGGACAGGATACAAAGAGCCAATCAAGAAGATCCAATCAATATTGAAAGACTAAGAGAAGAATTGATCTCTTCTTGGGACGAGGTAATGGCTTTTCGGTATCGATCAAGGGAGTTCTGTGAGATGTTATCGCTAGTAAATGAGGCAAGGAGGAAGGTCAAAAGCCATCCAATTGGCCTCTTTTTCATTGAATGTGGACCATTGGGTTTTTTTTTTTTTTTTCCTACCATCTGTTTCCAAACAGCCAATTGAAAGGATCAATTATACCAGAAGGGAGAGTTTTGGGGCATTGTCCATCACCGGTGGACAATGATCTGCTTGCAAACTGCCAATTGAAAGGATAGATTATCCCAGCAGGGCGAGTTTTGGAGCACTGTCCATCACCGGTGGGTCCATCAGACCAACGATCTGGATTACCGAATCATAGAGTATGATCAATCCCTGATGGGACCTATAAGACAATGAATTAGATTACCAAAACACGGGCAAATCCCTTGTGATGGTACAATACAAAAGCTTGGGGCAAGGATCCTATAATCCTCTCAACATGGTACATATCCAAAATTAGTACTGTGAGTATTGTAACTTGAATATTGCAGTGCATAAATACAAAGGTGCGTTGGTTAACATGTAAAATTTGCAATGTTTAGAAGCTATTTTCGATCTCCATGTCAATTTCAGAAAAGTGCAATAGCAATTGTGAGTGCTGCAAGGATTTTTTGTTCTTTTTTTCTTTTTACTTTTTTGAATGGGAACAAGAAATATATTAAAGAGAGAAGAAAAGAGAAAGGTGCAAAGGTCATGAAGGTCTGATGAGAAATAAGTTCCAAAATTGACAAACAGAGAAAATACTTTAGTGGCACATGGAACATTAAAATAAAAAAAAAAAAAATACAACAAAGATAGGATGAAACTATCTTGCACCCAAGCTAAAAGAATCCAAATCCCTAAAAATATCGGTGCACATCAAACAGGTTTGGAAGGTGGAGATCCTCCCCATATGTTACCTTGCGCTGCCACTTGGTGCGAACCCAAGAGCGGTGTCTACTTAAGATCCAATGATTAAAAGGGTCAAGAAAAGATTAGCTTGGAAAGATATTATTTGTACCTGGGTGGACAAATAGTCTTGTTAAGCCAACACTTACTAATCTGCCAACTCACTATTTGTTTCTTTAGAATTCCATCTCTGGTTGTAGAGAGGCTTGAAAAGATCCAGTGATTGTTCTTGTCTAAAGGAGGAGGAAAAAGTTTTAAATTTCAACTCATGAGGTGGGACAAGATACAAAAAGCTAAAGAGGAAGATCAAATCGGTATTGAAAGAATCAGAGAGAAGAATTGGGCTCTTCTACCAAGTCATGGTGGCTTTTCAGTATCGAGCAAGGGAGTTTGGTGAGATGTTATCGTGACTAATCTGGAGAAGGAGAAGGTCAGTCTTTTTCTTACCACCTATTTGTGCTCAACAAATTGAAAGGGTAGATTATCCCAACAGGGAGACTTTTACCCCAAGGTCCATCCCTGTTGGGGCCCATAAGATCAATTATCTGGATTACTGAAAGATGTATAGTTCCCTTGTGAGCAAACGATATGTAACCTTGAGCCGAGGATCATATAATTCCCCTACTATGGTACCTATCCAAAATCAATAGCAGGAGTATTGCAATGTAAAGCCTTAAGTGAGTAAATGCAAAGGTAGGTCATTTACAATGTAAATATTTTCCTGCTTCGAAGCTATTTGCGATCTTGATGTTTATTTTCAGAAAAGTAAATAGCTATTGTAGGAGACTGAAGGAATCTTGTTGATTGGCTCGCAGGAAACTTGGGTTGGAAGGCTGCAATACTCCCCATGCGTTTACCTTGGGCTGCCACTTGGTGCAAAACCAAAAGCAGTGTCTAACTGGGATCAGATGACGGAAAGGTTCAAGAAAAGATTAGCATCTTGGGGTGTTCTTATTTGTCCTGCGGAGGACAAATTACTCACACTAAATTGGCATCTGCTAATCCGCCAACTTGCTATCTCCCTCTATTAGGAATTCCAGATTCGGTTACAAAATGGCTCGAAAAGATCCAATATGATTTTTATGTGGAAACAAAGAGGAATTGGTTTTACATTTCATCGCTTGAAGTGGGATGAGGTGCAGAAAGCTAAAGGGGAAAGTCAAATTGGTATTGAAAGAACCAGTTAGGCTCTTGCCGAGTGGTGGCAGCATTTCAATATTGAGCAAGGGGGAGATGTTATCATAGTAAATATGGCCAAGCGTAATTGAGGGGCTTGAAAAGATCCAAAAGAACTTTTTTTTTTTTGGTTAGAAGGAAGAGGAAGTTACTTAAATTCCACCCCACGAAGTGGGACAAGGTGCAGAAAACAAAAGAGGAAGGTTGAATTGATATTGAAAAAATCACGAAGTAAAAAATTGTGCTCTAATTCCAAAGTACTGGCATTTCAATATCAAGAAAAGGGCTCTGGTGAGATGTTATTGCAAGTAAAGATAGAGCAAAGGAAGGTTGAAAGTTGGAAAGAGTTGTCAAAGGGCTAAAAATTTAGAAGACCGTATCAAAATCCAAGGATGTATTGAAAGGTGAGGGGAAGTCTTCAAAGTGGTTATATGATTCTAGGTGGGAATTAGGGAATGAACTTGTTTCTTTTGAGGACATGTCTACACTTCTAAATTTGTGAAGATCAAGCAGTTTTATGAAAATGTGAGGGTGTGCTCACTAGAGTATGACTCTTAGTAAGTTGATAAGCGTATAGGGCTCACTCGTTGGAAGGGAATTTCTCTGCGAACTATTGAAAAGAGTATCAATATACCTCCTTTTCTCTTTTTTTTTTTGTGTACATGTGTATAGTTTGTATACTCTGCTGGTGTACCATATCCTTTACATATATTTAAGTTGAGAGGGGTGTTGTGTGAGATAAAATACGCAAAAACCCTAGCCGCTTGTCTCTCCTCTCTCTCACTCTACCCTTTCTCTTCTACTTTTTCTACAGATTTCTCCTTCAATCTACTTCTCCTTAGTATCAGAGATTTGTCCTTTGACTGCGGGTTTGATCCTAGCTATCAAAAACCACTAACATCAGCATTCGTCGGCATTCTCGGCTTTCAACACAAGTGTATATGCATCGAACTTTTTAAAAACAGCTTTGAAAGCCAATTCATTTCTGATATCCAGGTTAAGACCATTAAGATATCTTGAAATCTTTTGGTCTTCATGCCTATGAAACTCTGCCTGTGATGTCAAGGTATGAAACTCCTTGGTGTATTTATTTACCAACTTGTTTCCTTGACGTAGATTGTAACATCTTTGATAGAGGCTACGGGCGTAAGTAGCGAGTAAGAACTTCCCTTCTAACTTCTTTTCATCTTTTCCAAAAAAAAATATTTTCTCCTTACCTTGACGGATCCGTTCAGCTTGGAGATCATCCCACCATGCTAATGCGTGACCGGAAAACTTCTCAACTACTAACTTCACCTTCCAATTATCCGCGACTACCTTATACTCGAACACCTTTTCCACCTTGCTTAGGCAAACGATGAAGTCATCAACATGCAACCAGCCATGGAACTCCGAAATTTCTACCTTAATTTCCGGCTCTCTGTCATGTTCCAATAATCAAAGGATTCAATCATTGGTGTCTTCACAAACCAAGGCCGCCCGTTCTTGGTTAGGACCTTGAATTTCAATTTCAATTTCAATCAATCTTGGTGATTGTGATATCGCTTGTATTTCGTGGGCTTTGTTGTAATTCTTTTGGCTAGTTGGGCCCCTTTTAATAAAACCGTAAATTCTTTCCAAAAAAAAAATCACTTCCACCAAAGTTAATCATAAAATTTTTGCTATAATGTCATGTAAAATACTGGAGTTGCAAAAAGTTTGCTTCCTGTAACAAGAAATCTATAAAGCATATTGAACTGCAACGAACATAGCAAAATCCTTGATAATTAGTATGAGCTTGTACAACACTCTAGCTTAGATTTATGAATTGGTATGACATGGAA
Organism: Liriodendron chinense; assembly: GCA_003013855.2. Lineage (NCBI taxonomy): Eukaryota > Viridiplantae > Streptophyta > Magnoliopsida > Magnoliales > Magnoliaceae > Liriodendron > Liriodendron chinense. Next base: position 2,016,557 of record ML058564.1, read on the forward strand.
CTGGAGAGAACCAAGAAATTTTCACCGACAAGCTGAGAACTAGGCAAGAGATTACCCTGCAGGATTGGTTGTGAAAATGGTAGGTTTTCCCAATACCGGTGCCTCCTGGAAAAGATAGTTATATCAGTAATACACAAGATGGGCATTCATATTGGAAACAAAGTACTACCCATGGGACGCAGATTGGACCCTCCCATGTACCAATGAAAAAGCACCACATGCACCTGTCAGATGGAGGGCCCACAGTGAAACAAGCAAAATCGTCATTTCACGTAGAGAAATTTTGCTTTTAACTGCGGGAGCCACATCTGACAAGCACACGCAATGCGTTATCATTGGGCCATGTCAAGGGTTACAGGTGATTCCTGTAACCTTGCTTACAGGCAATCCATTTCCTTGTCCACGTAGGTGTAAGGAATAATTATTCTCTACATTGACAAAGCACATCAATATTGACAACCTCCAAAAAATCAAATAAGAAAATTATTTGTGCATGAAACCCTGCGGAGGATTATATGTGAAACCAGGATAAGTTTAAGCAACAAGTTGTAAATGTTAGAATCCATTATTTCTTTATGGGACCGATAAATGCAATTCTACAGTAGAAAAGAGTGACATGAGGGAAACCATCTTGACATGAGCAGCAGAACCCAAAGGATCTTCTCTATGATTATAGATCATCCTCATCATGACATAACAAACTCCAAAACCAAGATGATTTTATGATAACTGGTATAAAATGAAAAAAGAAAAAAATGATAATAAATAAGGTAGCGTCTCAAGCCCATTTCCAGGTTAATTTTGCAAGATTTGATGACCGATCCTCAAGCAGGTAACAATTCCCAAAGGACACAACATTAACAGAACAGCAGCCGTAAGCAGGGCAAGTCAACAATTCATATATTGTTTCAAACCTTCTTGATCGTTTAATTGCATCAATAATCCGATATATCTAACAGAAATTCTGCCAAATGAAAAGCTAAACTTTGTGCTGATACTTTGGAAGGACTTCTATTGGACCTTGGAGAACGTAAAATGTTTGATGTTTGAAAGGATAAACTATATTGAAACTTCCATTTTCCTTTGGTTGCAAAAACCACCCCAGAAGTTGCGCAAATGAAATTATGTCAATGAATATACACCATACCCTCTACTTATACGAAGCACTGCCATACTTCTCCATGAGGACAACAGAAAAGAGAAAGGAAGAGACATCATGATATGACTCTAGAGCTGAGAAATTATCCTTTCTATGATAATGTTTCTACCACAAAGCTAGAACATCATTAAGACTTGCATACCTCATATTCCTCAAATTCATGGCCTTCAATCACCACAATAGTAGGAACATAATTAGGAGGAGGACGGAGCAGTTCTTGAGTTTGTTCCCACGTCATCTTGAGCTCCATGGAGTCCTCATTATTAATCCGTAAGCGTTTACTCTTTGAACCAAGCGTGCTGCTTTTCCTTTTACTTGGGAGCAGAGATGACTTAGCCCCTGTGCCTTCTTTTTGTATGTATCCAGTTTTATCAAATTTAGACCAGGGATATGCTGGATCTGTAAGATTAATCTGATTAATTGATGAATGGATAGCTGAATCTGCACCACCTTTATATGGACGAAGGGGGAAACTTGAAGCAACTTCACTCGGTTTGGCATTTTTGTTATTTTCTCCACTTGTTGAGAAACCATTCCCAGCTTTGAGTGCCTGAATGTCCTGTCAGTGAATAATGAGAAATTTAGACAACAAGTATTGAAGGTATATGATAAAATTCTGTTCTCTGTTCCATGCTGGAAATAATTCCTCCATAACTCGATAGTCATTTTGAACAAATGCAAAAACATTAGAAACATGACATTCAAAGAATTAAACCTAGACTGCAGTAGGCAAGCATGCAGAAAGGAGCCAGAAAGGACAATAAATACTTTAAGCCATACATGACACTGCAAGTCATTGAACTTGACATGTCAGACTCCACAAAAGATAAAGGGGCAAAACCATGTTTTCTGCAAACTATAAATACAGATTAATGGGCAGCAAAACATTCTGGATAATCTCCTTCAATATTACATCTGCTCAGAATCAAAACGTATGCACTCGTGCTTCAAAGTGTTCAACAAATAGATTTTCAAGAACCCATCATAATATTGAAGATTTGTGGACTCTCAAGTGTCAACATAACATGATTTAAAATACAGTGTACTACAAGAAGCAACATGAACAAGCAATACAAGAAAAGAATGATAAGCAACAATCCCATATCAACTGTCATTGCACACTCTGTAGACATGACTAAAGTTGACAGCAGTTATCTTCATATGTAAATTTCATTGCTGCATATTTTTTAATAAAACCAATCAGGGAACTTTGTTAATTATACTGAACCTGTTCAGAAGGAACATTTGAAGCTTTTCTGAATCCCATGACTAACTTTCCCTCTGGATCTATCCGACTGAAGGTTACTGAACAAACAAAATGGACTGTCAGACCTACTTAAACAGAGGCCATGAAGTATTTGTAAGTAGCAAGCACATGATAAAAATTGTAAGAAAAAGAAAACACATGAAAGGTAAAGAAATGAAATAGCATTCTCTCCAGCTATGTGCTAAATATTTGGCTGAGCCAATACAAATTGAAATCCTATTTTATATCAACGGTATTTACAGTAAGGTTTTTGCAAGTATATGCTCAAGGAGTTAAAGGCTTGAATGAAAGAAACACTAAGAACATCTGATCATGTCTACAAAATGACTCATAGATGGAGGGCCGATCAGAAAGAAGAAATGCACATGCCAAGTTGGAACTAAGCTCATCAATAAAAACTCAATATCATAGAAGGCCGATCAGAAAGAAGCTTGAACATGTCAAGTTGGTACTAAGCTCGTCAACCAAAAAACTCGGAATATCAAGAACTTCCCAATCAATACTTTTTGTCAAAGTCAGTATGTTACCTGTGTCACCTGCTTGCAATTGCATCGACTGAATGCAAGGGGTAACCCCCTCTAGTACATACATCCTGCTGTTATTATTAGGCCAAAAACGGAATTGAAATACCCAATCCTTGCCTCTTGCATCCTGAACTTTTAGAGGCAGTCCTTCAGGCTGAGAAATTGTAGGAAAGTATGCCTGTTCATGATAAGCATGCACATTAATAACATAAATATTCCACCTGTCTTCTGAAATGACAGTTGGCATTCAAATTTCCAACCCTTTCTAGCACATATAGTTAAGGAATATATATATATATATATATATATATATATATATATATATATATATATATATATATATATATATATATATATATATATATAGAGAGAGAGAGAGAGAGAGAGAGAGAGAACTGGATTGCACTCTCTCAAGAGATCAAGCATGAGACTCTCATGTACCAACAAGCCTACTAACTAATGATTGCCCAATGTACCATTTGTGGTTCTTTTTTTTGCATGTATTTTTGCTTCATGCTGTATATGGGTAGTACATGATAGGTGAGGCCCATTTCTTTTTTGTGGTGCCCACTTGAATGTATGCACAGCAAATTTTCAGATCAACAAAGTTACAGGTGGTGTGCTCCCACCTTTCTGGAAAAGAAAAAAGAAAAGGAAAAAAAAAAAAAAAAGCAGAGGCATAAAATGATTGCATGAATCAATGTGGTACATTACAAATGATTCCCTAAACACTTGCTAGAGTAATAAATAAAATATAAATAAAAATTTGTTGGAAAAGCGTCAAAAGAATGTGCATGAAAAATCCACACATTGACTAGAAACGAAAGCCACTGCTCGAAATGTGTTATGTGGCATGTCATCATCATCATCTAAGCCTTATCCCAATTAATTACGGCCAGCTAAATGAATCTTGTTCCATCATTCCACTCTATCAAGGGCCATACCTTCAATCAGATCACAGATCAACCTTTAGTTAGGGCCATACCTTCAGTTAGACCTTATCCCAAATAATTAGGGTCCTTGGCATGTCCACTGAAATTTCAATGCATATGATAGTTCATCTGTTTTCTTTTTAATCGATAAGATAGTTCATCTTAAAGGGAAGAAAAAAAAAAATGAAGCTACAAAAAGGACTGTGCAGCAATCTAAGACTGTTTAACTTAGAAAACTATTTCATAATGTTAAAATAAAACAATGCAGAAGACGTATTAGGATTTAGAATATTCAGTGGCCTCTCAAAAAAAATGTTAGAATATTCAGTGGGGAATTTGTCCCCCCTTGCTTTGTGCTTTGTGCTCAGTGAGATCCTTTGTTGCTTTCTCACAAAAAATTAAATAATTAAATAAAAATCAAGTTACTCAAACAGACAGCTTGACCAATAGATACGATATTGAAGAGGCACAAGGCACCATTAAAACATGAAGAAATATAAACATAGAAAACACATTGCCAAAATAAAATCAAAATCCCTTGGGTTTTAAAATGCCCAATTTAATACTCTGATATGCCTAATGATTTGTTTAGTGGGCTGCACCTCGACATATCCACAAAACTAATCTTAACACAATCCATACCATTTTTAAAGTAACACCTACAATGACAATTAATCACTTAGACCTTCCAGTGGAGTGAACAGTAAGAAAACAAAATGCCTAATGTATTGGAAGTTTAAATCATGAAAAGAGTGAGCTCACCTCTGCGCACTTTTTTGGCAGTACCAAGCGGCCTATCCGGCCTGCATCACTGGCACTCAACATCTTCTCAAACAAAGGAGTGATAACAGAATTTGAGCTAAGATATAGTCAAGGCTTTATATCATTTTGAATTTTTAAGTATGACCACTATCTTGCTTCAAATATGAAACTAGTGTACCAATGAGCTTGCTTATAAAAGAGTAAAGAAAGAAAAAGAACTGAACAGTGAATAAACCAAGTTAAGCAGCTCATAGTGATCCCATTTATTTGATAATGAATAACAAATCATTTGGTTTAAATTCCATTGAATCAAAGAACAATAAAATATATGGGATACTCTCCAGATATTTGTTGTAGCTCTTGATCAGTGATCCTCGGCCAGTATCGTGGAAGCATGTGAGTTCTTCTCTGACCCTCCCCTCGAGGCCTTCCATTGCGTATATGAGTTTGTAATTCCCCGGAAGAGTCTCCTCCATTCTGAGAGTTAGCAAAGAATTGTTTTGCCGGTGGAGGTGGAGGTGTTTGCCGCTGTGAAAGAGTTCCAGAAACCCTAGCTGGATCATTTGTCTCATTTGGTGAAGACAAAGATACACCCAGACTAAAAAGGGAAGTTGATGGCTCATCCTTCAGTTTAGATGAAGACAGTGAAATGTTTACACACGAACTTGAATGTGTCTCAAAGTTCATTCCAGCAACGGAACTGGTCAAGCCAGGTTCAGCAGCAATCACTCTTTTTCTCGTATCTGCAGGATCATCAACTGTGATGTGGCCATCATCTTGCAAGCCATCTACTTTCCTTTCTTCTTTGCGGAATGTACTAAATGCAGTCGATATATCAGCACTGACATTCCCATTAAGAAGGCTGTCAAGTGCAGCAAGCTTTAGGCCGGTAGATGGTATCCTTTCATATGGATCTTTGACTTTCTTCTCCTGGGCAGAGGGAGAAGGGCGCTCACAGGAAATCAGTTTGTCAACATTATTCGGTCGGTCAACATCACATGGCATCCGCGGGCGCAATTCAGACTGATTATGAGCAGTATTCCATAAATTCGTTGCTTGCCACCACTGTCCAGGAACTGAACTGGGTCCAGTCATCTGATTCCAGCTTTTAACAGAGAGATCTTTCAGCCTCTCAGGCAGAGGTGGAGGAGGAAACAAAGAAGGGGGCCATATTTGGTTTGATGCCTGAAAACCAACATGCATTGAACTCAGAAAATTTTAAAGCATTCATGCAACATAAGGAATGGAGAACACAAGTGAATATTGGAAATAGGGATGCTAGCTTGAAACCCAAAACCTTAGAATGTAGAAATAAAATACAATGACCTTGATTAAATGTAAGTACAGAACAAATCCCTGCAGATTTAGGAGAGAATCTATATGAAATCTAGAAGAATGATCAAGATAGAAGGCTTTGAAGGAGATGTCTATTCTCAAACATGACATTAGCAGGTGAGTTTCTAAGGTGCAAAACCTAAACATGCATGACAACATTGTTGAACAAAAGGGTGAAACCAATAAAACAATAAAGGCATCATCATTCAGAGATTTGCTTGCCCCACATGAGCCCCTCAACACACAGCCACAGCCACCCAGCACATGTGTGCTGTTTTCATAAGCATAGCCTGCTTGATGGTTAAACAGCCTGATGACCGACATACATATGTGCACACATGCAGGTATGCACACTTTCTACATATTATATGGATTGGATGACCACATACAGACCAATCCACACACACGCAGGCACGCGCGCACGCACCCACCTTATATACCCACAAACACACCGATGCACACACCCACACCCACACGCACTACCCCCTGCACACCTGCCCACCCGCCAGCGCCCACGCATGCACAAATCTGAAATGATCCCTCAATCATCCTCTGTCCTCTGTGACGATGATTGAGGGATCATCTCAGATTTTACAAAGAATCCAAACCACATGCTTCTTCGATATGCTCCCTGTGACATCTATGGAATCGAGTAATCCCCGATGTCCAGCTCATAGTCTTTCCCCTTGCCCTTCTGAATAGTGAATACAACCTCCATCTGCTCTGTTTGTTCCTGAAAGTTCTGTTATCGTGTTCTTCCAAATTGACCATTAACCACTAAAATTACATCTCCAAATATTCCCCATCTTCCCAATCATATACCATTCCATGTTGGGAAGAATTCACCTAGGCACCACCAATTCCACCCTAGTCCCTAAAGAAGCCCAGAAACTTGCACCAAATTGCTCCAGCAAACTCACAATGCAAGAATAACTGGTCCTCTGTCTTCTCCTTTTGGACAGTGGACACAGAGAATACAAACATTGATAATAACTATGTTTATCTCCCTCAAATGATCAATAGTGACGACTCTCCTTGCCGACAAGCCAGCTAAAAGCAACAATCCTAGGAGGCAGGGATATTGCCACACAAACTCCATTGTGGCATTTCCTTCCCTATGAGAATCCCCCCGATAACATAGCTAGAGCAGAATGATTTCTACAACAAAAACCCCACTCTTTTCACCAGTCCACCACCATCCACGTCCATTTTCCCCAACCTCAGTGCGCACCTGTTCAAGCTCTACATCATACTTAAGCATTAAACACTTTCTTCATCACCATGATTATTGGCGACCACACTATTTTATCACACATCCTAGCATAAACGTGGGCAACCACTGTTTCCTTCTCTCAAGCAACACGATACAAACATAGGAAAGGAGCGACAAGAAGCAATGTCATCGCACCACTTACGCTCCAAAAATCTTAGATAATCTCCAACCCCGAGGTTCCAAACTATCACCTTAAGAGAAAATTTCTTATTATGTAAACCACCCCAGATGTGTCATGTATTTAACTAAAATGGTAAAGGGTCAGAGAAGTTTGTCTCTCTATCCATCCCTGCAAATGGTTCCTAGTCAATTGGATCTTTTTTTCATTTGACACAAGGAACTGGAGAAACTGTCTATTTTCATCATCCTTTTCTTCAATTGCCTTGGATTTCTCTGGGAAACGATCCCAAGAGAACAGGTGCAATTCCAGTCCTCTATTTACATAGTGAAGAAAGGAAATCACTCGAATGTGAGACTGTGGACCACCTATCACCCAGGCACAGCACTCTAAAATGCATTTTGGGCTGGGCTAGCAAGAAGATTGCTACATGGTTTTCACGGTTCTGACTTCTCAAAAAAAAAAAAAAGTTTTCACAATTGTGATTAGAATGAGGGAGATGGAGGAAAAAGACACCTAGGGTCTGTTTGGATTCGTGGAAAGCATAGGAAAGGAAATAATGTTTCTTAGGAAACTGTGGGAAAGGAAATATTGTTTTCCTTGTTTGTTTTTCAAGATTTTCCTACAAATCTGGGATCTATTTTCAAATTTGTTGTTTGGCAAAAAAAAAAAAATTTATTGGGAAAATTTTCTAAGTAGTCATTGGTGTGCCAGAGACACATGTGGCACATGTGGGATGCTTGAAGACGGACAATGAACAGGTATCATACATAGTATATGTGGGTTCTTGAAGCTGAATTATGGCACACGTGGCATAGGTGCTTGAAGCTGTACGGTGGGATATGTGGCACAAGACGCATTGGCATAGTTGACACATATGGGCACTTGAAGCTAAATGAAAGAACTTGTGCACATAGGCGACATTGGCACATGTGGGATACTTGGAGTGATTGAAGAATAGATGGATGATGGCACTTGTGGCACATTGGTGCATATGGGGTGCTTTGCGCATGTGTGGCACTAAAGAAGATAAATGGGGGTAGATGTGGCATGGTGGCACATGTAACACATTAGCACATGGGGTGCAAGAGATGGATGGTGGAAAATGTAGCATAGTGGCATGTGTAGGACATAATGAAAGATGGCCAATGGCTCATTTGGCACATGTGAAGCGAATTGAAGATGTATGGTGGCACATTTAGGTTTAAAAGTTGAGAAACCTGTTTTCCTTCCATCATGGGAAAATGCCTTTCTTGGAGCATGGAGTTGGAAAAATAAATTTGTTTCTTTTCCAACAAAGATATGGGAAAAGATGTTTCCCACAAATTCCACAAAGAATGGCTTGCCAAATAACAGAAATTTAGTTTCTTGGGAAACAATGTTTCCCTTCCTTTCCATGAATCCAACAGGCCCTCATTTTGTAAGCCAGCAAACAACAGATTCCAAAGGTGAAAAGCCCCCTTTCCTTTATAGTTGTGAAGGCATCATAAAGAAGTCCATTACAAGGCATGAAGAAAAAAAGGCCCAACCACCATAAATATAGAAATCCAATCTTTTATGTGTGTGTGTGTGTGTGATGTAGGACGGCATAAACTTTCATGCATGTATGAGACATAAAATTCAGCAGAATAAATCAAGCAATCTAAATTAAACATTCAACAACTATCATCATAATCAAGAAAAATATAAAGGAAAAATGCAATAAAAGGGGTCATCATCACAATCTCACAGTGAGGGTTTCAAATCATGCGTGGATTGGATCCGGCGAGGGATGAAACCTCCCGATCTTGCATGGTTATGATCCAAACACTTAATAAGGTTCACGAGTCCGAGGAATCAAGGGATTTCTCGGAATAAGGAAACAAAAATCTGAAAAACAAAGGTTTTGGAATCAAATTTCAGATTTAAGACAATGGGTAATATGAGAAATAAGACTTGAAGAAAGGAGAAGAAGAAGAAAGAGGAAAGAAGAAAAAATAATAGATGGTGAAGGAAGAAGAAGGAAGATAAGAGAAGAGAGAGATCACCAAAGAGAGGAGAGGGAGATAGCCACAAGCTTCTTCTTTTCATAAAATCAATAGCATAATGAGAACCAAGGTTAAGGCAACACCCTTATAAAATTCAGAATTAACATAATTACCAAAATACTCCTACTAACAAAATTAAAATAATAAAAAAAGCATTTGCACGAAAAAACGTGGGCACACTTACCCAAAACTCAAATATGGCATAAAATAAAATTAAATCTAAGATGCCCGATGGGCTTCGATGATGGTGCGATAAAAGTAGGCCACGACGAACCAACGGTCCGATCACACCATCCTCGCAATCCAACGGTCAAATCATCTCATCCAAGCAACTTACACATGTCTTCCCAAGAGGGGGTCTTCTCAAATGTCTCAGACTACATATGTAATGTCTTCGATGCTCCTCAAGTCGTCACGAACGATCCAGGCCCGTCATCGAACCAAAGAGATGCAGGCGTTGCTCACCTCCTACGCTGATAAACCCTAAAGGGCCTAATGTCCCCATCAACTCCTCTCGGGTGAGAAGAACTCGACTCCGACGATGTAAAATTCCTGTGCCTCTCCAAAATGCCTTGATCTAGTCTCTGTAGCTCTGTCTCTATAAGCCATGTAGAATCAGATGGTGGCTTGTTCTTCCATTTAACAAGATATCGCTGGAAGCCTCCATCCTGAGTAAATGCAATCTCCACATCCACAATCCCTTTAATTTCTTCTTTTTGTTCTACAAAGGTTGGGATAGGTGGAACGGGTTAGGAGAAAAATTCAGAATATGGTCATGTATGGGGAGAATGGTCTAGAGAAGGATTTGGACAAAGGACTAGATCTTCCGCATTAATTGTCGAATTGATTCCCATGTCTGGTGGAAGGTCTATCCTGTACACATTGGTCCCAATTTTCCGCAAGACTTTGAATGGTCCAGCACTGCGCGCTTATAATTTTCTAACAATACCCTGAGGAAACCTCTCTGGCCTTATCCGTACCATTACATAATCTCCCCCCATGGAATTCTTGAAGTTTACGATGCAAGTCAGCTGATTGTTTATAACTTTCATTTCTTACATTTTTCCGATGTCTAATGTATGAATGCAACTCATGAATGTGATGGGCAAATGCATCGGCTGACTCTGAAGATCTCTGGGAGACAGACATGAATGAAACTAAAGGACGCTCTGGTAAAGTAATGGACTTGAAATAAACAACCCTATGGAAATAAACAACCCTATAAAAATAAACAACCCTATGATCTACGACTTGGGAAACTCTAACAAACGGACACTTCTCATGGGTGGCACATAACTTATCATTCTTTAAGATTTCCCGGGTCCACTCTAACTGATAAAGGTGTTGATCCCCATACGTGTTATAAACAAGGATGATATTTGGGTATCCCAACACTTGAGAACACACAATTTTGATACCAAGTCTTGAACAAATCTTGGCATTGGTCATTATTTTCAACATCTCATTGTGACGTGGGATAGGGACTCTGGCCATTACATCCACCATGACGTAAATACGCCACAAAATGAACCAACACTTAACCGAAATTTTGTGGACGGCCAGGATGTGCCCACATGTGCGCCACATGTCATTGTTCTTGGAAGTGAAAAGGGCAGGCATAGCACACAAAACAAAACTCCAACTCAAACTTTCCTGATTAAATTCTTCCTCGAGAAGTTTATCAAATTGACGCTGCATTTCTGCATGTTCTGCGGGGTTCACTTGGTATGAAGGAAAGCTTGATAGAATCGACCCAGGGACAAGATCGATTATGTGTTGAGTGTCCCATTTGGGTGAAAATTCATCCCATAAATCATCTAGTGGGTTATCACAAGTCATGTGGGTGTCTACCATCATATCCTCACTAGTCTCTTTTTCAAATTCATTCGTGCTCACCATGATAAGAGACTTAGATTGGGACTCTACATCAATTAAGTCACACATGACATCAAGAAGTGGTGCAGTCTCAAACTCTTCGACCTTTTCATCACTAGCATAGACTTCTTCATACCCAATAATGGTGAGTGATGCTTCAATTTCTTCTTCTTCATCATTATCGATTTCAGGCACGTACTCTTCCACTTCGTAAACACTTTGTTTGGGCTCTTCCAACTGGCCATTCACAAAGGTATTATCTCGCTCCCAAAGAAATATAATTGGTGTTAAACACTCCTCAAATTATTCAGAAGACGAGATTTCCTTAATAACGGGTTGGACCACTTTACAAGGAGGTAGTAGTCATATGGGCTCTCTTTCTGGATGAGAAGGTGAGACAACTCTCTTCTGAGCCAAAGGCTTTTGACGGTAAGAGATAGGAAGATATTTTTCTTTCAAACGCTCTTTCATCTCGTCCCATTATGAGATCGAGGCTTCACCTCTCCGCTCAATTCGTTGCTCCAAATCTGTCCAAAATGACTTGGCTTGGCCCACCAATTTCCACTTGGCAAACCTCACTCGACGGCTATCCGATATATCACACCAATCAAAATAGTAGTCCAAGTCTTTAAGTCAATCAAGGAATGCCTGTGGGTCCATGTGGCCATTAAAATAGGCCAACTCATCGAAGTTCGTCTTTCCATTGGGTCTCGAAGGCCACATGACAACACTTGATGGCCCTGAAGATCTCAAATGCCTATACTCCATTCATTACGGAGAGACTCAACACAACCCTATATGATCTCAGACAACTCCAAATGACCCTAGATGTACCTATATGCTCAAAAAGGACAACTCTCTTAATTTTCCAGCAAAATAATCGATAAATTAACTAATCATTCAGGAATTTTAGCAATTTGAATTACCGAAATTGACTTAGAAAAATTCAGCAATACATATATTGAAAATAGACCACTCTTGGACACCCAATACGAGGTTGGAACAATGCATGTACTTAAATCTACGATGATGCATGAAACGGAAATACGTTATAAGCCTAGATTCACCAAAACAGATTTTCTAATTTAGGAAATTTCCTAAATTTGGAAACTTTCCAAAAAAGAAAATTTTTCTAGAAATAGCAAATTTCAAAAATCAGATTTTCTAAGTCTAGAAAACACTAAATCTGGACATTACGACACAAATCTAAAAATTTTCCAAATCTGGAAACTTTCTAAAAATGAAAAGTTTTTATTTTTGGAAACTTCCTAATTCTGAAAAAATTTCTAAACTGACCTAAAGTGAAACCCTAAAAGAAAAAGATAAAACTCTAGGCCGATAACTCGATCTACATTAACCATGCAAGGATCCTAAGCTCTGATACCAAATTTGATGTAGGACGGCCTAAACTTTCATGCATGTATGAGACATAAAATTCAGCATAATAAATCAAGCAATCTAAACTAAACATTCAACAACTATCTTCATAATCAAGAAAAATATAAGGGAAGCATGCAATAAAGGGGTCATCATCACAATCTCACAGTGAGGGTTTCAAATCATACGTGGATTGGATCCGGCGAGGGATGAAACCTCCCGATCTTGCATGGTTATGAACCAAACGCTCAATAAGGTACACTAGTCCGAGGAATCAAGGGATTTCTCGGAATAGAGAAACAAAAATCTGAGAAACAAAGGTTTTGAGATCAAATTTCAGATTTGAGACAATGGGTAATATGAGAAATAAGACTTGAAGAAAATGAGAAGAAAAAGAAAGAGGAAAGAAGAAAGAATAGTGGATGATGGAGGAAGAAGAAGGAAGATAAGAGGAGAGATCACCAAAGAGAGGAGAGGGAGATTGCCACAAGCTTCTTCTTTTCATAAAATCAATAGCATAATGAGAACCAAGGTTAGGGCAACACCCTTATAAAATTCGGAATTAACATAATTACCAAAATACTCTTACTAACAAAATTTCAAAAAAAAAAAAAAGACATTCGCACTAAAAAACGTGCACACACTGACCTAAAACTCAAATAAGTAAAATGACATAAAATCAAATCAAATCTAAGATGCCCAATGGGCTCCGATGATGGTGCGATGAAAGTGGACCACGACGAACCAACGGTCCGATTAACCATCATCATGATCCAACTGTCAAATCATCTCCTCCAAGCAACTTACACATGTCTTCTCAAGGTGGGGTCTTTTTAAATGTCTCAGACTACATGTGTAAGGTCTTCGATGCTCCTCAAGTCGTCACAAACGATCCAGGCCCGTCATCGAGCCAAAGAGATGCAAGCGTCGCTCGCCTCCTACGCTGATAAACCCTAAAGGGCATGATGTCCTCATCTGTGTGTGTGTATTGGGGGGGGGGGGGAGGATGCTGCTTCCACATTCCATGGAAGAGCCATATGAGGCAGTTCACACTTATATATTACCCGTATGGTTTGGAAGTTGAGCTCCAGCACAGAGGCTTGGGTCAATGCTTATATTATTCTATGTCTTTGACTCCTCTTTTCTTTTCTTTTTTCTTTTCTTTTTTTTTTTGAAACAAATGTCTTGACTCTTCATAATGTCCATCACTATAGGACAACAGTCAAATAAAAGTAAATACCGGCTTCTTCACATGCTTGGATCGTATGAATATACATGCCTCACTTTTCCAGATAAATTCAGTCCTCGAGACCATTTAGTGGAGTGCCTTAAGACCATTGAGTGGAGTGCAATGCATAATCCCAACAGCTACAAGGCTTGTTTACATTGGCTGTCCTCCTCTACTTTGAATCGCCATAAACATTTACATAGTAAAGCTACATTCATTTATCTAAGTGCCGTAAACATTTAAGAATTAAGGAACATTCATGTATCTGAGGGATCTAATTCAGACCCTCCTTGATCTTTCGGTTTCTATACTTTCTACCACTCCACGAGATGGAACTTATGTTTTTCTTCCATCCTCCCAAAAGGAAATCACTCAAGATTTCTCCAATCTCTAGACTCTAGATAACATTCACATGGCACCAAAATATTGACATGAAATACACATGCAGATTTGCTAGAGCTGATTTAATGAGAATAATGCAGCCCTCAAACAAAAAATATCTCCTCTTCATCCAAAGCTTTCTTTCCACTTTTTCCACTACTGAATTCTTAGGATTTTCGGTGGTTTTCCAATACATAGACCGAAACCAAGGAATGTATGGGAGCCTCACCTGCCATACACCCAAAACTGCATGCAAAATCTACCACAATTTCATCCCTCTTATGGACTCCCAATAGCTCATTGTTAAAAAGGTCAGCTTTTTAGCTAAAAACTGCTCCACAACACCTCATGACCTTCCTCATTGTTTTTAACTTGTTTATTAGACAAGTCACAAAATAGAATCATGTCCCCTGCAAATTAAAACTGTGAAATTTTGGAAATCAGCATTCTCTACAATGAGACCGCTCACCAGCCCGCCCTTGTTTGCTCACCCTCATTCTACAATGGGCTTCGGCCACCATAACCAAAAAAGTGGTGGAATGAGAGAGGATGCCAAAAGAGGAGAAAATTTACAAGAACCATTAGGGAAGGAGCTTTGTTGAGCACACAAGCGTGTGCAATAAATAAAGCTCATGTGCAATAAATAAAGCTCATGCGCACGAGACACATGTATAAGCATGGCATATGGTAGGTCCAAGATCTATATTGATGCCTTGGCCCAAGAATCAGGTTGATCCACTGGTCAGGTGGCACAAAATTTGAAAAACAAATGCATGACTTTGAAAAACTTGTCTGAACTCTTCTATTCCACCATTCTGTTTCCAATGTTGGGGCCCACATGCTGAGTGCACTAGATTTACTTCTGGGAAAACATGTAGAAGATCAGATCAACCTGATGGTTGGATTGGATCTTCCATCTATGTACCATGCTGGCACATTTGTGACGTGTACATGAGCTTTATTGCACATACGTATGCAATTAGCAAAGCTCAAAAGGTAGAAAGCAGTTTCACTTTAGATAAGCACCCATTAAGTCCTTATTACAAGAGATCAATGCTCTAGAAAAATAATAATAAAATAGAGTAAAAAATACTAAATAAGTATTGGATGCCCCAATTCGTTTTCCCCTTTGAACATTATCTAGACTACTCATGAACAAGGTAGGCCAAAACGGTTACGTATTGGCCGTATCGGCCGATACGTAACGGAAACGGCCGAAGCCGTTACGCGATACGAGGTCCAAAACGGGGACCCCCAAATTTTTGGCCCGTAACGGTCGGAAAATGGATTTTTTTTTTTATATATAAATCTAATGTTTTTTTATTTTTCATACTTTTCTTCTCCCATTTCTTTTCTAATATATTCTTTTGCTAAAAACCAGTGTTTGCAGATCGGCCTATTTTACTATATTGGTTAGACACACAAGAGTCCCCATTTTGTAGAAAAAAATGACTTTTTTTTCGATTTTCTTCTAGTTTCTCCTCCCTAAAAAAAAAAAAAAATCATTGGGCTTTCGGGCGCTCCACCCCGAACCCCGGGCAGGGGCGCGCCACCCCCGGCGAGCTGACCGCGCAACTCGACCCGCGTTCCAACTCTGCGTAGGGGTCATAGTTTGTTGAGTTCAGTTAGTTATTTTCTAGATTTTATTGAATCCTCATATAGATCTAGGTCATCTAGGATAGCTTGCATTGCGTTGAAGTTCAATAGTCAAAACTGCATTGGAGGATACTCATTCAGTCAAAACTAGAATATTTCTCAACTCTCTTGCTTGTTTTACTTTGTCAATGCATTGGTTGTGTTTACATTAATGTCTTGTTACATTTGTATATATTATGGAATCAATTTAAACAATAGTTGCATCAATTTCAGATTAATTTCGGAATAATTTTAAAAATTAGGGAAATTCATTTTTTTCAAAAAAAAAATTCTGGTTTAAAGGTTGGATAATATGTGTTACTTATAGTAGACAGTTAGAAATTTGAATTTATAAGTTTTGCAGTTAATTCCAGGTTATCAGCTTCATAAATTCATCAGACGGCCCGATACAGCTTTCTCACCAAAGAGTAGATCGCTTCACCACCATAAACATGTTCAAAATTATAAATGAATGCATATTTGGGATGTTTGAAATTTTCTGGATTTAATCCATATTTTTTTAGAATTTTTTGGCAAAAAAAAAAAATTTTGGACGGTTACGGGGCCATATCGGCCGATACGGCCCGTATCCGTATCGGAAACGGTGGGCACCGTTACGCCCACCGATACCGCTACGAGACACCTTGCTCATGAAGCCTCGTCACATTATTTTCCAAGAATGCATACCCATCAATAGCTACCTTGGGATCACATGAAATTACATCAAAACCACACCAAAAAAAAAAAAAAAAAATGCAACCTAGATATTCAAAAGGTTAACTTTTTTTTTTTTTTTTTTTGAGAAACACCCACAAACAGAGTTCCTAAGCAACCATCCCTTCCCTATAACACATTATCAAAATCCCCAAGCTTCCAATCCTTCCCAAGTTACCACTACCATTTATCCTTTCCCATGCATGCCTAGAAAATGCCACGACATTTATTCTCAACAATTTTCTACTTGAGGAACGACTTGACCCTCAACATCTTCAATTTTCTAGCCATTTGTCATTGCCAAGTCACACACATTGCACATAGGCATCATATTTAGCACACGTGTCCCACCTGTAACAAAGGTATGCCCTACTATGCGTGCTTAAATCAAAAGGTGAAGGGACAACAGGTCCCCCTGCTGCAAACCTGTGGATCCCCCAAAGAAGCTAGTGGGAGAACCGTTGATTAAGACTAAAAAAAGTGAGCTGATCTCACACATGCCTCCATCCACATCATCCATCTGATTCAGAACCCTAGTCTTCTCAGCATGTAAATTCAAGAATGCCATATCCACATGAGCATATGTAATTTCCACCTCCAACCTATAAATCACACCTGACTTGCCTACTACGTATCTGGAATCAATACGTTTGTGTTATCAAAGCCCCATCCAGAACTTGTCTGCCAAACACATATGCTCCATGAGATTTAGATATTACCATGCACAAAACACTTCTTAGCCTTGACACTTAGACTTTCCCAATATTTTGTAAGGGTCCCAGATGAGACTCATTGGTCTCAAGTCTTTAAGCCTTTTGGATCTTTCCTTCTTAGGAGTCAATTCAATGAAAGGGGGGCACCCTAATCTTTAGAAAGCCTCCCTCGCTCGTAAATTCCAAGACAAAGCATAGGAGGTTTTCTTTCACTCGCTCCCAGAATAAAGTTTCTAGGAATACATCCAACCTAAGAGCTTTGTCTCTAGCTAGTTCTGAAACTGTTTCTTGATCTCTTCTTCCCCAACCATCCAAGTCGCTTCCTCCTCTGAAATAAGCATTTTCTTTTTTGAAGAGTACAAACATCTGAATTTTAATAAGATTATAAGAACTGACATTTTAGCTGTTAATTGCAAGAATGGCAGCCACATAGTTTAAGCACATCAATTTAAACCATGGTTTTGAATATCCATTACTATGCGGCCGTATCATAACCGTATCTTTATGCGATACAGAGGTGAACTGTCTGGTTACCAAAAAAGGGTAACATGCCAATACTGTCATAAAGGCCCCTTTCCAATTTTCTCTCATTTTTTCTACTTCTTTATTCATTTCGACCATGGAGGAAGATTAGAAACTCATTTGGACTACATCTAGGCATACTTTAGGGATCAAAACACAAGATTTGAGTGGGATTTGACAGATCGAAGTGGAATGAACCATTTGGGGAAAATTGAAGGGGTAAACTATCACTTTGTTCCATCTTTTCATGTTCTATTTGCTATATTTCAATGTAATGGGCCCTATCTACCAAGTAATGTTTCATTGGTGTTTGGTTACGGCGTATCTGGTTGGCTTCAAGTAGGTCAAGCTAAGAGACAACATTCTTACCAAAGAATGGTCTGATACACCACTAAACACATGTAAAAACACACACACACACACAAAAAAAAAAAAAGACAGATTCTGCTGTTTGCCTTCTTCTTTATTTTCCTGAAAATTTTTCAAAATTTTTTGGGCGAAAGAAATTCGGACAATACAAGCCATTATCTATCTAGCAATAACATCTGATACGCCACGTATCATATCCTTTTTGGGCCCAGCCAATACACCTCCCAATACAAATATTTAAAATCTTGTCTTAGACCTACAATTGTCCATTGTAGACCACTATTAAGCAACAATTATTTCAATTAAAGATGATTGTTTTATGATGGATGATCTAATCACATAAGAAAAGGATGATCCTTCGAATTACAGTGCAGTGAATGACAAGGACAACCGGTCAGATCCAACTTGGTAATATCCCCAAGATATCTTGTAACAGTGAGTTCAATACCTTCTCCTTTTTAAAAATATAATTCTAGCCCAGGTATGGCTTGGGTATGTTTTTGCAGCACTTAACAGATCTTTGTTGTGGCAAGGTGAAAATACTTTAAACCTCTTGAAGCAATCAACCTTGTAGAAATCAGGTAAATTTATCTACAATATCCAGATCCTTGCAAAAACTGTACCCGAGTAGGATACTAAGATCCTCGACTATGGGTAAGGTAAGGAATTCCAGTTTCCCAGCTCTTGAAATTCAGATTTATTGGGATTTTGAACTACACACCGTACACAATTATCAGTTATGTAGAAATTGTATTAAATCGTGCCAGTTGGACAACAAAATCAACTTGGTTATTTCCAAGGAAGTATTTTAAGTTTTTAACATAATCATACTTCTGAAAAAATGACCAATCCTTTCAGTACTTGTATCCTAAGCAATTGGATCAATACCCGTTCATACTCAATACCTGTTCCTGTACTCGGGTAATATAGCACTTAAGGTGACCTTGGTTGAGTATTGCTCTTGGAAAGCGTTTTAGGTACACGTAAGGATGCTTAGAAGCACATATACACTGGACCATAGGCCTAGACACATGGCTCTCTCATTTTTATTTTTATTTTGAAAGGTGAAAATACATCAATGCAGAAAAAGGACAACAGAACCAAAAAGCAGAACAGAAGAAAAACAAAACAAACAACAATGAGTTCCCCGAACTCAAAAACCCCACCCGAGGCTCAAGGAGCCCATTCCTTTACACAATTCAAAACTATACAACAAATCAGACTCATAGAAGAGGACTTGTCCTCGAAGCATCGTCTATTTCTCTCGAGTCAAATGGACCAACAACCAATGAGGAAGGCAAGCTTCCATCTCTTCTTACCCAACTTCCCAAGATCGGAGGTGCTCGTGAATGTGATAAGGAACCACCCAAGCTACATCTGCCTGTTGGAGAATGCCATTCCAGAAGGCCATGGCAAACGGACAGTGAATAAGAATATGATCCACAGACTCAGAGTCAGCCATGCACAGCAAGCACACATTTGGAAGGCAAAGGCCACGTTTTTGCAGGTTATCAATAGTCAGAATGCAATTCCTAGCAGCCAACCAGACAAAAGCAGCAATTTTTTTTTTTTTTTTTTTTTGGGGGGGGGGGGGGGGTGGGGGGGGGGCGATGCCAGGGCAGGGAAAGCTGAAGCAAGGGTAGGGTAGGGAGGCCACACCATTGGTGCCAGAATAATGTGTTATCTTCATTCCCCACCAAGAAGGAGATATGTTAAAACAGATAACCCCCACCTTGAAAACTTCTTTCCAGATGTTGGACATCCTATAGAGGGCGGATGATTTCAATTTCCAACACCCCAGGTCGACCCCATACTTAGCTTTGATAACAGATTTCCATAGGGCTTCCTCGCCAGAGGAAAAACGCCACAACCACTTACTGAGAAGGGCGGAATTGGTAGTATATAAGCATTTGATACCTGCACCTCCTTCCCAAACCGGTTTACACACCTCATCCCAGCAGAGGAGGGGAAACTCTGTGGCAGAAGAACCCTCTTGCCACAAGAAATTCCTATTAAGCCTGTCAATCTTGATCAGCACTGACTTAGGACATCAAAACAACAACCCCCCCCCCCAAAGCACCACAAATGTAATGTCGGTTTACCAAATTTACCAATACACAGCGGCAAGCCCAAATACTTGGATAGAAGGGAACCAACTCAACACCCATGGGCAGAAGCGAGGGGAGACATCTCTTCTTGGGATAAAAGAATGACAAAAAATTCACTTTTAGCACAGTAGATTTTAAGCCCTGAAACCACTTCGAACCAGCAGATGGTCATAGCCATGCAGTCCACCATACAAGTAGAAGGTTCACAAAATAATAACATTTCATCAACGAACTGGAGATGAGATTTTCTACTGTGGAAATTGGGTATAGAGAAAGCCCGAAAGAGGTCTACTGAGAGCTTCTAAAACTATGATGAATTGGAATGGGGACAAAGGGTCTCCTTGCCTGAGGTCCCTAAAGGATTTAAAGAATCCAAATGGAGAGCCATTAATAATGGCAGAAAATTTGGCAGATGAAATGGCTCTCTCATTGACCATTGGTTTTCTTCAATAACAAACTCGAAGGTACACATGAGAATGCTCAGAAGCATGCATACGCTGGACCATGGGCCTAGACACATGGCTCTCTCATTGACCACCGGATTTTTCAATAACAAACGCAGACGCAGAGGTATTGATGACACAATTCGAGATTAAAACGAGAATGGTACCAATACCATGGATAGTAGGAAGATTCAGTTCAAATGAGATCTGGGTAATCTGTCCATATTTCAATTGTTTTTCATAGTTTTAATTGGAAGTTGCCATAGTGAAACACAAACAATCTATTTCTGCTGCATGCACATACAATAGATCCGTGAACCAACCAGAAGACTTCAGGAGACTTGTAATAAACATCTTCCTCTTACATCTAAATGGGGCCGCGGGGAGAGGGAGGGGGGGGGGGAGGTGGTACTAGAATACAAGAGTTATCTGACATTACTTTCTAACTTTGGATATAGTACCTATTTTCAATAAGTGAAAAGCTTTATCGATGAATGAATAGGAAATTCATAGCATACACAATGAACACAGGAAATTTTGCAAGAGAGCAAGAGACAACTCTACTAATAGCAATTGCCGCAAGACTCCCTCATTGTCAAGGGACTCAGTGATATCACTTGCCTCCCTATGAAAATGGACCTCTAGGAGAGCACAAATGTCATGTAAACTTTTCCAATATATCCGCTAAACTTTCAAGGAGATTTGTCAAGCGACCCAACAGAGCATATAACATTAGAAATCACCCTCTGCTATAAGAGTGGCAGAGACAGAGTTCATTTTGCTATACTATTAGATCACATCTATCTACAATTTTCCCGAATGTGCAGAATTAATAATTACCCATGTTTAGAATTTGCACACATTGTGCATGTAGAAAGTGATGAATCATCATAATAATGTCAGCTCAACGTTCACAGAGCAACACCACATTTACCAGATGCAAGCAAAGATGCACTCTAGTTTTTGGAACTGGGGATGCTCAAATCAGAAAGGTTTGTGTTTCATAACAACTATACTGCTTACAAGAATTGTACACAAGAGATTGACGTGAACAGGTTATAAATAGAGCAAGTTAGGTGGCAAATACAATGTTCTTTTGGAAAGAAAAAAACATCGTGAGGAGTTATTATAAATAACCACATGCCAATGCCTCAACGAGTGTAATGGCTAAGCATACTAGAGTCACATGTTCTGATGCATATATGTTGGGGTCAAAAGCATAAACAACCCTTCTCCATTACACGATCTTTAAAATGATAAATCAATAGCCTTGCTTCTGAGAGGTGAAAATGAAACAAAGAAGGTCTGAAACATTAGAAAGTATGGTCAGAAATAGCATATGTAATCTTTACCGCAATGTAAGGTTTCCTCGCGCACGCCATGCACTCGATTCCTCCAGCATCCAAAAGTATGAATGCATGCACGGAAGCAATACATCCGCAGTGCACCTTCTGTAAAGGAATTCCGCAGCATAAATAACTGTGAACTCAGAAGCTACAATTTGGAAGATGCAAGGTAATTATCAAGTATATTCTATTTTACAGAAACCTTCTGCATCCAAAGACAACAGTAACTTATATAAGGGCCAACAAAGGAAAAGACATGTGGGAGACCAATCCTGATGTTATCTCACCTTCCCGCATGACTCGCAAGTCCTCCAACCAGCAGCATCCGAATGAAAAGTTTCACAGAACCTCACTTCCTCGTACGCGGAACTAGGGTCATATAAAAAGTAATGTGTGAAGTAATTAGAAAAAATAAATAAATCATTCAAAGCATCACAGATGCAAGGAACAAGTGGACATGATTATCAACTACAAAACCTGTGTTTAATGTTAGAATGCAAAATCAAGATGCAGTGACTTATAATCTCCCATCACATAATGTCATGATCTAACAGATCATCCTATGAACATCCCGTTGTTGTCCTAAACTCCTAAATTTGAAGAGGGACTTCCCTCAATAGAAAAGGAAGGTACAAATCAGGAGGAAAACAAAAAAAAAAAAAAAAAATGTTGAAAACCTCCTCTAACTAGCTCTAAAAGACTAAAGCAAACTTATGCCAAGAAGCAAGATAACCACATCAGGTCTTTTTTACTTGAAAACCCCTTGCAAAGAAGAAAACAGAGTTGTGTTGTAGGGGCCTAAATCCACATCGATCGATCACCAAGCTTAAAACACGCCAATTAACAAGGAATAAACTTACTCTTGAACACCCCCCCCCCCCCCCCCCCCCCCCCCCCCCCCCCACACCCCCCCCCCACAAAGAAAAGAAAAGAAAAGAAAAAAAAACCGTCCTCTTACTCGGTACCAAAAAAAAAAAAAAAAAAAAAATCATTGCTGGAAAACAATGCCACAAAAGTCCAACTCAATTCCATAAATTACAAAAGCTGCATCCAAAATCCACAATAACATACCCATTAACAACAAATACTAACGAGAGAGAAAATTATGCTCTTAAGGCCCATTGAGCAGACTTGCTAAGGATCCATACTCATTCAAATCAGTAGCAGCAGCATTTCTAGCCCTCCCACAAACACCACTGGTTGTGATTTTGAAGCAGAAAAGGAGGTTTTCTTTTGTTTCAAAGTCAAAAAAAAAAAAAAAATTTGCTGCCCCAGGTGAATTCCAATTTTTAGCGCTGGTTCACCCACATAACGATTTAAGAAATGCCGAATCGTTCAAACGCTCACTAAACTAACAATTCAAAGAAATGCCTCTCCAACTCAGAAAAAACCTGACCACCTAAAACAAAGCTGAAAACCAGAGCAGAAGCCTCTAAGTCAACAGCAATTAAACCATCAAACCTTCAACAACTAGAATTAACAGTGTTGTACTAATTAAAATAAATATCAACAAAAACACATTCTTCCCACTTCGCAGCACTCCAGCCATTTTCAACAATTAAATGAAATATGCTAACAAAACAGAGAATTGACAAAAACCAATGATTTTCTTTGCAATTACAGAGACTATACTAATTAAACCTCAAATCAAACATAACAAAATCCTTCTTTTAAATAACTACAGCAATTACACTAAGTAAGCTGAAAATCAACATAACTCAATCTCTTTCTATGCTAATTAAACTGAAAATCAACAAAAACGAATCCCTCCTTATAACCACAGCAGTTCTACTAACTGAACTGAGAATCTCCAAAAGCCAATCGTTTCCTCTACAGCTACAGCGACTGAACTAACTAAACTGAAAATCCATAAAATTAAATCCACCACCTCAAACAAAACCCGTAAAACGCAGCAAAGAGATCTAAATCAACACCTCAGAACTTCATGAAAACCGTAACGAAACTTCAAGAAGACAGATCTACACGCCTTGGAATACTATCACCCGACCAAAACGCCCTTCAGAAAATCAAAGAATCACGAGAGAGAGAGAGAGAGAGAGAGAGAGAGAGAGAGAGAGAGAGAGAGAGCTTACCCGCATCGATCACAGAGCTCAGAGAAATCGCCACCGCGGAGACGCCAACCCTTTCTAGAAGGATCTGATTTCGCCTCTTTGCAGTCGGGATTGAAGCAGATCTTGGAGGAAGAAGACGAAGACGACATCTTTCCCTTCACATGGAGAGAAGAGGAAAGAAAAACCCTAGAAACGATCTCGAGAGGAGAAGAGAGGAAGAAGAAGAGAAGAAGAGAGGAGAAATACGAGAAGAGACGGAGGAGATGCCGTGATTTCTAATCATGAGAGAAAGGAGAGAGCTTTTAAGACACGACGGTGCGGTTTTTGCCGTATTGCGGGCGTCGTAGTAGAGCTTTTCTCCTCTTTCTGGGCTTGTTCTGAAGCGGAGCTTTCCCGTTCGTCGCGCTGGATTGGGTTTCGGTGTTGTTGTTTGCTGAAGACGTTACTCGTTTTTTTGGTTTGGCGCGGTGGATTGGGGACAGAGGATACGTAAGGCTGGAAAGAACAGAAATACGGTAGAGCCATCTCTATGCAGCACACGTGGCACGATTATATGTAAATCGGGTCCTCTCATGTGTGGGTCCCTAGTCTTTGGATGGTTTTTCTCGAAAATCATAACTATTGAAAAATTCTATCCATTGATCTGTGGCCTTTACAATGATTGTGGAAAACAGAAACAATCAACGGTCAGATATGTAGTGGGATAAACTGTGGAAAATTTAATGGATAGGATTGTCTCATATGATTTTATGTTAAGACTTAAACCATCTGTCCTGATTCCAGTACTTGGGTGGACCCGATCGATGCCTTATCCTGCCACGTGTCGTTTAGAGAGATGGCTCTACCGTAGACGGTTCTTCCGGGTCTACCGTATCATCTCTCTGGGTTCGGAAGCGGAAGTTTGCCAATTCTGCACGACTGCACCTGGCTGGGGTCGCATACATCCACACGCGAGCGCATGTGTTATATTATGACACGTGTGTGAGATCTGAGCTTTCCATTGGGTGAATTACACCGTTAGATCTTTTCGCATAAAAATCAGGCTATTTCACACCACAGATGGGCCACACATTAAAAAAGGCTAATTTCTAGAAAGAAGTTTTAACCGTTGATTAACTTTATAGGTTATGGCCCACCTGATGAGTGACATTTTCTGAATTTTTAAACAACAGATGTATGCATGATTTCCAACTTATGGAAAGCTTAGATCTTACACACGTGTTTCATTGTTGCACAGATACGCCCGCGTGTGGAAATAGCAAACGGTTGAGCCGATTTTTATTGCCTGGTTAATGAAACGTGTGCGGCAATGACCTGATCCAGACTGTATGGCTAGCGTGCGTACTTTGCATGATGGCTTGCAGTTAAAAACTCAAGTTGAACGGATGGTTGCTTTGATGTGGGCCGTGGCCTTTGGATGGACGGTCGTGATGAAGTTGGATAAGAAATAGTTTGATGGGATCAATGGTTTGATGTGATTTTTCAACCAATGGCAACGTAGGAGCGACCAGATGGTTAGGTGTGGTCCACCGAGGCGATTTTGGAGTTGGGTGTCTTTTTTTCTGATGGCTACCAATTGGGAAATTGGAATTATCTAATCCATTTATTCGGTGGAATAATGCTCATCAAAAGTGGGCCACGTAATATGGACGGTCTCGATAGACGTGCATGTAGGTCACGTAAGGGTTGGACGGTTCACACGGAATGACGATGGCAGCAGACGCACACTATCGTTGCTATCCCAGACTGTCCATGTGCTGAGCCAGTTATCGATGGCCGAGGTTACAAAAACCACAGGGGTAAGGAGGATCCTGGCCCTACGATCAAAACCTTGCATGGTATTTTCACCCGGCCGTACGTCAAAATGCAAAGATCGAACGGTGAAATTGCAAAAACAATACGGCTCTTTATACCATGGCGTATTCGTGGTATGTCCCACTAAATGGACAGTCAAGATTCACCGATAAGAGTAGGTGTACGCATGGACGTAAGGAAGATAGTTCATCGCGAAGAACCAGAAACTACCAGTTTTTTACTTACCTCTCGTTCTTTATGTCGTCGGACGCGATATTCCTAAACAATGCTTCTTGTAATGAACCCGCGGTGCAACAAAAATCTCTTGGGCCTCACCTTGATGTTTATGTAAAATCCACTCCGTCCATCAGTTTCTCCAGATCATATTATTTTTTGAGACCAAAATTCACACAAATAAAGATCTCAAATTAGTCACACCACAAGAAACAGTGGAGATGACACGACCACAATCAAAACCTTAATATGGCCGACCGTGAAGTTATGTGCCATCCAACCCGTTCAGATGATTTTCAACGAAATGAAATGAAAATCCAAACATCAGCCTCATCCAAAGCTTTGCTGAGCTCTAAGAATGGTCCAATGCTGATCGGCCCCATCCCCTCTGGTTCCGTGTGGTGTGACCCATTTAAAATCTGAATCTGCCATAAATTAAGCTACCGCAACCGATGGACGGAGTGGATATAATAAAAATATCACGGTGGGCCCACACTTCTTTTTGTTGCACGGGTTGTAAGACACTCGCGTACTATCTCGTCGTGGCTGTGGGCTATTAATGAGTGAAATGAATGAATTTCGGTTTTTCTCGATTTCAGGCATCTAATCTGCATGGCCCGCGATGCCAACGTCATGCGGGCACGTAACCCGCGTCCCCGCGTTTCACACGCGCACGCGCGCATTTTCCTCTTGGTTTTATTCCTGGGCTTTGGTCAGCCTTTTCTGCATGCGGAGTTATTTGATACTCCGGCTGCGCATGATGCTTGATACACAGCCACTCAGGAATTGGAGACGCACGTATTTTCCTCTTGGTTGTATTCGTTGGCTAAGTCGTAGTCTCAAAATCAGATTTATTGAACAATCTCAGCTTCTGATTCTTGTTCGTTGAAATAGAACCATTGAATATTTTTCATTTTTAACCGTCCAATGATTGTCCACCAATTCGATAGTCAGATAGTACTTTTTGGGTCATGATACATCTAAACTGGGACACATATTATGGACGGTTTACTTGGAATTACTTTTATTCTAAGTGGATAATTTTCAAGTGCCTGCTTACTAACCATTCCAAACCGCCAGAGTATCGAAGTTTCTGTCTTCTGCGTGAAAGTTATTTAATACTCTGGCTGTGTATGATGCTTGATGCGCAGGCATTCAGAAATTGTACACGTGGCATAAATGAGCTCAAATTAGACCGCTTAGATTGTGAAGCTTGCATTTGGTGAGTTAAATTTTCAAGATCAGATTTATCACACAATCCTAACCTCTAATCTATGGACAGTTGTTTGTTGAAATAGGACCATCGGATGAGTTTCATTTTTTTAACGGTCCAATAATTGTCAATACAAAAATCGGATAAGTTAGTTTTGGAGTCATGAAACATCTGGGACCCATAATTCGGACAGTTTAATTTGCATACTTGTGTATCAAGTATGCAATTTTACTTACGTATCATTTATCACACACTGCCAGAGTATTAAAAGTTTTTCTCCCGTTGCATGATCCTTGCCTGAGGCCATGCACATGGTTTACTCGGGTTTTTGGTGTGGACAATTTGGGGACGTGTCTCGGTGATTCAGTGCGTTGATTTGATGGAACCAGACAGGAAGATCCTATACAGCCAATCCTGGGCCTTTTTCATGTTGGATTGGACGATTTTGTATTTTATTTTAAAACAAAGGGTCTGGATTCTTCCATTCGGGTATTCGTAGGAAACCTCATCCACGATGAGAATCATCAGATCAACGGTCTGGATCGCCAATAAATAGGCCCCACTAGCATAAACCGAAGGACGGGTACACTTCCCACGCGCGGATCATATGATTCCATGCAAGCATGTGATCGTCGAGAACCGAGGCTGTGGAGTATGCCGGGGTTTTCAGTACGGACGCTGATGGCCTGCCAAAAGCGTTTCGAAGGAAATTTCTGCAACGGGATTTTAGGTGGGGCCCACCATGATGTTGGTGAGAAATCCACTCTATCTATCCGTTTTTCCGGATCACATGAAGACATAGTCCAAAAAATGGGTTAGATCCAAGTGGACGACAGGAAAAAATGAGGATTGAACATTCACCGTTGAAACCTTGGTGGGCCACAAAGTTTTGTATCAGGCAAATAATTTTGTGATTTCAGTTTATCTTAATAGAAATGACCTTATGAACGGTATAGATATCATATAAAGATCACGGTGGAACCCTGGAAGGTTTCAACGGTAGGCATTTCCCTACCCACTTTTTCACGTCGTACAGCCCACTTGACTTTTGGATCTGCCTGATTTTTAGGCCCATACCCTAAGACGATCGGACAAAACGGATGGACGGTGGATTTCTCACAAACATTATGATGGACCCCACCTAGCTTACCGTTAAGGCTCTTGGCAGGGGAATCGCCGCCGATGTAAGGAACATACATCATGGTGGGTCCCACAGTCAGGGATACGCCCACCTCGGTAGATCCGGGGATCCACCGAAGACGCGACCGTCCTTTCGGTTTTTACAAGTGGGGCCCCTGGTTCCGTCATCCAGACCATTTTGTGGCTGCCTTCACCCATGCACAGACCATTAGTTGTTGGGACCCACAGTAATGGACCGTCAAACACGTTTAGAGGGGAACCTCTCAATTTTTCCCCTTCATTCAACTGAAAAGTGAGACCATATATACCCCATTGTATGGACGCGAACTTCCAGTAACCCAAGCCCACAGGGAGCCCCTTTAGACAGAAGCCTGGTGGGGCCCACCACGATGTCTCTGTGATATCCATCCCATCCATCAGTTTCGCCAGCTCATGTTAGGACATGAGCCCAAAATTGAGGGAGATGCAAAACCCAAATGGGCCACACTATACGAAATAGTGAGGATGCATAGGGCCCACCATGATGTCTGTATTTCAATCCAAACAGTTCACAATGTCATTCCAATAAAAAAAAAACATAAACAAAAACAAAAACAAAAAAAAAAACAAAAAAAAAAAAAACAACAATGGTTTCCATGGTGAGCATGGGAATGACTTTATGGAGGTGGACCATGAATGGAATGACCTTGTGGAAGCTCTATGGGGCCCACCATGATGTCTATATTCCAACCAAACAGTTCATAAGGGCCCATCATATTGACGTGGTGGTGGGCCCCATGGAGCTTCCATTGGGGTTATAGGAAATTCCATCCCATCTAAGACCCAGGCCACGTCCCGAGCTTGACCTGACCCAACCGACCAAAGGACAAATGACCTTGACCGGAGCATAGAACGGTTGCGACTCAGGCCTGAACTTTCAGACTTCATTTGATTGCACCAAATATCGTGAAATTTCACAATATTTCGCGCATCCAAACGTGTCACACAATGGGATAGGAATCTAGGCCCAAGCCTAGCCTATGGTGAGGCACACATGAAGACCCTATGGGGGTTGGCCCACAGACACACTTTCTCCATCTTTGTGAGTAAACCCATCAGATATTCTAGATTACGGTGGGGCCCAATAGATAAAAAAGCTTCAATCAAAGAACCATGGTGGGCTCCACTTGTACAATCGGAAAACCCCCTTGTTGGGGTCCCAAAAGTCAGTACCCTCTAAAACAAATCGACTGGGCACGTGCTTCGAGAAAATTCCACAAAACACTACCCGACGCACCCAAAATACCCAACTTTGCAAAGGATCCAGTACTTAGCCATTTTCTCCGGTGGACCCCACGGATCACCGTGATCGAAACCGACCAGAATCAAGCGGGGCCATCCTTCATGAATTATGATAAGCAGTGCATGGCGATTCACCGGGAAACGGGCCCCACAGGCCCTCCGTTTTGCAAAACCCAAATTTGCAAAACACGAGTACGTCAAGCGCACCCAATTATTCAGCTTGACGCACCCTTAAATTCATGAAAATTCAACAAGTGATTTAGGATGTATTTCACCTCTGGCGCATCCGAAAAATAGCTTGACGCATCCAAAAAATACCTCCGACGCGTCCGTAAATTCAGGAAATACGTAACAGCAATTTCAGGGTGCATTGTACCTCAACGCACCCTAAAATTGCCCGACGCACCCATAAAATCACGAATGACCAGCAGGGCATTTTTTGGGTGCATTGTACCTCAGCGCACCCGAAAATGGCTCGACGCACCCATAAAATCAGCACATCTCAAAATCTCATTTCGGGGTGCGTCAGAGTCCCCACGCGTCCATTTTAGGGTGCGTCAAGGTAAATTTAAGGGTGCGTCATACGTGGCAGGTCCTCATTGGTTGTTGTCCGGTATTCTCGGGTATAAATACCCCCCACCACTATTCATTTAAAAAGATTACGAGAGAGAGAGAGAGAGATTATTCCCTGAGTGTCTGGGTTTTGCCGCCGGAAACCCTCGCCGGAATCCCTTTCCGACAACCGGAAAACTTTCCCGGTGACCGGAATTCTTTTCCGATCGCCTGTATCCTCCACCGGAAGGTCACACCGGCCAACACCACCGCAGGTTCGAATCATGAAAAATCATAAGTACGATGGCGCACCTAAAAAATAGGTCGACGCATCCAAAAAACCGAACAAAAAGCAGATATGTATTTTCAGGGTGCATTGTACCTCCACGCATCCGAAAATGATCTGACGCACCCGAAAAATCAGCAAAATGCGGATTTATATTTTTAAGGTGCATTGGACCCCAACGCACCTGAAAATTACTCAACGCACCCGTAAAATCAACAAAAAGCGGATATGTATTTTCAGGGTGCGTTGTACCTCCACGCACCCGAAAAATCAGCCAATTTCGGAATATGTTCAGGAGCGCACCGGGCTCAATTTTAAGTATTTTCAAGTGCCGTTTGAGCCTATCTTGGGTATTTCGAGCGTTCCGGACGCAATGGAATGGTCAAATAGACGTTCCAGGACCTCTAAATGAGTAGAATCGCGCATCTTCAAAGTTCGATCTGATTCGACACGATGAACGAAACATCTTCTCGAAAGGGACGTCGCCAACATCCAGGATTATGCAAACATGTCATCATTTGTACCTACTGTAAAGATGTGACCCGATTTGAGCCGAAAGCTAGATAAACGGGATTATGGTTATCACAGTAAACCATACTAAAGAGTTTCAACTCACTACAAGACAATTGTTATGAACTGCCACAACACAACAGTCAATGCCCTACCCATTCAAAACGGCATCCGTCGGTTGGGCTACGCAGGTATACACAACTGCAGAGTGGACTTCCCGAGGTCACCTGTCCATACATTGACAGGCGCAGGCCCAGAGTCGTCCTTCTCAGTTATAAACCCTGATAGTCTCAGCTCGGATCTCCGGCCAAAACATGGGACATAGACATCTGACTAATACAAAGATGGTTCAGTCCATAACAAAACAAATACAGGTCTCTATGACCACAAACTCTAAGACCATAGTCCCTGCTGACTAGTCTTTTTGCCTTTTAATCAAGGGTCATCGATCATTCGATGTAATTAAGGGCTCGTGCCAGATCACAGCCTGGAATGTACAAGATCTCAGGATCTCTGGAATAAAATTCGCCTTGCGATATCTCTCCTTGTGTATTTTTACGAATGCTTGTGATTGTCTACGAATGTTTCCATTATTCAGAACCCCAGAGCAACAAAACACCACATTTCAAGAAAATGTAAATCGTATCCATTTTCTAGTTCTAACAAACTGGCGACTCTGCTGGGGATCGAACCCAGAATCTCTGGTTGTATCTGAATATAGAAACGCTCTAAGATCAATCACTCATAAACATGAATTTACACATAGGAAAGTTACCGCGAGGCATAATGTTTCGGCGCCCTCGGGCGCCAAACTGGCGACTCTCAACGGGAACGTTCTTCCCTTCATCTTTAAGGTAATAGACGGTAAATCAAGGGTTTTCAAAACCACAAACTTCCACAACTACACATGTTTGTCTCCTTCTTGCTTATTTTGTCAGTTTGTGCACTGCGATCGATGGGCTCATACTCCCGACCGCACTTGTGAACTGTTCTAAAGATTTTTATGACACCGCAGAATTAGCAAGATAGTAACGCAGACAGAAGAGATGGTATGCTCGATGACAAGTTCGTGCACCTTCCTTGCCAACGGAGGTTTCAACTTCCCTCGTTTCACCACAACCGCAACTGCTAGTTCAGGCTCAGAATGGCAGTTGGTTGAAACCCGGAGGCAGAAGAAAGAACAGAAGAAAACTGCCATCCTAGCTGCATATAGGAAAGCGAGCATTGCGAAATCTCGCCCCGTGATCAAGAAACAGTGGCAGCCGAAGCAGGGGCAGAAGATCCCTACCAATGGCCAGGCCATATCAACCAAGCCAGCAGTACCCAAAATGACAGCCGAGCAGTTTCCGCCGTTATCCAAGGTCGTCTGCACCTCTCGAAAACCCATCAGGTCCGCACATGCGAAGAAAGCCAAGCCTATGACGACCCTTGAATTGAAGCAGAAGCCACCTCAGGGAATCCCGTTGGCGCAAGTGGTGATGGTCCAAATAGCTGAAGGAGAAGAAGAGGGACCATATGAAGCAGAAGAATTGCCTCCACTCCAAGACCAGATCGATAGATTGGTAGAGGCTAACCGCGAGACAAATGATCGGATGAGAGCTATTCAGGAAGCCTTGGCCACTCTAATAGCACAGAATGCCACCAGAAGTATCGCGCCGCCCACCCGTCAATCGGCAGAGGAATCCCAAGGGGCAGCAGAAGGCCCAACTGAGCATGAACCGCCCGCTCAATGTCGAGTGACTCCGATGGAGCGCGCACCACTTTCCACATCTCACGTATCGCGAGAAGAGTTATCCCAGACGATAGCCTATATGATGCAACAAGAAAAAGAGAAAGAAAAGAGGGGCAGCTACAAATATCGGGTCCCGTACCCACCAGGGGTGGAAGAGGTACCGTTCCCAGCCAATTTCAGATGCCCCGACTTCGGAAAGTTTGATGGCAGAGGATCGCCAGAAGAGCACATCACCCACTTCTTGACTACGTTAGGAAATTGGTCCGCAGTCCCGCAGTATTGCATGCGATTGTTCGGATCTACCCTGACCGGGAAGGCCTTTCAATGGTACATGTCATTACCTGCCGGCTCTATAAGGACATGGGAGCAAATGCAAGATGCTTTCATCTCCAAATTCTTCGCAACCGAGAGGGAGGTCTCATTGACAGACCTAGCATTGGTTAGGCAGAGGAATGGCGAACCAGTCGAGAAATTCATTGATCGATGGGGAACTACGGCAGCTCAATGTCGTGAATTACCCAGTGAAGGCGAGCAGATGAAGATGTGCCTGAGGGCTCTAGACCCCATGATCTCGTACGGACTGTCAGGTAACACCTTCAGCTCCTTCCGCGAACTAGCAACGAAAGCCCATCTGGTGGAAGAAGCAGCTTCCCGGGTAAACTTTAGACCTGAGAGACAGAAGAGAGAGACAGGAAGAGTGGTAGAAACCCACCAGGTCGACAAGATCAAGGAACAGAAAGATCGAAAACGTCCCGCTGTTGATCATAGGGCGGAAGTGAAGACAGCAGTCACACAAGACAAGGGTAAAAGACCCTACGTACCCAAACGCGTATCAATAGCAGAAAGAGAAAAGGCTAATGGTCCATATACATTCGATATGGCCGATTTAGTCCCGATCATGGAACAATTGGTCGAGGAAGGCTTAATGCGTTTACCGGAGCCCGTTCGTCCCCATGAAGTTGGACGGGTAAACGATCCCAGATACTGCAAATATCACCAATGTGTTAGCCACAAGACAGAAGATTGCTTCTCCTTGAAAGGAAGGATACAAGGGTTGATCAATCAAGGGGTTATCAGCATGAAGGTACCCGAGACAGCAAGGGAGACGGCCGGGACAATTTCAGCAATTTCAATAGAAGAAGGTAGCAGTCACCTAACGACCTCATTCCCCGAGCCGCAGGAAGCCGTGGACTCTAGTCAGTAGCAAGAAAAGACTTGAGAACCGACGAAGGCTCGTTAACCAAAAAAGGAACAGGGGGAGAGGAAAGAGAGGACTACCACAGAAGCGACCCGTGATGAGCATGGCATATTGCGGAATGGTGTCGTTCACCGAACAAGCACCGGCCGAGGGAACCTCACAAACAGTCGAGGGAGAAGTTAATGCGGTCATCTTACGATCAGGAAGGCAAATGCCTGACCGTACTACTCCGAGACCAGATGACCCAATGCAAGAAGATGGTGCCCGCGACAGGTCGCAAGGGAGACCTTATGTACAAAAGTTGAAAGAAAAAGTTGGTGAGGCCACGACTAGTCAGCCAAGCCCGAAACCAGTAGCATATGATGTTGTGGCGCACTTACGAAAGGTTCCCGCCCGGCTAAGTATATACGATGCTTTGTGCCTCTCGAAAGTGTATAGAGAAATGTTAATTAATGCCCTACTTGACAGTGAAGTCAGGGAAACTATGATGATAGAGATAGAAGGAGAAATGAATAATACAGACAAATTTTGGGAGGGGTATACGCCAGTATCACAAGTCATGCATGTCGATCATCCCTCAACAATCACTTTTTCAGAAGAAGACCGCACGATCGAATTAATAGACCACAACCGTCCGTTGATGGTCACAGGTACAATCAGGGACACCGAGATCAAGAGGTGCATGTTGGACGACGGGTCTGCCGTGAATATTATGCCATTGAAGACATTACAGAAGCTGGGTTATAGGCAATCAGCGCTACGCCCGAGTCTCATGATGATTCAAGGGTTCAACCAAGACAGTCAACGTACACTGGGATCAATCACAATGATGTTAGAGATCGAAGAATTGACGACGAAAGTAACATGTCAAGTGATCGACGCGGTGACAACATACAATCTTCTTTTAGGAAGGCCCTGGCTCCATCAGAATCGGATAATCCCTTCGACGTATCACCAGTGTTTCAAATATAATAGGGATGGTGTCCAATACAGGGTAGCAGCAGATCCGAAGCCATACACGATAGCTGAGTCATTCTTGGCTGATGCGAAATATTATGACCCGGCCGAAAGCAATAAGACCAGCAAAAAGTCCGACATAAAGAAGAAAGGACAAGAGGCAGAATCTCGAGTTGAGAAGTGTGTACAGAAAAGTAAACCCCAGCTCATCACTCAGGGAAGATCCCAATGTCAGCAAAAAAACCAACATCAGCCGATCACGAAAAAGTTTTATGTGGTACCGCAGCATCTGCGTCAGCCAGGGCAGTCCGTGTTAAAATTAATTTCAGATCAACATATGAGTGTACTCAAATCCAGCTTCAATATACCTATACCCAAGATAGGAAGAACCAAGCCATTTCCAAAAGCGCCAAGCCAATTCATCGTGCCGTCGCGAGATGCCACCCAGAAAGATATCAAGTTCTATTCAGGGCCAAGCCAGCCAGTACCATCAGAAGGGAAAGAAGAAGGAAGAGGGTCTGCTCAATCCCGACAAATAGAAGAGAAGAGGTATAGCAAAGCCAGCCGGAAGATTATGAGGAACATGGGATTCTTCAGTCAAGGCTCAGACACAAAGAAAAGACTGCTAACTCCATTTGAAGAATACAAGCAAGTATACAGGAACGGAGAGGGTCTAGGAGCGAAGGCAAGTGTAAACATGGTAACCATTGTCCCGGTAGAAGGAATCCAGTCGCAAGATTCTATCGACATGATCCAGCCAAGTGTCGCACCCGTGCAACTAGAAGACGGTGGACAACCAACGATTGACGAACTCGAAGAGGTGAATTTGGGCACCATCGAGGAACCCAGGAATACATATTTGAGCAAAAATGTCCCAGAAAATGAGAGAGAGAAATACATACAATTATTGAAGGAGAATAAGGACATCTTTGCCTGGACTTACTCAGAAATGCCCGGGCTCAGTCCGACAATCGCCATGCACAAGCTAAGCATCATGAAAGAAAAGAAGCCAGTGAAGCAGCCACAACGACGGTTTCATCCTGATGTTGTACCTAAGATTGAAGAAGAAATCAGAAAACTAATCCAGGCTGGATTTGTTCGAGAGGTGAAATACCCCCGATGGATTTCAAACATTGTGCCAGTCAAGAAGAAGAGCGGACAGATCCGAGTTTGCGTCGACTTCCGGAATCTTAATGAAGCCTGCCCGAAAGATGATTTTCCTTTGCCAATTCCAGAACTGTTGATTGACAGCACAACGGGATATGCAGTAATGTCCTTCATGGATGGGTACTCGGGATACAATCAGATTCGCATGGCCCCGGAAGATGAAGAAGCTACGGCCTTCCGCACAACCCTCGGCATCTACTGTTATCGCGTAATGCCCTTCGGATTAAAGAACGCAGGGGCAACATACCAGCGCGCAATGCACGTTATCTTTCAAGATATGATGCATAAACACGTCGAATGCTATGTAGATGATCTAGTCGTAAGGTCGGCTGATCACGAGCAGCACAGACAACACTTAAGGCAAGTGTTCCAACGGTTGCGCAAGAAAAGTCTCCGTATGAATCCACTGAAATGCGCGTTCGGAGTCACGTCTGGCAAATTTCTAGGCTTCGTGGTCAGACACAGGGGCATAGAGATCGATCCCGCAAAGATCAAAGCCATCATAGAAATGCCACCTCCGAAGAACCTGAAGCAATTGAAGAGTTTTCAAGGCCGCGTAGCATATTTAAGGAGATTCATCTCGAACCTGGCTGGTCGTTGTCAACCGTTCTCTCGCCTCAACAAGAAAGATGTTAAGTTTGAATGGGACGACGCTTGTCAGAAAGCCTTCGACTCTCTAAAAGAGATGCTTGGGAATTCGCCAGTCCTTGCTGCCCCAATCAAAGGAAAGCCGCTGATTCTGTACATCGCAGTAGGTGATAACTCACTGGGGGCACTCCTGGCACAAAAGAACGAAGAAGAGAAGGAGAATGCACTATATTACTTAAGCCGCACGCTGGTAGGGGCTGAATTCAACTATTCAGCAATTGAAAAGACATGCCTTGCTCTCATTTTTGCCGTAAAGAAACTGAGGCATTACTGTCTCTCGCACCAAATAACGTTGATATCCAAGGCGGATCCGATCAAGTTCCTTATGAACCGGCCTATGCTGTCTGGGCGTTTAGCTAAATGGGCCCTTCTCCTCTCCGAATTCGACATCACATACGTCCCAGCCCGGGCCATTAAAGGACAAGCGATCGCAGATTTTCTCGCTGCGCATCCAGTCCCGAGCAGCGAAGAAATGGAATGTGACCTCCCAGATGACCAGGTTATGATGATTGAAAGACCACGATTATGGCGGATGTACTTTGACGGAGCCTCTAGGTCGACAGGGGCAGGAGCGGGGGTTATATTTATCAGCCCACAGGGAGATTTGTTGCCCTACTCGTTTACAATCGTACCAGCCTGCACCAACAACGAAGCTGAATATCAAGCCCTCATTATTGGGCTACAGCTCGCATTAGAAATGCGAATCAAGGTAATACAGATCTATGGCGACTCCAGACTAGTCATCGGACAGTTGACGACAGAATATGAAGTCCGCAAACCTGAGTTATCGCCTTTCTGCCGCCAAGCGCAGTCACTGTTCGACCAGTTTCGTGACAGCAGCATTTCACATATACCGAGACAGGAAAATGTGCAGGCCGATGCATTGGCTAGCCTAGCCGCTGCTCTGGCTAACCCCGGAGGTAGCCCACTTCACGTAACGATCGAAGAAAGGAGGATCCTGCCGACAGCCATACTGCGTGGTGGCGAAGCAAGCGCAAACCCCATCTGTTGCTTCGAGATCACAGAAGATGATGACTGGAAAAGACCATTCGTCGATTACTTGAAATATGGGTTCTTGCCGGAAGAGCCCAAGATGCGTACACAGGTTAGGAGACGCGCTGGGTCGTTTGTACTGCAGAACGACGTCCTTTACAAGCGTTCGTATGAGGGGGTATTGCTACGCTGCTTGGATCAGAAGGAAGCATACGCCACATTGAAGGAAGCCCACGGAGGAGAATGCGGTGCCCACCAAGGAGGCAGGAACCTACATCACCGTGTCCGACACATGGGATATTATTGGCCCACAATGACGAAGGACGCGATAGAATTTGTCAAGAAATGTCATCAGTGCCAAATCCATGCAGATATCATACATTCGCCGCCAGAGGAATTACATCAGTCAGTAATGTCCTGGCCTTTCGCAGCCTGGGGCATGGACGTGATCGGGCCAATCAGCCCGCCCTCTTCCCAGGGACACCAACACATCTTAGCCGCGACAGATTACTTTTCCAAGTGGGCCGAGGCAGTCGCGCTTAGGAGCGTGAAGGCAAAACATGTTGAAAGTTTCATCCGCCACGCCATATTCTACCGGCATGGTATTCCCGAGAAAATCACCACAGACAATGGAACACCCTTCAAGAACGCTACTATTGATAAGCTATGCGCAAAGTTCAAGATCAAACATTGTTATTCATCACCTT
Source organism: Liriodendron chinense (assembly GCA_003013855.2). Classification (NCBI taxonomy): domain Eukaryota; kingdom Viridiplantae; phylum Streptophyta; class Magnoliopsida; order Magnoliales; family Magnoliaceae; genus Liriodendron; species Liriodendron chinense. The sequence continues at coordinate 2,055,149 of ML058564.1, forward strand.
ATTACCCCCCTGCGAATGGGTTGGCTGAGGCGTTCAATAAGACTATCGTGAAGATTTTGAAAAAGACAGTGGCGGAAAATAAGAAGGATTGGGACAGACGGCTACCCGAAGCATTGTGGGCATACCGAACCACACACCGCACAGCTACGCGAGCTACACCCTACTCGTTGGTATACGGTACGGAGGCAGTGGTCCCGATGGAGATACAAGTTGAGTCATTACGAGTCGCCCTTCGTTATTCCCTGACAACCGAACGCAACGCCGAGATCAGAATGACCGAGTTAGACGATCTGGATGAAAAGAGACTGGCCGCCCAACAAAGGCTCGAAATGTATCAGAAACAGATCTCAGCCTCATACGACAAACAAGTCCGTGGTAGATCATTCAAAAGAGGTGACCTGGTACTAATGATGAAGCGCCCAGTGCCAGCTCAAGGCCCGAAAAGTAAATTCGACCCGAAGTGGGACCCAGTGTGCATCGTTGATGAAGTATACTCCAATGGAGCGTATCGAGTAATCGATTGCAAGGGGCAAGGCATCAGCTCGTTGGTGAATGGACGATTCTTGAAAAGATATTATACTTGACATAGAATACTGCTGTGATTTGTAAACACCCCGTTAGAGGGAAAATGTAATAGACAAATATCAAGAGAAATGACACCATACGATGATCAATGCTTACAATTACAGATACTAATCCTTTCTTCCGTGTGTTTACACAGGCATCAGTAAAGTTATTGAAACCCGAGACGTATTAGGCATCGTTACCTCGCCCTATCCAAAGTTGTCAAGAATCGGAATGGAGATATGGACCTTAAAGTCAAGGCTCAGGCACGCCCATCCCGCATCAGTATAGGTTTGAGTCCTGACAGGGGGACATTCCTTCTAAAATAACCTACGTTACATTCGAATCTAAACGCAAATGAAAGAAATATCAAGTGAATAAAACATATAGCACGATCATGTGAATAGTATACATATCATTACAACATTAGTGTCACAACATATCTCCGCAAAATTACAAGATAAAACAATCATAGAGCCTAACTGTTCAGATTTCTTAAACATTGTTCTAGCAAATGAACTGCAGACTCCTGGGTCGCCCTCTGTGTTGCCTCCGCCGCAGCTAAAACTTGTGCAGGATCAGGGGCGCTTTGAAGGGACTCTCTCAGTTCTTCAACCTGAGTTCGTATAGCGTTGCATTCGGCCTCGCGCTTTTCGATAGATGATTGCAGACGAGCCTTTTGATTGCCAAATTTCGAAAGATTGAGATGAACAACGGAGCGTTCAGCTTGCAGCCGTGCTATCTCATCATCTATCTCCGCCAGCCGATCTGTGGCTCCCTGATGCCCAACGGCGGCATCTTGCCAATTGCACCTCAACGCGGTTACATCTGCCTCACACAGCTCAAGCTTTGGCAGGAGAGATTGCAAATGACCGCGCCTCTCCTCAACAGAAGGATCGACTCTAAAGTGTCTCGCCTCATCGAGTTGTGCCATGCTCTCCCTGAACAGGACTACATGGTTGATCATCAAAGAGACGTCAATCCCGAGCCATGCAGCGTTGCATTCAAGTGCCTGCAGCCCTTCATCCAAGATGGACCACTCATCCATATTCTTCAGAGAGGCGGTGATATTCGTCAGAAGACTCTTCAAAAGGTCCGCCTTCACCTTTGATAACCCTCGGAGAGAGGAACCGAATGCCTCGGGCAAGGCAACAGGGGCCAAAGCATGAACAGGAGCGGCCACTGATCAAAGAAATGGTAAAGTTAGTATAAAGAGGCCTCAATAAGAGAGAAAGATAGCCGAAATAATAAAGACAAGTGATATACCAGTAGCTTCAAGAACATCAACGGCAGGTGCATTAGCCGAGGCAGCATGCGTAGGCAATACTGGGGCAGGTTCAGTGATCCCCTCGGACAACGGCTCAGGCAGCTCTGGAGAGGATAGCACTACGACCTCAGGAACGCTGGTATCAGATGCTGGCATGGTGATAGGAAAGGGTTCCGCAACGGGTTCAGCTGATGACGGTACAACAGTAGGAGGAGGCTGCGCGGCACATTCCGATACACTTGTTCCTAAACCCGAAACCTCAACCCTACGGGAAGCTTCCCCGATAGGTTCAGCTAATGACGGTCCGACGAGGGAAACAGCTTCCACGGTAGGCGCAGTGGATGGAGGCTCAACAATCGGAGACGCTTCCAAAGTAGGCTCAGGTACACTCGATTCAGTGACAGAAATCGGAGCGCCCCGAGAAGCTAAATCAACAGCCCCGACCCCAATATCTTCAACACGGGAAAGGGTCGGGGAAGGTGCAACTTCCACAACGCCAGTGATCGTTGTTTCATGAACAGGACCCTGGTCATCCGTAGCTTCAGCCATGGGAGTATCGGGGATAAGAACAGCATCAGTGGGCACCTCGTCATCCAAGTCCATGAAAATCGCTCCGACATCCGCCTCAGGGACAGGCTGGTCATATATCGGTTCATCGCCATCACCTCCTCCAGCATGATGGTCGTCGCTTAAATTCTCCTGAAGACTCAGCTCACCCTCTTCCCTGGCTACACCCGCGTCACCAAGCGGAGCACTACCAACGGCCTCAGAAAGTTGTTTCTGTAATCTCTCTTCATCGTACTTCTTGCGCATCTCGGCAATGTTCTTCCCTCCATCGACTACCGCAATACGATGAGCAGTCTTCACCCGAGGACCAGTCCGCTCAAGTGGCGTCTCATCATCGCCACCGTCATCGCCGTCGTCATCGCCACCGTCATCGCCGTCGTCATCACCACCACCAGCACCGCCATCACCACCACCCTCAATGTCATTATCATCATCACCATCCCCATCATTTTGGTCATCATCATCCCTGGGAATATCACCTTCTTGATATACCTCATCGATAGGCCCGAGAGACGGGAACTCGGGGCCCGCCTGCACGATATTCCTTTCCCCAAAAGCAACCCAACCTTCCAAGGTGTGCTCGGGCTTCTCGTGATCAATTACCACATTCAGCGAAGTCATCAGCCTCAGAGTACCCGGTACAGCAGGTTGGTGAAGATGCTCCGCCACGTACCCCAATCCATCGGCAGGAGCTGGGCTAACAATCGGAGGCGTAACAAACACAGGATCAGTAACGAGATGAACGTTCCGGATCAACGTGTACTGATGAGCCCACCATCTCATCCACCCGAAAGAGGCGCCAGTGATACTCCCAGTCCCAGGAATAGCAAAAGAGCAACCAGTCCCAGTCAGCAGAAGTTGCCGCCACATCCATTTCCAGTGGATAGGCCCGATGCCATATGCTCGCTGCTCCCGAGTCACCGGCTCCAGTGTGGCAGGTACTCCTTGATCATATCCGAATTGACGAGCAAAACGGTTGGGGTAGTACGGCTCTCTCCAGAATTCTAGTCCCTCACGGAGAGGAAATGAGGACGGGCGGATGGCTATGAGGAACGAGCGTTCGTTATGGTCTAGGCTTTCATCATCCGTGCACAATACAGAGTCTTTGCTCCGAGTGCCTGAGAAGTGGAAGAAGTGTACATCGTCGTATTTAGCAATCCGCTCCCGGACGGTGTTCAGATTTTGCCCTACCATCCTCCGTTTTTGAAAGAAGTATAATGGGACCACCCCTCGCTGGATATAATCACCAGACTCGATGCCGTACACCCAAGGAAAATATACTCCAAGCCATCCAGATAAGAAGTGCCACCCACAGTAAGCCGAGTTCATGCCGAAGGCCGCCCGATCTTTATTGCTGATAACGTAACCGAATGCCCGGTAAAGAGAACATAATACAGCGGGAGCTATTGCATAGCGGTGGCCGTTCGCCAAAGCCCCTGCGACCGCGAAACAGGACACCCTCACACTGTCAGCCTGCTTCGAGCTCGGCAGGACCACGCAACTCAGCCAGTAGGCCAGGAAGCCGGCAAGCTCACAGGTCGGGGATAGTTTGTTTGGGCGGGGGAAATTCTCTCTCATTCGATCCTCCAAAAAGGTCTTGTCGTCGCGGCCTTCGCTATAAGCCGCATAATCCAGACTGAAATGAAGGAGATAAAGTATTAATGGTAGAGAAAAAGACGCAACAATGACATACGACTCACAGTCAGAATGCTTACTCTAAGCCATGGCTGAAATAGACCAGCCAGTCTTCGAAAGGGAGTTTATCTTTGAAAGCCCAAAATTGCGGGAGCTCCGCGAATAATTCATAGCAAGCTGGGGAGAAGAAGCCTTCGCTCACCCCCTTCTTCTTCCGAGACAGTTCCTCGTCACTAGGAACCCATTCATCATATATCCTCCCGCAGATCGGGAGACCACTGATGCGGTTCAGGTCCCACAGCGAGATGCTCATTTCTCCATATGGCAGATGAAATGTGTTGGTGATAGAGCACCAGTGGTTCAGGAACCCTTTGTAAACCCATGGCTCGCGGCAGAAGTAGCTCGAGGTGGCTGCAATGGCCTTGAAAAGGCCCACCGCTTTTAAGGTCTCTTTATGGAGCTCCAATATCCGATTCGCCCATGCCTCATACCCGGGATGAGCAATCAAGTGACCGCGGGTCCGGAAAGCGCCTGACAGCCAAATCTCTGTGTCGCCCAGGTGATGGAATCTTTGCCGGAGAGTCTCAAAATAATGTGTTGGGAAAGGCCGATGCGGGTTCTGATTCGGCTCTAGAAATATCATGAGCTTCGGGTCCAAAACAGCCTGACGCCTGCCATTCTCAGACAGGGAACAGTTGAGAAAAGGCCCCGGAATAGATGTCCACGTCCCCACACCGAAAAAGGAGTTTGCACGGCACACGTCTGCGGGCTCAATACTGGGGAGAGAGCGATGACGTTGGAAGCTTCTGGTGGATCTAATATACCCTCGTGTATAAGGATTCCGGATGGCGAGGGGAGAAGTGACTAACTTTACGGTCGACCAAATGATCTTCATCTTGTCAGATTTGGACCTGGCCTGTTTCTCCAAATATACTTGTTTTGCGCCCTTGCCAGCCCTCTTCGGGCGACCGCGTCTGGCAGATTGGGCGGGGGCCAACGGGCTCGCCTCCCCTTCTTCGGAACCTGTCGTCCCATCGCTTCGGAAGCCCCGCAACGGAGCGAACCAGGAGTCCCATTGCTCCTGTGTACCCCTGTCTGGGGGAGGTGGTACAATCCGGTCACACAGAATTTTCTTCTGCATGTCTTTAGGTAACGTCAATATACGTTCATAAAAATTGAAAGTCTCCGGGGGGAGAAACCATTGGGGATTCTGGTCAGACGGGCGAACAACGTCCCTCGAAACCGCTCGCTTGCGCTTTGAAGGGGTTAATGGAGGACCTGAAGGACCAGCCTTGGAAGGGTCGCTAGCCATCACAGTCTGCAAACAGCATATGGAAAACTTAGATATAACTCAAAGCAAGAAGATATGCCCGAAAAAGTTCAAGAGGATGCAAAGTAGTGTGCAAAGACGGCATGAGCACCGATAAGCGAATCAAGGTCATAGTAAAATGTATTCAAACTAGCAAAGAAGGAAATAGCATGACAGCATTCATAACCATGACATCATCATCACATACAAACAAGGACGGATAAGAGAAAGAAAAACAACACAAGCATCATCCATTAACTGAAATAAGCCCAAAATGTTCGGACTGTTATGTCAATTGTTCAAATGTTGAAGTTAAAGTTTGTTGTAAGACAACACAAAATGGCGAGATCCCCTTCTCGCGGACAGAGAAAGATCTCAATCTTGCAGCAGAGGGAGAAGCCGAGCCTTCAACTCGTCCACCTTCGCTTGGACCCGCGCTTCCTTAGAAGTTAGGTCCATCAGATGGGAGATGCACTGCTGTACGAGGTCGAAGTGCACGTATTCAGCATTGGCCCAGTTCCGCATTATGGAGACATCAATCGCCAGATCGTCATATTCATTCAAGACTGCTCTGATCCTTCTCCAGATACTGGTGCGACGATCAGGAAATTCGGCCTCCGCCAAAGGGACAAGCCAGGCCAAGTATCGTTTCTTCGCCCTTTTCTCCTTCTTCAGAGAGTTAAGCTGGCTCCATAAGGCCAAGAAAGAATCGGCCAAGGGAGGCTCCGCCGCCTCAAGAAGTGTCAGCTCTTCCGGGAACGAAGAGTCACCAATGAAACCAAGGATGGCTTCCCTATGCTCATCAAGAGTGGAGGCCATAAGCGAGATATTCCGGATGGCCTGAAGTACGGAACGAGAATCCGCACCGAGCCTGGATAAAGCCTCGGACACCTCATCATATCGAGAATGGAGGGATGACCAAGCTTCCAGATGACCAAGGGAGTCAAAAAGCCGTCGCAAGCAGTCGCGAGCTGCGCGTTGGGAAGCACGAGTCGCAACCATTGTCTGCTGGAAGAAACAAGACTAACAACCCGATTTGAGAACCCGGCAATTCGAAAAAAAAAAAAGAGTAAAGAGAAGAAGTATATGAAGATTATCTACATCAGAACCAAAGTCAGGGGAAGCGTGCGCAGGTACCTCTAAACCCTACCTAAATTAATCATGATAATTGCCAGAAAGTGTCATTTTTGGTTAGGCATAGTCCAGGATTTAAAGTATATGAGACCCGACGCAGCTTTCGGATCACAATAAAGGCACATGAAAATTTATGGCGGAAGTGCGGGGTCCCATATCCTTTAAAGAAATAATCCCTGTCACCACAGGAATAGCTTTGCCCACCCAAAATATGAGTATAATGCGTAGTATTGGGCCAAATTTACACGCGAAAGAGCCCTCAAGAGCAAAAAGTCCAAATCTGGGAAATTGGGTGCGTTGGACCTAACCCGCCCCTTACGAAGATCCAAAATTTGCAAAAAATGCCAAGTATTGAAAACTGGGTGCGTCAGGCCCAGCGCACCCCGAAATGCCCAAAATGTCTGTGTGAATATATGGGTGCGTCGGACCCAACGCACCCTAAAAATGCTATGATCCCTCTTTAGTTCAATACTTAGGTGCGTCACGTCCAACGCACCTCGGAATTTCATCATTTTCACCAAGTCATAAATATTTGGGTGCGTCAGACCCAACGCACCCTTAAAAGTCTCAAAATTCAGCCATGTTCGAATACTTGGGTGCGCTGAGTGCAACGCACCCTTAAATCAAAATTTTTGCCAAGTTTGAATACTTGGGTGCGTTGAACTCAACGCACCCTTAAAATCAGATTTTCACCAAGTCCATAGCAGGGTGCGTCACGCTTGACGCACCCAAAAAATCGAAGTAGTTGGAATAAAGGGGTGCGCTAGACCTTTTTTGGGTGCGCTGGGGGTATTAAATGGGTGCGTTGGCGAATATTTGGGTGCGTCGACGGCAGAGCAAATGAACAGTGAAAAGCGCAGAATGAAGTGAAATGACGCTATCTTACCTATTTATAGTGTGGACCCGGAAATCCGATGCGTCGCGATGAACGGCTGTAAGTCCATCGCAACGCACCGGAGGGGCATCTGTTGGGGTCCCAAAAGTCAGTACCCTCTAAAACAAATCGACTGGGCACGTGCTTCGAGAAAATTCCACAAAACACTACCCGACGCACCCAAAATACCCAACTTTGCAAAGGATCCAGTACTTAGCCATTTTCTCCGGTGGACCCCACGGATCACCGTGATCGAAACCGACCAGAATCAAGCGGGGCCATCCTTCATGAATTATGATAAGCAGTGCATGGCGATTCACCGGGAAACGGGCCCCACAGGCCCTCCGTTTTGCAAAACCCAAATTTGCAAAACACGAGTACGTCAAGCGCACCCAATTATTCAGCTTGACGCACCCTTAAATTCATGAAATTCAACAAGTGATTTAGGATGTATTTCACCTCTGACGCATCCGAAAAATAGCTTGACGCATCCAAAAAATACCTCCGACGCGTCCGTAAATTCAGGAAATACGTAACAGCAATTTCAGGGTGCATTGTACCTCAACGCACCCTAAAATTGCCCGACGCACCCATAAAATCACGAATGACCAGCAGGGCATTTTTTGGGTGCATTGTACCTCAGCGCACCCGAAAATGGCTCGACGCACCCATAAAATCAGCACATCTCAAAATCTCATTTCGGGGTGCGTCAGAGTCCCCACGCGTCCATTTTAGGGTGCGTCAAGGTAAATTTAAGGGTGCGTCATACGTGGCAGGTCCTCATTGGTTGTTGTCCGGTATTCTCGGGTATAAATACCCCCCACCACTATTCATTTAGAGAGATTACGAGAGAGAGAGAGAGAGATTATTCCCTGAGTGTCTGGGTTTTGCCGCCGGAAACCCTCGCCGGAATCCCTTTCCGACAACCGGAAAACTTTCCCGGTGACCGGAATTCTTTTCCGATCGCCTGTATCCTCCACCGGAAGGTCACACCGGCCAACACCACCGCAGGTTCGAATCATGAAAAATCATAAGTACGATGGCGCACCTAAAAAATAGGTCGACGCATCCAAAAAACCGAACAAAAAGCAGATATGTATTTTCAGGGTGCATTGTACCTCCACGCATCCGAAAATGATCTGACGCACCCGAAAAATCAGCAAAATGCGGATTTATATTTTTAAGGTGCATTGGACCCCAACGCACCTGAAAATTACTCAACGCACCCGTAAAATCAACAAAAAGCGGATATGTATTTTCAGGGTGCGTTGTACCTCCACGCACCCGAAAAATCAGCCAATTTCGGAATATGTTCAGGAGCGCACCGGGCTCAATTTTAAGTATTTTCAAGTGCCGTTTGAGCCTATCTTGGGTATTTCGAGCGTTCCGGACGCAATGGAATGGTCAAATAGACGTTCCAGGACCTCTAAATGAGTAGAATCGCGCATCTTCAAAGTTCGATCTGATTCGACACGATGAACGAAACATCTTCTCGAAAGGGACGTCGCCAACATCCAGGATTATGCAAACATGTCATCATTTGTACCTACTGTAAAGATGTGACCCGATTTGAGCCGAAAGCTAGATAAACGGGATTATGGTTATCACAGTAAACCATACTAAAGAGTTTCAACTCACTACAAGACAATTGTTATGAACTGCCACAACACAACAGTCAATGCCCTACCCATTCAAAACGGCATCCGTCGGTTGGGCTACGCAGGTATACACAACTGCAGAGTGGACTTCCCGAGGTCACCTGTCCATACATTGACAGGCGCAGGCCCAGAGTCGTCCTTCTCAGTTATAAACCCTGATAGTCTCAGCTCGGATCTCCGGCCAAAACATGGGACATAGACATCTGACTAATACAAAGATGGTTCAGTCCATAACAAAACAAATACAGGTCTCTATGACCACAAACTCTAAGACCATAGTCCCTGCTGACTAGTCTTTTTGCCTTTTAATCAAGGGTCATCGATCATTCGATGTAATTAAGGGCTCGTGCCAGATCACAGCCTGGAATGTACAAGATCTCAGGATCTCTGGAATAAAATTCGCCTTGCGATATCTCTCCTTGTGTATTTTTACGAATGCTTGTGATTGTCTACGAATGTTTCCATTATTCAGAACCCCAGAGCAACAAAACACCACATTTCAAGAAAATGTAAATCGTATCCATTTTCTAGTTCTAACACCCCTGCGCATGAGAAAAAACCCAGATGCTCTGGAAGAGTGTGATGGACGATAGCAGGCACTAAGAAATTACACGTGTAATACAATTCGCTCAACCAAGTTGTGGGTCCCAGCTTGGAGGTAACACGAACAAGAATTATTCTTATTTGATTGTAGGGCTATCAGATTACTGGACATTTATTGGACGGTCAAAATGAAGAATATCCAACGGTCATATTCCGTCGAAACAAGTCTCCACCGATGAATGGTTAGGATTACTCAACCAATCTGATTTTGGGACTGTAACTTAATGACAACTAGTTGCACAATTTACCCGGTTTAATTGAGTTAATATATTCTCCACGTGTACAGCTCCTGAGTCCTGCGTATCAAGCCCCGTACGCTGCCGGAGTATCAAATCACTCCCCCATTGTGCATGGGTGGGATATGTACTGAAATAACCCTTCGGTGTGGCTATTTTTACTAAAAGTTCAACTTCTCGTCTGGCTCATCTTTTTTGGCCTTTTGACGAGAAATTGAAAATTTTACAGTTGAGAATGCCCCTCTAACCATCATGTGCTCATGGGGGAATCCACTGTGCCCCAGGGGAATCTAAAGTGTCTAAGGGGGAATTGGTTGGAGGGGCATTTTCGACCATAAATTTTCAATTTCTCGTCAAATGGCAAAGAAGATAAACCAAACGAGAATTTGGACTTTTAGTAAAATAATCACACCTTAACGCTATTGCAGTAACAATCTCTGCATGGGCACAGTTTGGTTGGATCCTTGAATCCACTCAGGTCAGTGGATCCCCAACTGTGGGGCCACTGTGATGTATATACCTTATATCTACATTGTTCATGCATTTTGAAAGCTCATTTTAAGCCATTATCCCAAAAAGGAAGCAAATCCAAATCTTAGGTGGACCATACCACATGAAATAGTAGCGATTGAATTCACACCATTAAAAACTTCATGGGGCCACTAAAATGTTTATTTTCATCCAACCTGTTGAAAAGGTCACAAAGATCTGGATGAAGATACCAAATAAATATCAACCTGACTGAAGACTTTTGTGACCCATGAGAAGCTTTTAATGGTTGAGTACTATTGTTTATTGTATTATGGTCCACCTAAGATTTGGATCTACTTCATTTTTTGAATCATGCTCTAAAATGAGTTTTCAAAATGAATGGACGGCGTGGATGTAATATACACACATCCCACAGTGAACCGCACGATAAGGGATCCACCCACCTCAATGAATCCGAGACCCGTGAAGCCCCGCCTGTCGTAGGATTTTTATCGTAATAACCCTGAATTGTGGCAATTTTTACTAAAAGTCCAATTTCTCATCCGACACATCTTTTTTGGCCTTTTGATGATAAATTGAAAATTTTATAGTCGAGAATGCTCCTCTGAACACCGTGTGCTCAGGAGGGATCCACCGTGCCCTAGTGGGAATCGGTAGGCTATCAATGGAGCAGGTCAGATCCGAGATTCCATTCGCTCTGAATCCGTTTAATGCAGATATGGATCTTAAAATAGGTCTGATTACTTAAATGGACCGAATTTTGGATCTTAAAATAGGTCTGATTACTTACATGGATTGAATTTGGATTCACAGGAACATATCCGAGTTCAATCCGAATCCGATTAAGATCCGACTCATTGTGACCTTACTGTATGTGTTTATTCATGCTAGCCATTTGTTTTACAGATTATTTAAGCTATGTCTCAAAATTAAAACATGCCACTCTTAGGTTGACCATACCATAGTAAATAGTGGGATTTGCATCATTTTTTTACTAAATTAAATATATTATATTATATTTTTTTTTATATGTGTAATGGGGGTGGATTTGGACCTAGATCCAACTCAAATCCAATGGTTATATGGATCAAAAATGGATCTTACAATTTATAAATGGATTGGATATGGATATCGCCTTTTGGATCTGAATTTATCTACAAATATATAGACTTGGAGCTGGATCCAACTGGATCCGATCCAGATCTGACCCATTGAGAGCCCTAGGAATCGATTGGAGGGGCATTTTTTATAATAAAGTTTCAATTTCTCGTCAAAAGGCTAAAAAAGATGAATCAGGCAAGAAATTAGACTTTTATTAAACAAAACCACAACTCAAGGCAATTTCAGCGAAACTCCCACCCATCGTGCATGTCTCGTACTAGGCTGTTTGTTTCATTGTAAATGGAGGTAAATCCCTGGAAATAAGTTATCATTACTTCTTGCATCCGTTTGATAGGTAAAGGAATTCCATTTCTTAAAATCCGATTCCAAAAAGACTCACTTAAAATAATGGCCCCACTTTGATGTCTATGACTTATCTAAGCCGTCCATTTGTTTTACTAAATTTTTTTAAGGCTTTAGCCCAAAAATGAAGTTTTCTCGAATACATCCCAATGTATCCCAATACGATACGTCAGGACTTTGGGCATTGAATCTGGGTCATCTTTCAATGATCCAAGCCGTTCATATTACAATTCTCACTCTGTATGGTGGAAAGACAACAATAAAAAAGTTTTCAGTCAGATTATTACAACCATATGATACATGGGCCCCTTTTACTTTGAACATGAACACTGTAACCTTTATACAATCAAAGACTTACAATATTCCATTTGAGATTTTTATTTTCATTTTTTTGGTTATTTCCCTTCCAAGGGATTCCTATCAAATAAACGTTTTGTATCATTCAAAAGGTCCAAATCCAATGGCTACAGTCCAGACATTTCTTTCTGTAATACGTCGGGATGTATTCGGACCACACCCGAGCCTGGGAAGTTCCCGGTGTCGGAAGCTAGGCAGGGCCCACCGTGATGCTCACGAGAAATCCACCCTGTCCATCCGTTTTTCCAGCTCATATTAAAACATGAAAATAAAAACGTGGAGATCCAAAACTCAAGTGGACCACACGACGGGAAACAAAATGGCGATTGAACACTCACCGTTGAAACATCCGTGAGGCCAGGGAAGTTTTGTTTCATGCTAATATTGTTGCGTTTTTAGTTAATCACAGTGGGAATGACCTTATGAACGCTTTGGATGGCACATAAACATCAAGGTAGACCCTCAGAAGGTTTCAACGGCAGGCATTTCCCTCTCCACTGTTTCCTGGCGTGTGGTCCACTTCAGTTTTACATTAGACTCTTTTTTTTTTCTGATGTTCTAATATGATCTGGAAAAACGGATAGACGGGGTGGATTTCTTGTAAACATCACGGTGGGACCCACATAGCTTGCCACCGCAGGAACCTCCTGCGCTCCGCTGTCGCAGGCAATCCACGTTTTACATCGATCAAACCTCCTTTCAGAAAATAATTATTAATTGAACGTCATCTTGCCCTTCATTGTATTCGCAGGTCTTCTGTCTCTTCTGCATGGGGAGTTATTTGATGCTCCGGCTGCGTATGACATTTGATATGCAGGCACTAAAAAATGGTATACGTTGAAAAAACAGACACAATTAAACCAAATAAATCGTGCAACTCGCTGTTTCTAAATCAGATTCATTGAACAATCCTAACCTCTGATTTGTGGACACGTGTTTGTTGAAATAGGACCATTGGATAATTTCATTTTTAACCGTCCAATATTTTTCCACCAATCCATTGCTCGTAAAATGAAATATGCTAATTTCTAGTGTCATGATACATCTAAGCTGGGACCCATAGTTTGGACACTTTAATTTGCTTTTACATCCAGCGTGTAATTTCTAGGCGCCCCGCGTATCGTCTGTCCTACCGCCGGAGTTTTCTTTTGTGCATGATCCTCGGCCCGAGGACATGTAAATAGTACACTCAGCTTTGGTCACATGCCTCGGTGTTTCAGAAGACTGCTTTCATGGAAGAAGATCGTATCCGTCTGATCTGTTGAACGTGCATGATTGTGTTTTATTTAAACCGTATGTCCACATGGCACCAACGAAGGGCCTGGATTCCGTCGTGGGCTTGGATTCTGTTGAACGGGTTTATATGATTGAGGGTCAGCCCATCCTAGACTGTTCTAGGCCGAAGCCTAAGGAGCCTCTTGTGTAATTTCTCTATGTGGGTGGGATGCAATACGCATGCGAGAAGAACATTAGGTTACCATGGTCCGGTACCAGATTGATCTGACCCGACGACCAAATGACCGACGAGGCCTTTACGGGGGCAAACCCAGACCCCATGGGCCTTCCCGCCCACCGACACCCAGTCTCAAAGGACACGTTTTGGCTGATGACCCAACAACAGCCAGCTAGCTGGTGTTTAAGCTGTGCGGGCACCACCACGATGTATGCGTTTTATCCATGCCATCCATCCATTTTGCCAGCTCATTTTAGGGCATGAGCCTTAAAACGAAGCAGATCCAAAGCTCAAGTGGACCACACCACAGGAAACGGGGATAATGACAACCCCCATTGAAACATTCCGAGGGCCCACCATAAAATTTATATGCTATCCGGACCCGGATGAAAGGAAGACACATATCAGCTTGATTCAGTACTTCTATGGCCCCCAATAAACTTTAAACTGTATACTTCTATGGCCCCCAATAAATTTTAAACTGCATGCCTTCAACCCGTTGAGCTTTATTTTGGGATCGACTGTTTCCTTTGGGGTGAAACACTTGAGCTTTCTATCTGCCTCAATTTTGGGATCGACTGTTTCCTTTGGGGTGAAACACTTGAGCTTTCTATCTGCCTCAATTTTGGGATCATGCCCTAAAACGAGCTGGAAAATGTATGGAAAACACATACATCATGATGGGGCCCACAGAGCTTTCACACCACGAAGCTGGCTGGTGTTGGGGTCACCGGCCAAACCGCCTCTTCTCAAAGAGTTGAGAGCCATTCAGATCTTTGACATTACAGTGGGGTCCAGCAGAAAATGGCGTGGATCAAAGAAAATGGTGGGGCACACTAAAAGGCTGAAAACCCAATTACATTGTGCATTTCCTCTTTCTGAAAATAAATAGTACCCTCGTTTTTCAAGCTAACATATCCTTTTCTCTACAGTTTGCCACACAATGCACTAGTGACCATGGCTCAACAATCCCAACCATCAAGGCCTGAGCCACCCACCTAAAATCTCCCATATGCCTGACCCAGCAAACTGGGCCACCTAATAGCCAGCTACAAATGAAAAATGTATCAACAGTCAACATTCAATCTAGCCTCCAAACATGTATGGGCAGCAGTGAAAATTCACTATACAGATCCCCGAAGCACATGGTCAGGATTGTATAGCTGGCGTGAGCTCAAAGTCGTTTCCCATGCTTTGTGGGGTCCACTCGATGGACGGGTCCGAATACAGGGCATGATTCATCCCAAACCAAATTGAGAGATGTGAGGCCATTCCACATGACTGTCCCCCAAAAGAAGTTGTTCCAACTTTCGGTGATTCGCCAAAGTCCAACCTAACAGGATACCTCAGAGGACACCAAAAGCCATGATGCACCCATCCACGAAGAAGAGTCAAGCACATGAAAAAACAGCGCTGATGAAAGATTACCAAATCACCCACAGATATTTAAAATTATAAAATGCAACTAATCATCAAATGCAAACAAACAAGCTGAACAAAATCGCCAGTGAAATTACAAACCGCGTGCTGCCTCTGCCTTTTTTCTCCCTTCACGAGCTGTTGCGGCCGAGAATAATAACTTTTCATTAGTCATACAGGGACTTTGCAGACTGGATTCTCGTCACCTTGCTTTTGTTCTTTGAAATCTTCACCTCTGACTTTTCGCTTTTAGATATGGCTTTCTCGATGGCCTTCTGCTTCCTGACGTTCTTCGATCTTCTCGTCTGTGCTGTCTTCTTCATCTTTCTGCTTCAAAAATGTACCGTAAAAGAAGAAACACACATCATAAAAGTGCAGGGTTTTCATACTATGAACATTATATCATTGTCTTCTATCAAAGGAAAAAAGAAAAAGAGAACATCATATCATTGTCTGGGATGTCAAAACACACCTTCACTTGCGGTCACACATGGCAACATTGAATGATGTAGGGCATTTTTTTTAATGGTAAAAGCTTTCAGACCAAATGGCATGACATCGGATTCATTTATTAGGTGGGGCTGACTGTTTAGATTATCTGACCAGAGATCCCTCAGGCCAAAGTTGAGGTAGGCCACGTGTATGAAAACACAGAGTGGAAGTAAAAACTTGCAAGCTTTTCTTTAGAGCGAAATGTCTGACCTACCTGGTTGTCGACCTGTATTTCAGGGCAGATTGCCTTCATGGTGGGGCCCCCACTGATACACGGCTTAAAATGTCTCCCCAGTTGGCACCTGTGGCTGCAGTGTGCATGGGACCAGAAAACCTCTTTGGAATATTACAATTTTACTGTTCAAATCAAACCTTCTATTTTAATCGCATGGAAAATGATTCTGGATTTGAATCCCAATCGATAACATTTGTAGGTGGGTTGTAAGATTCGCTCCAAAATGGAGTCAACAACACTTTCATGATTGTTAATGAATTTAAACTTTTTAAGCTGTGTTGGGATGCACAACCAAATTGAATTCTGACCATTCAGTTTAATCAATGGCTTTCCCTAGTATTCATAATGGGGAATTAGCCACCAAAATGCAGCAACATCACTTTCAAGTTCAACTTGAAAGTAACACATCGCAATTTGGACCCAACTCTCTAAGTGCAAAAATACTGAGGTCAGTAGAGTTTGGTCATTTCCACTTCACTGAATTCACCACCACCATCAAAATCATAGCCTTTCTCGCAGCCATTTGGAGTTGGCTTTAAATGATAGATTGGCAAAAAAATTACAATCAGCTAACCCACATATATCAACCTTCTTCTAACCAGGCTCTTCGAACCGGCCATGCCAAAGGGTCACACTAAAACCACTTATATGCCAAAATGGTCCCACCTAGAATCAACCCCAACCCCAACTATTTATATGCAAGGCCTAAAGATGAGAAGTCCGGTCGGACCACTAAGCATGAAGCACCCACACACATGAACATACTATAACTAAGGGTCAGGATGCTTCTACTTCATTGAACTAATTATTACAATTCAATTCTATAGTTCATCCAAACATACCCTATTGGATACAAGATGATGTAGACATGACATGGAGTTCTCAAAAGACAACTTAAAATCAAATGCTAATAGGGTTTGCATTTTCTTTTTAGCGTTTTTTCCACATTTTGATCCATCATTGTCATCTAAGCCTTATCCCAACTAATTGGGGTCAGTTTTTTTAATATTTTGATTAATTTATAACCAAAAAAAAATGAAAGACACTTGAATGTACAGTTAATTTGGTTTGCTACAAACTTACACTCTTATTCAATCTATAGAACACCAATCAATACTAACAATAACCTCAGGATGAAGTGCTGACCTGCTCATGACTCCAAGAGCTGGGTTTGAGTCTGCTACTTCTGACGTATCCATCGCTGCATATACAATCAAAGCTTAGGAAAATTTCTATAACAGCATACCAAACAGTTAAACCAGAATAGATATTGTACAAGATCCCATAGAAATTCAAAGGTACAGATCTACATCTGCAAATTCGACATAGGATGGATGACATAGTTGGGCAAGCGCCAATGATCCAATCGGTTAGTGTGGTCTACCAGTCCAATCAGATGGCCCGGGTGGATCACTCAAGCGTCCAGAATGGACCCCCTTAATTGTAGAGCTGAATGTAACACAGCCCATATTCAGGATCTTTTGGTTATTTCGGGAAGATCTTTTAAAAGTTAAATCTTTAGGTAGTTGATATTTTCCTTTTTGGATTTGAAATTTACATGTCAATATTTAGGGTATGATTTAAATATAAAATTAGTAAAGTACATTCCCATAAGATCTCTTTGAATCTTTATCTTTTGACTTTGGTCTCTGTAAAGGCATCTAAGACCATAGGTATGGATAGAGTTGATGAGTGGAGATTGGAATTTTATTTTATTATATTTTTTTAAAGCGAGGTTTGGGATAAAATATGCTCTTGTAGAGGGAGAAAACCCTAAAAAATTTACCTCTTTGAATGCATTGACGTTTCTTTCATGTCCAACTTCTAAACAATGTAAATTATAATTTGGAGCCAAGACCCTAAACGCGAAGAAGGTACTTGAAATGCACAAAACTGCAATTAGAGGTTTGGTGCTGTTGCAAACATGGTTTGAAAAATCATCCAACACGACTCAGTATCATGTGGATTGCCTCAGTTTCAGTCCGAAACAAGTCCTGAAAATGATTGGGGAGTGATTATAGGTCCCGGGAGCAATTAGAATGGGATTACAGGTCCCAGGAACTATTACAGCCCAATTATAGGTCAAGGGAACGACTAAGGTCCGATTACAAGTCCCATGAATGATTATGGTCCGATTACGGGTCCCAGGAACGATTACTGTCAGATTACAGATCCTGGGAACGATTAAGGTTCGATAAGAGTTGCACTCCGCAACCACTACTTAAATCCATGGTTGTGAATTAAAATGATTCCACCCCACTTCGGTCATTTCCTCTATCACGAACTCAATGAATTGCAGTCCAGTTCATCCGAACAAACAGTGAGGGCTTGTTTCGTTGCCCAACTAAAAACGAGTTCAATCGAAATTACGCATTAGAGATCATTTCGGTAAGTATTAAAATAATATTGATAACCAACAATCATAATCTATAATACGTAATTACAATTAACTAAAATGAGACAAATTCATTTTTAATTGGCAACCAAACATGCCACAGATTCCAAATTGCAATTATATGGCTTGGAAGGAGTGCATACAGAGATCTAATTCACCGAGTCAGCACAACTCCACTCGAAAACTCGGAAGAATAGGATTCATACAGTGAAAAGAAAAATCGGCCGAGTCAACTCGGACTCTGGCCGTTGTAACCTCGTATGATCTGAGTCAAGAACGAATCCTTACCTTGAGGAAGATTTACATCAGTAGTATTTGTGGAGATCTCCATCGAATCGGCCCCCTTTCTATTATTCTTCTTGTTCTTGTTCTTCGCCATGGCTGTATTTTCGGATTTTTAGGGTTTCTCCTCCGTTCGCTGGGAATAAGAAAAACCCTGATCTCTTCTCCCTTTGTTCCACTTGGAGAGAGTATAATACGTCCTCGACCGGACGGTGGTATACTCGGGTTTTTATTTTGTACAAGTGGGGCCTGCGAGTTCTTGATCCAGACCGTTGGTCTGATAATCCACAACGTAAAGATAATTTGGTGTGGCCGACCTGAGCGTTTGATCTACCTGGCTTAAAATGATCATTAAAAAGGGATGGACGGCGTGGATAAACAGAAACATAACGGTAGGCCCCTCCACAGCTCAATTTGGACACTTTACCTCCATAAAAAGGAAGGATGCAATCCGCGTACATATCTGCCCTGTTCATCCGCTTTGTCAGCTCGTTTTAGGTCATGAGACCAAATAAAAAAAAGTTGAGCCAAGGTGAACCACATCAGAGGAAACAGTGATGATTGAACACACTATTAAAAAGTTCACATGACGCCCACCATCAAAATGTTCTCAGACCCTACGGTATAATGTTTATTTTTCATCCAAGCAGTTGATAAAGTTATAGGTATTAGTGAAGGGAAGACACAAATAACAATTTCATCCATAACTTTTGTGGGCTTAAGAAGGTTTCCGTGATTGGAAAGGGACTAATCGTAGCCAGAAATCTCTATGGGCCCCATGGTGATGTATGTGTTTTAGTCACGTTATTCATTCATTTTGCCGTATCATTTCAATACATGAGCCAAAAATAAAAAGTAAATCCAACACATACGTGGCCTGTAATGATTCAATGGTAGGTGTTCAATCCACATTGTTTGCTATGGTGTGGCCTACTTGAGCTTTGGATCTACCTCTTCTTTGCACTCTTACCTTACAATGATTTGAAAAGAAAACCGGACCCCACAAATGTGTGTATATAGATAGAGAGATGTGCACACACTAGTTATTTATCCAACAAGTTAGCGTGCGGGTGGCATTCAACAAGGTTGTACCACCATACTCCATGTGAATGTGGATTTCCTAACAGGGTATACCACCTAATCGTTAGTTTAACTTTTGCATCTCATTTTTGTGATGGGATATTCTTAATAGACAGGCAAGATGTTTTACAAATATTGTGATTAGCTTTACTCATATATATATGAGAAATTCTCACACACAACTAGTTGTACGTCCATGGGGCTTGTATGATATTTTGTCCGTGCTGTGTGTGTGTGTATATATATATATATATATATATATATATATATATATATATATATATATATATATATATAGAGAGAGAGAGAGAGAGAGAGAGAGAGAGAGGAATGCTTATCTGAACACCACTTCTCAAAAAAACTCGTGAGCACTTTTTAAGAACTCATTACAAGTGATAATGTCAGCCTAGAATCTGAGTTGTCCATGTTATGTAGCACCCCTAATAACTCCCATGGCCTAATTTTCAACTTGATCCAAAACTTTGGTGGGCCGTAGCAAAAAGAGAGAGAGAGAGGGACAAATTAAGGGAGGAAACTGTTTCCTTTTGCCATAGCCCACCAAAGTTCTGGACCAAGTTGAAAATTGGGTCCTAGAAATTTTTTGTAGTACTGCATCACGTGAATGGCTCAATTTTGGACTCACATCACATGTGATGAGTCCTCAAAAAGTGCTCACAAGAGAACCGTGCAGTGAGCATTCATCTCTCTCTATATATAAAAGATAGAGCTTTTGCCGTTCTATCAATTGCAATTCGTCTTTTAATCAAACACTAATCAGTTGTCATAATTGTTTATTTACCACTGTCTTCTTGCCAGACAAATTTGAGCCAGTTCTAGATGGAAAAGTTGATGAGGCCGCTACTCTTTTTTATTTGAGTAAATCATGCTGTGGTAGCAAGAAGTTGACAGTAGAGCAATGTAGAAACTAGAAACAGATCATTCAAATCTTTATAATAGAAGTCATTATTTTCTTATTTGGTGACTAGTAATAGCTCAAATCAAGTTCAACATAAGTTCATTTCGAGTTGCAACTCATCCACCATGTATTACCTCATAGGATTCACATGTAGGATTCACATGTACAGCTCTTTGATAATGTGAACCATCCGTCTTCTTTGAGCTACAAATGTACATACCAGACTTAAAATTATGATGGATGATCTTGACAATTATTTTAGAAATAAAACAATCAAAGGTCCACAATCAACTTTATAAGTCAATGCACAATCATCCATTCAACATGACTTTCAGACCATGGTCAGTCACACGATGTGCAAACCACGAGCGGAAGCTTCTAGCTCTGCATAGGATGTGGATTGCCTGGTGACCAAATGTGGTGGAATTTAATTGGGTCATGTGCTGCTGTTAAATATGGGCCCAGTATTCAACTTGACAGCTTTCAGCATGGCCCTAATTTCTGACAGCAGCATCTAACCCAATCAAATTCAGCCATACCTAATTACATATATGATTGAAAGTTGTTTTCTTCCTAGGGCCCACAATGACATTAATTTCTCATCTAACCCAAAAAGCACAAATATCAGCTTGATTCAAAAACTTTTGGAGCCCCCAAGAAATTTTCATTGGTAGATGTTTAATTTCCACTATTTCCTGTGGTGTGTTCTCTCATGCTATGGATTTACCTTATTTTTTTGCTCTAGCTCTAAAATGAGCTGGCTGAAGGGATCACCGGCATGATAAGTGACATACATCACAATGGGCCCTACATTTGTTTTTATATTTTCACAAGAGTGTAGTAAATACAAATGGAAATAATTATTATTCATTTACAAAGAGTTATACAGACTAATTAAAAAAATTAAACTGGCCCTTAGATTCAAGAACCAAAAGTATGGGTTCAATACCTGAGTCACCCATATAGTGTCAACATGATGTTGCCATATGGGAACTACTCAGCAAACTTAGTCAAAATCATTATAAGACCTATAAGCGAATAGATATCTTCATAAAACACATAAATAATTTGTCCATGTAACCTTAATGCTTTCTAACAAACCACAAGCTGTACCTGAACTATCAATGTTGATAAATCAAAGCAAGACACTGATTCAACTTGAAAAAATACATCATATATCATGGCTTAGCAAATAGAAGTTAGTGTTTGAAAAGTCATACTTAGTCAAAGCACTGAAAAACAACTCTAATACAAGGAATTATATGATCTTCAGTCCAAGGAAATGTCATGTACATGAATTCTTATATATGTTCATATAAATGGCGCCCATAGTACACCAATGTAGGGTGTGGCATCGATATATTCTTATCATGGCTAGACCAAAATAAGGCCAAATAGAAGTGGAAGTAATCTGTCAAAACTAGGCATGACGTAATTGTGCCCAGGTGCGTCCAATTTAAAGAAATTCAATCTAGATAGGGAGAAATTGTCATTTGAAGTGTGAATCATAAAACGACCATAACTTTTGATGCAGGTATCATTACAGGATGCATGACCTATAAATTTTTATTGGAATAGGCCATCCGAGGCCAACCAACCCACATAGTGGGTCACATTTGTCCATTTTGCAAGAAAATGCACACTTTCGGTTCAAAGAGAGATTTTAGGAAAAAAAATTATTATTTTTAGTAATTCCAAATTTTATAATATTTTCTTACTTTTAAAGTTTGAAATTTTCATCTTTTTTTTTTTTTTAGAAATTACATGTAATCATGCTAGGACACTTCTAGTATGGTTTATTTGGACTTCTATTTTTAGCAAATTAAGCTTTAAATGAGTTTACTATTTTGGGTAACTTTTATTTAGGTTGGAATTTTACTATTTTCTGTAAGTACAAATTTTGCTTTGTGGTATAATTGAGAAAAATACAGATTAAAAACATTATTCAATGAGTGATCTTCCTCTTCACTTTCCCACGTCCTTCCCTGAATCATATGCTTACTGAGGCAATTTAATTTATAGGTCATGCCCAGGGAGCTTGACTTGGCTGCGATCTAAACCAGTGATGTGGGTGGGACCCTGACTATAGGTAGGGCTGTAAATGGGCGGGTTTGGGGTGGGTTTAGCCAAAAGTAGACCCGCCCATTTACTAAATGGGTCTGGGTCCAAATTTGTTACCCATTCCCTTTTACTAAATGGCGAGTCTAGGTTAGGTTTGAGTTAACCCCATCAGACCCATTTATAAATGGGTCTAGGTCTGGTAGAGGGAGATCCACCCAGACCCATTTATAAATGTGTCGGGTCTAATGGGTCTGGGTCTAGGTCTGGGTCTAGGTCTGGATTTGGTATGCAAGTATTTTTACCAAGCTTAGAACCGGGTCTGGATGGATCCGGGCTCGGATGGGTCCCTTACAACATAGACCAAACCCACCCATTTAGTTCGGGTTGGGTTAGGTCGGACTTGATATAAAGGATACTGGATCCAGACCCATTTAACAATTAGGTCTGTTCTTGGACCCAGACCCGTACCATTTAACAAATGTGTCGGGTCTAAATGGGTTGGGTCGGGGTACGCCATCGGGTCCACTAACACATTTACAGCCCTAACTGCAGGGCCCACTTCAATGTGTGCTTGTATATCGACCCCATCCATTTATTTTGCCAGCTTAGTTTAGAGCATGGTCCAAAAATGAAGCAGATAAAAAAATTTTGTGGACCACACTACAAAAACAGTGATCATCAAACGCCCACCATTAAATACTTCCTAGGGTCCACCGTAATGTTTATAGACCATCTGGCCTGTTATAAGGTCGCACAGACCTGGATGAAAGGGAAAAAGAAAACAAAAACAAATACCAGCTTGATCCAAAACTTTTTAGGCTCACAGAAGGTTTTTAATGGTCAATAACCAGTTTCCTGTGGTGTGGTCCATATGAAATTTGCATCTACTTCATTTTTCGGACCATGCCTAAAATAAGCTGGCAAAAAAAATAGACAACACAAATATATAATGCATACATCAAAGTGGGCCCTACAGTCAGGGTCCCACCCACATTGCTTATTTTGGGTCGCAGCCCAGTCGCTCTCATGCCCAGAAAATCTCCATAATGAAATATACCAGTCATGCTAATTGTTCTAACCAACATCTTGAAGTGTTCATCTTGCCACTTTTAAAACTCAAGATCCTCCATACATCGCCACCTATTGCAACCCACATACTAAGATGGTCATGATTGGAACCATCCACATTCTCATTACTACTGCTATTATTGTGCCCTATTTCTGGAAAGTTTGAGAGAACCAATCACATGAGTACACGTGTGGTTGCACAACCCTACGAAATAGAAAAGTAAAGGAAGTAGTCAGAATTATAGCCAATTTCGTGATGATCTAGTTAGTGTTTTGAGATGATAGCATGACACCATAGCAGACGAACATGCATAGACAAGTCAACAAGTTACTTATAAAATGTAGTAATGAAAGGAAAACCCAGAAGATCAATCGGCCGAGAAAATTAAGCAGTTACATGACCGATGATTATAAATAACAAGGAGGAAGGTCGAACTCGAGGTCCAGCATCAACTAAATCAAATCAAATATCTCAATTTATCACGTTTTCCTATTATTCTGTTATCTACGTTTCTTAACGTAATCTATTTTTGTTTTCCTTGGAATAGTCTTTCTCTAGTTTAAATTTTGGGATTACATTCCATAGTTATAATTTAGTAAGCAAAGTATACGCTCATATGTTGGATTTAGTTTAATGACGTATTCGGTCCTGGAAGGTGAACTACAGTTTGTTCCAAGTGGTCGATTGTAAGTATTCCCTTTTACTATTTGATTTACATTATTCCATATCGAAATGTCTTTTTACGGAAGGCAAGAGTGTAACCCATCTTTGGAGGACAAACCCCACCCTCCAAGTATCACCTGATTTTCTTTAAACAACTGAGCGAGTGACTAAATAGACAGCTGATTTATACAGATTTTGGTCATATATAGTTGATTATGGCGTATCTGCCTATTCTGTCGCTTGGGATCATCGTTGTTCAGTTAGAATCAAGCTGCACAATTGGTTCTGGTACGCCCGCACACATTTCACATGCGTGGCCAAAGAATAACGAGCAACAACTATAAGTAAGTCATGGACCCATAATTATGCTTTAATGACGATCCCCACCTTTGATTTTTGGAGTTGAATCACAACCATTAAAAAGTTTCCTAATCATTGCTCTCAATCCTTAAATAGATAGTGAAAGTAACAATCATCGGTTCAATATAAGTTTCATTCAATGGCTCATATACAAAAGATTTCATAACACGGATGGTTCTAATTGTTAGGATATGTGCCCATATATAGAAGTCCTTGATTTGGGTTGGTGGAGTTTTTTTTTCATTCTTTGCTACTTCTTACAAATGTAGAGCTGATGGCTCATCAATCTATACCATTTATATAATAGACCTCACCCTAGGGCCAATGCACTAACAAAACTCTAAGATTTGGAGATACATGCACCCATCGCATGAGTGTGCTTCAAACCACCAAAATGATGGGCCTCAATGTAGGCAACCATGTATCCAGTTTTACCGGGTTTTATAGAGTGTGAATTGTCTGTGGTGAAGGTACAGTGAATTCCTGTGCCACCTCCTCTTATTGGTCCACGTCCCTACTCATGATGTCAGCTAAAAAATTTAAAAATAAAAAAATAAAAGTACATATGTATTTACACTTTGGTCATACACCTATTTATACATTCGGTGCCCCGCCTTTAGGGGTATCAAAGGGTCAGGCTCGGGCCTAAAAATCAGAATTTCATAGTACCAGCCTGACAGCCGCCCAGCCAAATAGCTCAAAATCCGTCTGATACCTACCCTAGGCCCTGCCCGCTTTCCTCTCCTTGGACTCAATTCTGTAGGGTAGAACATAGCAACTAACTTGTACATGTGGCAAACTTCTGTAGGCCCCACAATATTGTATGTGTTATATCCATGCCATCATCCATTTTCCAAGATCATTTTAGGGCATGAGCCCAAAAATGAAGCAAATCCAAAGCTCAAGTGGACCACACCACATAAAGTAGCAACGACAATGACAACCACCATTAAAATCTTCTTGGGGCCCATCGTGATGTTTATTTGTCATCCAACCTATTCATAAGGTCATAAAGAATGGATGAAGGAAAAACACAAGTATAAGCTTGATAAAAACTTTTGTGGCACATGAAGTTTTCAATAGTAGGTATTAAATCCTCCACTGCTTTATATGGGATGTCCACCCTTTAGTTTCAAGGGAGCCATTGTGGTGTGTGTGAGATCTAGTCCAACCATTAAATGTGTAATCCTATGTTATACCCATGGCCAAAATATCGAAATGACTCCTGATTCATGTGGGCCACAACAAGCGAAACAACGGCCAGAGAGACCTCTACCCTTGATATTTATATGGCCCACAGTGATGGTTATATGATATCCACTGAAACCATTTGATAGCATTCTAAAAACTAGGCAGGGGCCCAGACATCAGGCCCATTAGTTATTCAGGTGGGCTACAAGAAGGAAAACAATTTGGAGGGTGAGTGTTGCCTTGTACACATTCTCCAATCATGTGATCCACCTGAAAAACAAGCAGGGCTGATTTTTGGGCCTTAGGCCTATCGTGGGGTGACACACCTATTGGTTAGGGTGGATTTTTCGTAAACAACATGGTAGGGTCCACTGGAGCTGGCATCCTCTTTTGCTGACTTGAATAACTTTCCCTCCTACTATTGAAATTTGAAGTTTAAAATTACTATTTAAACCTTAACACAGGCACTTGGGCTTTTATACGTCTTAGCCCAAGCCGCACCTGATTTAGAAATGGACTTGAAAGCAAAGCCCAAGCCTATGCAGGCTAGGCCTGCAAGGCCCAATGGACTAACCTAGCAGATGTACCAAATCTGATTCCAAAGAGAAGAAAAGCATAATGTTTCAACATGCGGAACTTCTTTAGGCCTCATTATGATGTATGTGTTAGATCCACACCGTCCATCCATTTTTCTAGATCATTTTAAGACATGAGTCTGAAAACGAGGCAGACAAAAATCTCAAGTGGACCACACCACATGAAGCAATGGAAATTGGGTGCCTACTATGGAAAACTTCTTGTGGTCAAAGAAGGCTCAAATCAGCTGATATTTGTGTTTTCCTTTCATCCCGGTCTATGTGACCTTATAGACAGGGAATCTCGGATCCTCTATTTGCTTCAAAAAGGAAATCTTTGTTTGCAGCTTTTTTATTGGTCCACGTAATCACATAAGTTTGGAACCTCATCACATTGAAGTTACAAACAAGAATTTCCTATTAGTGGTAAATTGAGGATAAGGACTCGTGAACAAAGGATCTGATCTCCTTAACAAATTAGATGGCAAATAAACATCATGTGGGCCATCAAAAGGTTTCAATTGTAGTTCGTTCAATCCCCATATTCTTTATGTGTTGTGGTCTTGCCTTGTTTTTGTGCTCATGCCCTAAAAAAGAAATCCACTTTCTTTACGTAACAAGGAATTCCAAATCAAAACTGTGGGCTCCACCATGAAATATGTGTTTTATCCATGTCATCCATTCATTAGTAGATATGGTAGATTTAAAGCTCATGTGTACCACACTACAAAACAATAGAAATTGAACGCTAACCTTTTAAATATTTTTTCCCGTGATGTGGTCCATTTGAGTTTTGGATCCATGTCATTTTGGAGGCATACTCTAAAATGATAGGGCCAAATGAATGGATGGCATGGATAAAAAATGTACACCATAGTGGGACCTATAGAGTCCCATATCATTTTATGTATTGAAAAGTTCGTTGTGTGCTGCTTTGAAGTACCTTCGGTAAATAATAAATGCAGAAAAAAAAGTAATATAGACTACACCTACTAACGGCTTGTTTGAAAGGGTGTATTTCATAGTAATTGTAGTGTATTTTACTTTTTTCTGCATTTATTATTTACCGAAGGTATTTGGAGGGACATCAACAACTTTTTGATATGGAAAATGAGAAGTGACTCTGTGGGTCCCACCATGATGTACATGTTTTATCCATGCCATCCATTCATTTGGCCATAACATTCTATGGTATGCCTAAAAAAATGTCACGGATCCATTCTATAATATACCATCCAGTCATATGGCCATATCATGTTTGACCTTCAATTTCCATTGTTTTATGTAATCTGGTCTACTTGACCTTTGAATTTACCTCATTTTTGGGCCCATGCCTAAAAGGATCTCTACTATACGAATGGATGGCATGGATAAAAGAAATATTTCATGGTGGGCCCATGAAGTTTTTGCTTTGAATTCCATGTCATTTCATGAAAGCAAGTACTCACTTTCAAATGGGGTGGTGCATGCATTTAAAATGGAGTGGTTCATGCATTTATTGATGATGTGAGGGAAACTACGTAAATACATGTAATTAAATCACTTCAAATGGGGCTTTAGTTTTTCTCAACTGATGTTATCATTGATGGCGTGGACAAAAACAGGTGACCAAGAATTCACCAGTTTTACCCAATTTCAGCTGAGTTTGCCCAATTTTACCTAGTTTTACCAGAATTTGCCCAATTTTACCTCGTTTTACCCAGTTTTATCAGAGTTTACCTAGTTTTACCTTGTTTTACCTAGTTTTACCTGTCTTAACAAAGTTTTACCAAATTTTACCTAGTTTTACCAGTTTGGAATCACAAGAGAATAGCCTAGTTGACAAACAAGCCCTTGTACCAAAAAAATTTCTACTTGGAATTGGTTCGAATTTCAATTTTTTTTTTTAACCCACCAGATTTCAAGATTATTTGGATTTCTCTTCTACTTTGATTCTTAGATAAATGCTTTTGAGTAGGGGTGTGAATGGGTTGTGCTGTCTGGCCTAAGCCCAGCTCGGCTGGAGTACCAGGCCTAAGGGCTAGGCTCAGGCTTAAATTACAAAACAGGGTAGGTTGGTCTAGGATGTCCTAAAGCCCATGATCACGACCCAGCCCAGCCCATTAGAATTTAATGGTAGCATTGGCAAATGGGTTGGAAAAAAGTTGCTTCACCTAGGAAAAGGGGTTGCCGTCTAGGGTGAGCACTGCCGTGGTGTTAATGCGAAATCCACCTGACCACTAAGTGTGACACCCATGTTAGGCCTATAGTCCAAAAATCAGCACCATCCGTGTTTTCAGTGGACCACAGTTGAAAACAGTATACAGGGCACATTTACCCTCCAAATAGTTTCCCTTTGTATAGTCCACCTGTATGTTTGGTCCCCTTGGATAAGTTTTAGCACAGTATATAATGGTTGGAGTGGATTTTATATAATCATCACGGTGGGGCCTATAAATATCAAGGGTGGACATCTCTCCTACTTTTTCCCTTGGTATAGCCCACCTGAATCACGGGTCTGCCTTGTGTTTTGGACATATGATTAAAATAAGATGAAAAAATTAATGGTCCGAGTGTATCTTACGTACACATCGCAGTGGGCCCCTAAAAACTAAATGGTGAGCATCCTGAGAATAATTATTTTACTATCACATCATCATTGACGCATAAGAGTAATTATTTCAAAGTGGGACAACATATTGGGTGGGCTCCACATTGGTGTTGATGTGAGATCTACCGAGACCATCAGGTATGTCACACCATGATGGGCCTAATAACCAAACATCACCTGCATCCATATTTCAAGTGGGCCACACAATTGGAAAGAGTTTACAGGGCACACATAACCTCCAAACCTTTTCCCTTGGTGCGGTCCACCAGAATGACGTGCTATATTTAATAGCTGGATTAGATATGAAACAAAATCATGTTGGGCCCCATAAAAATCAAGGGTGAACGAGGCTGAAGTGGATTATAATTTCCATGCTTGCCATCCTATTTTAGCCCATCACGGCCTAGGTAGGGTTTGGACTTAGGTTTTACAATGCGGGTCAGGCTTGGGCAGTGCTTGGCCAGGCCCTAGCGTGGCCCATCGACACCCATACTTTTGGATGCTTGTACGGGATCAAATTTAAGTTGGATTTTTGTTTAGATGAGTTTCTCTTCCCTCTCTCTCGCTCTCTCTCTCTTAGGGAAAGGGCTTAGGCTCGGCATAAACACTCGGGCCAAGCTTGGGCTAAATTTTTTAGGTCTGTTACAGGCTCAAGCCAGGTTCAGGCCTACGTTAACTATTGCAGGCCCGTCGACATCCTAACTGGTGTTGTGTGTAGCGCAAGCCAGCTTAGGTGCAACTCGTTTTCCCCCGTGACAGTTGATACTGAGGATGTATGTGTTGTCTGTCCAGTCCATCTATTGTGCCAGCTCACATGCAAAGCATATCCAAATCTTGGGTGGACCACACCACTGGAAACAATGGTGATTGACATTAAAAACTTGGCAGGCCATAAAATTTTTGGATCAAGCTGAATATTTGTTTTTCCCTTCATTCAAGTCTGTGTGACGTTATCAGCAAGTTGGATGGCAAAAAAACATTGGGGGGGGTGGGGGGGGTGGGGGGGGGGCAAGGTTTTCAATGGTGGGTGTTCAATCACTGCTATTTCTTGTGGTGTTGTTTCCATGAGAATTGGATATGCTTATTTTTTGGCTCATTCTCCAAAATGAGTTGGCAAAATGAATGAACATTATGGATGTACAACACAAACATCAAGGTGGGCCCTATGGTTGGGGACTCACCCACTAAGCTGTCACCCCGGACTCACCCTAGGCTCGCTTAGCAGTGTCTAGCCTGCTAAGCCAGCTGGAAGATGCTTAGGAGTTTCAACAGGAGGTCTCAAGTTTCGAGTGTCAAGGAGACACACCCACCCCCATTGGCGGGTGGGTACATCATGTGACTAACCATGTGGGTGCATTGCCCAGCTAACAGGGTGGGTAAGTTGCATGACTAATGAAAAAAAAGAAAATAAAATAAAAAGCTCACTTAGCAGATTGTGTTTGGCATGAGTTGGAATCCAAATCACAATTACTATGGAATTCATGTGAATTGAAAATCAGTAGTTGTGTTTGACTATGTGCACGTGGAATCCAATGAATAAAGTAAAAAATTTGTGTTTGGCACGTAAAGTGAAACCATGTCATTTTCTAAGCATGCATAAGATGTAGGGGTGTTAATGGGCCGGGTTAGCTCGCCGGGCTTCCAGGTCAAGCTTGTGCTGGAGCATCAAACTTGAGGGCCAAGTTTAGGCTTAAAAATCTAGCCTGTTTCAAAATTGGGTCAAGCTTGAACGTACACGTTCGAAATAAAAAAAATCCATTGTTCTCCAATTAGATCTATATTGCTATATAGTATTAGAGTGAAGTGCAACCTGCCCTTGTTCCTCACATAATGATCCTGCGCCTGTGCATCCTCTGCCTCCTCTCAACTTCTCGCTTCTTCCATACCTTATCTAGTTTTCGGTACTATATTATCTTTGCTGATGATCGGAGTAGGTATACATGGCTATTCCATGTCGCTAAGAAATCTGACATGATGACAATGTTTTGCAAGTTCAAATCAATGGTTGAGAATTTATTTGCCTGAAAAATAAAAATTCTCTAAGGCAGATAATTTACAGGCCGACATTTTAAAGACTTTTTATCTGCAACTGGCATCAATTTACAGCCTTTCTCTCTCTCTCATCATGATTCACACCACTCTCTTCCATTTGTCTCCCACGGTTTAAAACCCTAACATCTCTCTCTACAAATCATCTTTAGTTAAAAATCATCCAAACCCTACCTCTCTCAATGCAATTCATGGGCCCGCCCTTTCTTCACTTAAATGTTGATTTTTAGGGTTTCTATCTCCTTATTCACATTTTCTTGATATGCTTTTCTCCTCATTTTGATTCTCTAATCAGCCATTGCAACAACGACATCACAACAGGTTTCTCCCTCTCTCTTTCTCTCTCTCTGAAGCTTGGGCTGCACTCGGCCCAGCAAAACATGTTGGTCGGACTATTTTAGTTTGGTCATGGACCCCATTTAGGCTTGGGCTTACGCTGGACAATGTGGATCGGGCTTAGACAGAGGTCGACCTGGCCTTAACCCGGACCATCGACACCCCTAATCAGACGTATTCTATGAATTCTCACACATGATCGATTGCGATGTTTATGTGAGATCCACCCCAATCACCAAGTGCGTCACTCCATTTTAGTTGTAAGGCCTAAAAATCAGCCCGATTCGTAATTCAAGTGAACCACATGATTGGGTATAATATATAGAGCAACACTCACCCTACAAACTATTTCCCTTCATATGGCCCACCTGAATCACAAATGGGCCTTTTTTTGTCCCTATGTTTGAATTTTTGGTTGTCATCTAACGATTGGAGTGGATTTCATATAATCATCATAGTGGACCTTAAAAAAAAAAAAGATGGGCATCTCTAAACCAATTGTTTCCCTTTGTATGACCACATGGATCATGAATCTTTTGGGCCTATGGCTAAAATTGGGTGACACATCTAGGAATCAACGTAGTAGATTTCCTGGCCATTAGGGTTGAAATTATATATATCTTCCGTGATTGCAAAATGAATGAATCACTGGTAAATGAAATCTCTAAACAGTACCAATTGCAGCCACTTTGCTATTACAACTTATTGAATTCATGCTCCTAAATGACCCCTAATCTTTGGTGACACTATCTATGAACCTAGCTCCATTGTTTTTCACCATTTAAAAAATGGTGCTCACTCTTCAAACATACACATGCCACTATGGAGATCTTAACCATCCAAATTGGTGACCAATTGCAGATTGAGCATAACTAGAAATTTTAACTAATAAAACAATTTTAACCATCTAACTTTCCCTCTTAATTATGAACGTTGGCTGCTTAACAATTTACCATCCATTTAAATAGTGATTTAATGTTCATTTAGTTGATATTTAATAGCATTAACCATACACGCCAAGTAGCGTTGGGCTTGGGCTCACGCTGGAATAAATTCAGGGGTGGGGCTTGGGTTTATGACTTTTGGCCTGTCATGCGCCCTGGTTGGGCTTGGACTAAACTTTTACCTTGCAGGTCAAGATTGGACAGACCTCAGCCCAGCCTTAGCCTGGCCCTTTGATAACCCCACCTGCAAATGATTTACAGGTTGTGACTTTCAGGTGAATTTCCTCTCCTAATACCACCTGTAAGTGACTTACATCTAACTCACTTTTCACTTATAGAACTTACAGGCATCCAAAGGACCCCCTACTTTATGTGGGCTGATATTTATGCATTCTAATTTACAATATCATGCTAATTTTAGTTCCTTAGTAATAATAATACCATAGATGGTCTGCTCCCACCTTTTGTAGGTTGCTAGTAAGGGCGTAAATAGGGCTAATTGACCCTTAACCCGACCTTAAGAAGACCCAACACACAAGTTGACCTAATTAAGAAGACCCAACCCACAACCCAACCTAATCCAATTGCATCGCGAGTTGCCCAACCCAAAGTCCTCTATATTTGACTCAACCCGACCCAAATACATGTTATTATTCCGAACCCGACTGGAACTTGGGTTAGGCTAATCGTTTCAGGTCGACCCGAAACCCAAATTGCAGCCTTAGTTGCTAATGGAGTAGTCTGTGTTTTCAGTGTTACAATTTTGATCCCTTCCTTTGCTGGCAGCTTACTTTTAATCATCAACTGCCTCCTTTCTGTTGGGATTAAAATTTATCCCCGGGCCTGAATAAGTTTGTAAATTGGCTGGGCTCCAGAAGCCTGGATTTGGGCTGAGCCAAAAACAAGAAAGAAAGAAAAAAAAAACATGGTCATTGAGCCTATATTGTGTTTCCAAACCCATATCAAACTATATGGCCCAACCCATCGATAGTTTCCATGGGCGGGTTTCGTTGAGCAGGGCTCAACCCGAGCCAGATTCACTACCCATTTAGCTTGGTCCAAACTCTCCTCAGAAGCAAGACGGTCTAGTTGACACACGGTTCAAACAACCCATTGCTACCCCCTTCAGGAACCTACAAAGATAACCCAGCCTAGAAATAAAATGCCTTGGATTGAGCCCAAGACAGACTATCGTCGGACCAAATCTTTAGGCCTAGGTACAACCCAATTAAAAGTTTGTCGAGCGTGGCCCAGTGCATTAAGTACATTCTACGTGTATATGTTCGTGCATTAACATGCGTACGTTGATTCTATCAAGGCCTAGGCACAGTCCATCCAGGCCCGGTCACAGCCCGATTAAAAGTTTGCCGAGCATGGCCCAGTGCATTTACATTCTACATGTGTACGTTTGTGCATTAACATGCGTACGTTTATTCTATCAAGGCCTAGGCACAGTCTGTCCAGGTCCGGGCACAACCCAATTAAAGGTTTGTCGATCGGTGCATTAAGTACATTCTGTGTATTAATTCGTTTATTAACATGTGTACCTTGATTCTATCGAGGACCAGGCACTCTCTGTCCAGGCCCGGGCCCAACCCAATTGAAAGTTTGTCGATCGTGAAGACCAAGGCACTGTCAATCCACGCCCGGGCACAAACCAATTAAAGGATTGCAGAGTGTGGCCCAATGCATTAAGTACATTCTACATGTATACGTTGGTGCATTAACATCTGTAGGTTGAACAGTCTGCTCGCCCGATCAGATGGACCACTGAGCTTGACCCAAGCTAGGCCAGATTACTTATCAGGATGCACTTCTTGACCCTCACATGAATATAGACCCAACACCAACCTTATGGGCCCACCTGAAGACCCGGCTGACTGGTGGGACCCATTGACACCCTTACCAGTGGCTACTTCGTGCTAGTTTGGAGCACATGGTTCATTTCTAGATGAAAATTTCATGCAATCATGTGCTGTTTATATGACTTCCAACTCGCTCAACAGGGTTGCCTTATCATGAAAATGGGATGCCACAAAAATCAGCCTGATCAAACTATGGTGTGGGTCCCATTTGAATTTGAAGCTTTTTAGGTGGTTGTCTACTTTTTTCTGTGTTGTGGCCCTCTAGATGGTTGGATCTGCCTGTTTTTTGTGGCGTCCCATTTCCATCTTGTGATGACCCTGCTGGACGGATTTGATGCTATGAATTTTCCACAGTGGACCCCACACACAGAGCTTGTCATCTACAACTAGTTGCGCGGTGAGCCGCTCTCATGCATTAAGAACGACAATGATGACATGTTTGGTTAGAAGGGACCTTCCAACCTTTCAATCATCCTTGTGTCCAAGCACGAGATAACATGGTGGGCCCTTATCATAAGGACAACTCCCAAGCTCTGATGGAAAAATGGTTTTAAGATTCTCATCCAACGGTTGTTGGTGGCCCATCTCGTCACGAATAGTGGAATCACTAAGGCCACAATGATCAAGAGTCCATCAGGTCCATCAATCTTCAGCTACAACTCCAAAGTTCTTGCCACATGTTATAGTGCATATGATGCTTGATCTAAGGGCAGGGCATTCTTTTGTGGGTCCCAACATTGGTACAGGAGAGTTCCAATTTTCAGCTACGTGGGTTTTCATTTGGTGGCCCCAATCCTGGATGGCCCATGCTATCTCAACCATAGGAGATTACAACCCATTGTGTGCATTTAAAAGTAGGGGTGGTAAGGGGGGCCAGTGGCAGGAACCGACCTTGTAGAGCCAGGCCCTAAGCTGCTAAAATTGGGCCGAAGGACTGTGCAGGAATCTAGGCCCATATTTGGGCCGCCCCGCCTGGGCATGGACCAATGATGAATAGAGCTGTTGACCCACTCCAACGATGAAGTGGGCTGCCGTCATATGAAGGAAGTGATGGTTTGAAAATACTAATCTTCACATTCAACATACATGTGTAATTTAAAACACCCATTCAATATAGATAATGTTTCGATGATCGAAACCGATCACATAGTGGGCCTTGTCACAATGAAAGGTATGATGATCGAAGTACTACAAACATTTGATCATTTAATTCTTTTTTTCTTATGGGGCCAGCCCTACCCAGGCCTGCCCTGTGGGCCAGGGTGTAAGCCTTTTTAGCCCACTTTGGGAAAGGTGGCCCTAGCTTGACCCATTGCCATCCTATTTAAACGGCCCAAATCAAATGGTAAGGATCATGTAAAGTATGAAAATGGGGCTGCTAAACTTGGGCTGAAGGGCTGCGCAATTTGAAATCTAGACCTATATTTGGGTCGGCCCCACCTGTTTGAGCCGTTGACCTAGTCCAACCATTAAGTGGGCTACCGTCATATGAAGGGAACGATGGTTTGAAGAAACTTATCAAAGGTTCTCATTCAACGTACATGTGTAGTTTAAAGGCACTCATGCGATTTAACATAGATCATGTTTTGATGATTAAATCAATCATACAGTGGGCCTCATCACAATGAAAGATATCTAGAGAGGATAACTATTGCAAACCTTTGATCATTTAACTGTTTTTTTTTTTTTTCTTATGGGCGAGTCCGAGCCCCGCCTGCCCGGTCAGCCAAAGGCCTAAGCCTTTTCAGCCCACCTAGGGCAAAGCGACTCTAGCCCGACCCATTGCCACCTTATTTAAAACGGGCCAAATCAGATGGTTAGGATCATGTAGAGATTGCAAATGGTTTGGATTGCCAAAAAACTGGGCCCCACATGTTCATAGATGGCATTCACTCATTAGGGTTGTTAGAGCTGTGATCAACTTCCATTTTTTATATTTTTTTTTTCTTGAAGAAAAGGCAAGAAAGGGTCCATCCATATAACGTATTTTGTAACCACTTCTAACCCACTCCAACAATCCCCCGAAATAGGAACACACTCACCCAACACGTGGCGTGAGGAATGTCTATGACAGATCACACCCGCACATCATGTGATCTCCAGTTGCAGTATGCCAAATCAGGATCATAAGATCATTAGGTGGGCCATACGAGTAGAAATGAAATGAACATTTAATAGAAACTAACCAACCGTCTAAATTTTATCGACATGCTATGGCCCACCTGATGATCTGATCCGCCTTAATTTTGAGAAATAGCATCTATACAGTAGGGGAAGCCTGATGAGTGGGTCAGATTTCACACGCTTGCTTTCATTTCCACATGTGTGGTGAGTGAGCTAAGCGATTGTTTGTACTATCAGATGGTGTAAATAGGTGAAATTTCGTAGAGCTAATGATGCAATTGTAAATTATACATCTCGCTGAATGTAGGAGTAGGAAAAGAATATCATTATGATCTCTTTTTTCTAATCATCATCAGCTGCCATACGACAGACTGGCTCATTTTTTCAGATGAATCCTCTGACAGGTACAAGTAGCATACGTGTACCTAATCCTAACCGCCCAAAAAGTGGGTCCCACTCTAGATGGGCCATGTCCTCAAAATTGGATTGATTAGATGATCCTGATATCTGGATTAGTGAAAATACTGTTATCGGATTCAGACCAATGGCCATTTCATGCTAGTCGTCTATTAGATGTCCTTCATTAGAGCGATCGTATGTTCGCCCTGCGGGACCGTCTATAGAGAAGGCCACAATTTGGACGGGTGGCTCATCTAAGAGTTGGTCCACTAATTTGAACCATCCATAACTAACAAGAAGAAATTCTCATGTGCACTGACCCTATGGGGTGCACCATAATGTATGTGGTCTATCCACACAGTGCCAGCTCATTTCAGGCCATGAGCCGAAAAATAAGGTAGATCCGGAGCTCAAGTGGACCACACTGCACTAAAAAGAGAGGATTGAATGCCTACCATTGAAAACCTCTCACAAGAGTTTTGGACCAAGCTGATACTTGTGTTTTCCCTTCATCCAGATCTGTGTAAACTTATCAACAGGTTTCATAAGTGGTTATTATTATCCCCACTAGTTATTTGGTGTGGCCTACTGGAGCTTTGAATCTATCTCATTTTGTGCTCTTGCTTTAAAATGACCTAGCAAAATGGATGAACGGCATGGATGAAACACAGATGTCACAGTGGGCCCCACAGAGTTGGGTCATCAGAGATACTGGTCTCCAGCCAATCCACCTCCTCATTAGGTTGACCCACTTTTCTGAACACCATGAGATGCTAATCTTCCAAACAATGAATGGCTGAACTCACTGATGGGATGGTTATGATCATCCAATGGAAAACTTCACCTAACCGGTGATATATTTTTTGGGTGTCAGAGAAAAGGTGGGGTCAACCTAATGGACGGTCCAAAATGATGATTTGACCACCCACGTGTCTAAAAGCACCTGGGTACTCTTGGATTGTATTGAAATCGGTCCCATAAGAAAATAATAATGAAGATGATTCTCTGAAGGGCTATGAGAGTGGTCCAATTCTCGAAAGTTGGTTCAAGTACAAATAATAGATGCACTGCACATTGAACTTTGCACTCTGCTCGATGTATTTATTTATTTATTTATTTTTATTTTAATCTCCACATGTATGCATGGGAAGCCTCACAAATTAGCACCTTTATATATTCCTACATTCTTAATCACAGACATTCTGATCTTCAGGTCTCCTGGTCGTTGGATTGATCGGTGTGGGGCCCACACCCTTTTCCATGTGGGTGTGACAACATTGCCTGCCTTTTTGATGGTCCAAAAATGTATGCATGTGTGCATTTTGCTTTGGTATTGTAATATTCTTCTTAAACTCAGCAATGCTTTTCAGTCAATGAATCTAGATTTGTGTACCAAGCATGGTATTAGTAAGGAGGCCAGTCCATGCTCAAATTAGTGACTCAGGTGGGCCATGCCATGAACAACAATGCAACATTACGCTTGACATCTCAAAGTTTATGCACCGTGGGTGGGTTTTGGGTAAGGCTGTTTTTGCTTGGAGTCTCTTAATACTAATGAGGAGCACTTGATGAACGGGTTGAATGAAAAATGTGTAAAACTATATATTATGGAATTAAAAGGACCGTATAGTACAGTGCATGCATCGCAGATAACAATCAATATAACTGAATTGAAATTCATATAGGTAGAGACACCATAGCTGAAAGCCGATTGTGGCAATCTTCTGTACATTATTTTTTGGTAGTACAGTCATCCCCTCTTAGTCACATCGCAATGTTAGACACCCCCACTCTAGGAATTGATGTCGTGACCTCAGTGTTGAGATGAGGCTATCTTCACTTTGTCTACCACTTGAGCTGTAGATCCAGGTGTCTTTCACACCTTATACCTTAAGAAAAGTGCCAAAATAAGATTAATAAGCTTCAAATATATGTAGGCGTGAGCCCATCTCTAATTTTATATTTATTGAGGGCGATGAGATGAGTTTGTAACCCATCATGTTTCATACGAATTTTAGAATTACTAATCCAACGCCGGATTTTCGATCAATTACAACCTTAATGGGTTCCATCAGTATACCTTAATGGGTTCCATCAGTATGCCTGATCACAATGTCCCACCCATGGGGAAATCCGTACCATTGATCAATTAACCCTACCTTATAAAAAATCTTAAAATACGCACACCATTATGGTTATTGCAAACAAATACACAGTGCGCATCACCTTGGCATTGTTCCTTGTGGTATGGCCCACCCAAGTTACATACGCATCGTTTCCTTGGGGTTGTTACCAACCCATGCAATGTTCTTGAGTATTCTGGCACGAAAATATTTGATAAAGTTCTACTAGAAAAATAAGACAGCTGAGCTGAACCGCACTTAGTTAGAGCACCAATTGGTGTATGTGCTTTTACAATGCCACTTGGCATATACTGATTGGTGCACTTAAGATAAAGATGCTGAATATGGATTCGGTGATGTTCAGGAAACACCAACTTCTGGCCGTGATTATGGGCCCACCTTGATGTCTGTGTGGTATATCCAAACAATCCATCTGTTTTTGCCACCTATTTTAGACCATGAGCCAAAATTGAAGCCAATCCAAATCTTAGGTGAACTACACCACAAGAAACAGTGGCCATTAAATGCTTATTAGAAAGGTTTTGGATAAAGAGCATGTGTTGTCCCTTCATTTATGTCTGCTCAACCTTCTTAATTAGTCGGAAGGCGAATAAACTTTACGCGGGTCCTATGAAGTTTTAAATTATAAGCGTTAAATCACCACTATTTCTTGTGATGTGGCCCACTTGATATTTGGATTTATTTTATTTTTTATTTCATCCAGCAAAATGAGCTAACAAAATGGATAGACGGCTTGGATATACAACACATGCATCAAGGTGGGTTCCTTGGTGACAGCCTCACCAACGTCTATTTTTCCAGTGCCTCACGGAGTCAAAGATGCCAGCCAGAGGATAGAGAATATTTGGCATTTCTCGAGATTTTTGCTGAACAATTTCTTTGTGGGC
This sequence comes from Liriodendron chinense, assembly GCA_003013855.2. NCBI lineage: Eukaryota > Viridiplantae > Streptophyta > Magnoliopsida > Magnoliales > Magnoliaceae > Liriodendron > Liriodendron chinense. Next base: position 2,094,838 of record ML058564.1, read on the forward strand.
CCTTATTAGTGAATTGACCATTTATAGTGTTGGTCATGAAATCAACGGTTAGGATCACCGAATTATCCACCCTACTGATACAAACTCATGACCCGAAGAATAGGACCGTACAGCATTGCTTGGCTACAGCATTGTACAAAACATCCTTTAAAAGAAGATCAGATAATTCGCCATAGATCGATCGGACCGCAAATGGTAAAAAATAAACTGAGATCAGATCAGATAATTCCACGCCATCGAATTAGTGGCCCCCAAAACAACGGTAGAAAACAAAACCATCAACACTCCACGCTTATTGTGGGAAAGTGAGGCAAGATGGACGGATAAGATCATCCGATAGGCGCAACTATCAGAATGATCATCCTGATATAGCCAACGACGGATGGTCTCCATTGATTCATCACCAAAAGCCACGTGTACCATATGAAGATAGATGGCTGTACCATGTTCCATTTCTACCCGCTCTACCGCATCAATCTCACCACCGAAAAGGTGGGCCCCACCATTACTACTGACAAATTTCTTTTCCCTCTCTCTCATTTTCATAAAATGAAATTTGAATTTTTATACAATGCCCGTCCAAACATGCACTTATAAGATTTTGATTTTTGAATAACGTCGTCTTGTGTTTGTTGAGCCAATGCCCTTAAAATATGAAGAAAATCAAGGACGACTTTCAGGTGACAAATGTCACCAATTTTCCAACTCAACCATATTAGCAACACGGACCACCCAACTCCATGACAAGAATGCATGCTATATAATGCTCTGGCACTGGGTTTATACAAGTTGGGCCCATTGGTTCGTTAATCCAAACCGTTGATTAAATGGGCCTTACCGTTTTTTTTATACTCACCCAAATTGGATTATTCTATGCATAGAATATTTTGCCTACTTTTGATTTAATTTTAACCGTGTATTTTCTGGGCCACCTATAACAGTGTTAGGATTTCTTTCATGGAGAAATTTTTTGTGTATGGACCATCGGCGATGGGGCCTATCCGACCGGTGGTTTGGATCACTGGAACGTGGGTCTGATTCTTCCAAATTTAGAGCTGGACGCTGCTCTACAGACATGAGGTGTTGGCATTGGATAAGTTTCCTGAATAAATAAACAGCCATGTTTGGTGGATGACAGTTCAAATTCGTCTATTTCTTGACTTTTACTTAACACCAGCCCTTAGATAGCGGGGGCCACGTTACCGTTATCATTAAAGAATGCGATCTGTGAACGGCTACACAACGTCGTGACTTTTCCACGTGAGAAAAGCTTTGATACTCTGGTTGCGCATGACCATCCATGCACAGGCACAGAGTCGTCGTGCATGCGGTCGTACATTTACCTCTCAATCCAAACTGTTCAAATAGTGGGTCCAACAGTATATGGGTCATGACTCAAAAAGCAAACAAAAGAATTGGAACCGTTCGATTGGATATGGATAGTTAGGACGAAAATAGTTAGATGGTAGAGATTTGAAAAAACATTTTTTTTTCGGGGTTAGTTCACACACGTACACCCACCCACCACTGTTAGTCACATCACAATGTTAGCCAACCCCACTATAGGAATGGATACATGAGCTCAATATTGAAACGAGGCTATCTTCACTGCCCTTTGAGCTATGGACTTGGTATAAATTTAAAAAGAAACATGTCGCTTGACAAGAGATTATGATCGTCCAATCAATCTCATTTGGGCTAGGTACTGCTAGTCTACACCAAACTAAGCACATGTATGATGTGACAGAATTTTATTGGACGACAGAGTACTATGTAACAACCATCTTTAGCAGCCACTTGCTTGGATGAGGGGTGCGGATTGGGCCACTTCCCCAACATGCTAGGGCTCTGGGGACCAACATAATGTATAGATACAATCCACACTGTCCATGGATTTTGCTATATTATTTTACATGATGAGCTAAGGAAGAGGCATATCCAAGGTTCGAGTACTGGGCACACCATAGGAAGCAGTAGTGCTAGTGACGCCCACTGTTGAAACTTTTCTAGGGCCCACCATGATGTTAAGTTTCTATCCAAATTGTTCATAATATCATAAAGATCAGGATGAAAAGAAGACACAAATATCATCTTAATCGAAAACTTTTGTGGCACCCAAGAAGTTTTCAACAGTAAGTATTTAATCCCCATTTACTGGCCCACTTGAGCTTGTATTTACCTCATTTTTTTGGCTCATAACTTAAAATAATATGGAAAAAAATGAACGGACAGTGTAGATAAAACCCATACATCACGGTGGCCCTCAAAGCCCAGCCTATCCCGAGCTGGTACCCAATTCATACCTGGCACGAGATGGTCAAATTTTATTAGATAGGCACGATGCTGTAAGATTTGATCGAATGGCATGTTGCTGCCAAAGGTGGGGACCGATTTTACTCCACTGAACAATTTTGAAACATGCTTTGGCCGTTCATCTTTGATAGTGGCTCACTGGCCAATCAAATACAACCACATCATACATTTTGCAAGCTCAATAGGATGGAGACACGAGTCCACTTATAGGTCATCAGACTCTGCCAGCCCATGAAAGAACTCCTTTTTCCTGTTGGTACGGCCCAAACTATCCACTTAGGACGCATGTCCCCCTGCACATTGTTGGACCACCTTGGGTAGATCTAATAAAAAATCAAATCCATATAATGATCCTAACCGTCCAATTGGTTGTCATTTAATGAACGGTTGAAAAGAAACTGCAATCCAATCCGGTGAAGAAATCCTACGGCATCTGGCATGCACTGACCAGCTCAGCTAACGTGCTGGATGATCAGCTCCAATACATTGTCCGCACTTTGCAAAGTATACACGTGTCTTCAATTCCCAAGTGAGCCCACTGTGTCCCACAGTAGATGGACCATGCCTAACTCATCAATAGGACAATTGTACCGTTTTCATTTGTTGCGAGGAGATCGCAGCCAAGAAGAAAAATACAACAACCGTCCACATCTAGATGCAAATGGTCAAGTATTGCCAGCTGCGATGGCTCATTAATTCCAGGTATTTTTAGGGCATATTCCGCCCATTATAGGGATTGAAGATAGACGGTTCCGATTATCGGTCCATGGGGCCAACTTTTTATAATAGGTGTGGAGATTTCTCTGTCATAGTCAAAGTTACCATACATCAAAAGATCCATATTAAAGGATGGTTGTGCACTATTTGGCTTTTGTAACTTTGTTTCTCAAAAGTAAGTAAATGCTAGCTTTTGTATAGATTACTATTCAAAAATTATGGTAGTTATTTGATACTCTGACAGTGCACAGCACTTGATAAGCAGGCGCTCAGAAATTATCTCCGTGGTGAATTTTTTAAATAAAATAAAATGACTAAATCGTGGAAGTTGGTGTCGCTGTCGTATCGTCCCAAACCAACATTGGTGAAACCACCCTAACTTGGATATATATTTGTTGCAAATGGCCTTTGGGATTTTTTTTTTAATGGTCCACTCTCGCCCGTACGACAAAAAGCTCCATGGGACCACTAAGGTGTTTTTTTTCGTGAAATTCACTCCATCCAGCTCAAATAAGGCTGATCCAAAGTTCCAAGTGGGCAAACCATGAGGAAAAGGTGGTGTGGATGTCCCTATTCATGTGATGTGTCCCACTTAGATTTTTTATTTTATTTTATCACTCCCTAATTTTAAGCTCATGTCTTGAAATGAGCGGACACAAATGGTGGATTGAGCGGACGAACACACATTAGCCTCGGCTCCACTTTTGTTGCCCCAACTTTGCATGGGCAGTGATTAGCATTGGGATGCTTCATATTATTTACATATAACCAAGGCCATCTAGGTCCTTCAGCAAGTACTTATGAAGGGTTATGCTAAGATTCAGGCTGTTTTAATTAAGGTGATGTGCGTGGTATTAAAGGGTAGACGTTTCACAATGTTAAAGTTCCTTGATATGCATTGATACACTATTTTCTAATAGCTTGAGCTTTTAAAGCAACTGATTATTTGACATAAGTCAGTATAGAGTTTCACCCACACGTGTGGGAAAGTGTTAAAATCCCTTGATATGCATTGATACACCATCCTCTCATGGCTCGGGCTTTCAGAGCAACTGATTATTTGACACTCAACAGCTGGTTTCTTTTGTTGTGGCCTACATAAGCACCATATAAGGATGATTATGGGTGTTAGAAGATTTAGAAGGCAACACATCTATTGGAAAATTGGACAGTGGAATTAAAATATTTTTTTCAAGCCACAAGAGTTTTAGATCTATCTAATAGTTTGTATTTTTCATTCTCAAGCCACAAGAGTTTTAGATCTATCTAATAGTTTGTATTTTTCATTCATTCAGGCTTGTGTGATATAATCAATAAATCAGATGGCGTAGACTTGGTTGAATAGTGTTAAACACAACATCAACCTTATTATTATTGTGTATATGGGTGAAAGCTTTTTTTTTTGGGGGGGGGGGGGGGGGGTGGAGATTTTTTGTTCGGTGAAGTAAAAGGAAAGAATTTTAATGCATTAAAATTTTTCAATATATTTATAGGAACATATGTAATATCCCAAATCAATTTTAATATATAAATTAGTGCACATATGTCATATTTTAATAAAATGATTGTAACAAGCCCATTAAAATACATACTTTAACTAAAAATGAAAGAATTTGAGTCTCGGGCGAGCCACAAACATAAGGATTACAATTAAGCATCTCGCCAACATTTTTTAATCATCCATTTACATGGCCAACTTTTGGACGATTTGGATCATTCTATTAGTGTGATTTTAGTGATATAGACAATAATTGAATTGTTTTAAAGTATCATTAGTGTACCACATGTATGGTGGATATGTGCATAGTGGCATCATTGTTTACTCATGTGACTCTCCATGAAAACTTAAAAGGCATTTCACCCCATTTACTTTCAAATCTACTCTTAAATTGAGGATTTCATTTACAAGCTTATTTACCCTCATTTCATCTCATTTACTCCCATCCAAACACACCTCAAATCCCATTTACCCCCAATTCCCCCATTTACTTCCATCCTAAGACAGGAATAATGACACCTACCATTGAAACTTTCTTCCACCAGGTGTTTATTTGCCATCCAACTTGTTCAAAAGGTCACATAGGCCTACACTAAAGGAAAACATAAATATCAGCTTGATGCAAAACTTCCATGGCCATAAGAAGTTTTCAATGATAGCCATTGAATCCTAGATGTTCCTGTTGTGTTGTGCACTTGAGCTATAGATGTGCCTTTTTTTTTTTTTTTGTTGGGCTCAGGACTTAAAATGATACGAAACTGCATGAATAAAACCCATACATCATTGTGGGTCTTATGTAGCTTTTCCATGTATACTAGCATTAAGGTTGGCGCTGCGCTCTATGCAACACAATCCAAGCAGGCCGACAATTTTTTTTAGCGTGGATGTTAAATCACCAGTAGTTTTCTGTAGTGTAGTCCACCTGGGATTTGGATGTACCTTTTTTTTAACTTGGTGACTTAAAATGATATGGAAAAATATAGACGGAGCATGGATAAAACACATATATAATGGTGGGGCCTATGGAGCACCGACCAGCAGACACGTGGCCACATCGATCAATATGCAGGGAGCGGATTAGGTGAGATCCCGGATCCACTGAGGTAGGTGGGACCCCTGACTGTGGGGCCACTGTGATGTATGTTACTAAATCCACGCCGTCCATCTGTATTGAAAGTTCATTTTAGGGCATGATCCAAAAAATGAAGCAGTTCCAAATCTCAGATGAGCCATAGTATAGGGAACAGCGGTGATCGACCATTAAAAACTTATTGCGGGCCACAAAAGCTTTGGATCAAGATGATATTTATGTGGTCTCTTCATCTAGGTGTTTGTTACCTTATCAACAGGTTGGATGGAAAATAAACATTCGGGTGGAATCCATGAATTTTTCAATGGAAGAGATTCAATCACAACTGTTTCTGTGGTTTGGTCTCACCTAATCCGCTCCCCAATATGCAAGCCTCGTCCGTACCACCACCAGAGCGCGCCCCTAAATAATACTATAAAATATAGTTGGTATGTGCAGTATAGAATTCCATTATCTATGTCACTACAATTTAAACGGTCAAAATCTATATGTTCGGATTCGTTAGGATTGGTAAATCAAGACCGTTAAAAGTGCCCCTCTAAACTAAGGTTGCAACTTGCAAGTCGCCTGAACGTTCTCGCAAGATATGAGAGGCGAGGAATGCATGGCATTTCCCTTTCGGGTCATTTCAAGGACGTGGCATAGATAAATAATCAACGGTCATTAATCCTCATCTACTAATGAGGATATGCCTACATTAGTGCCACTCGATTCACACAGATTTACGAATATACCACTATGGTGTAGTGGCTAATTAGTTTGATTGAGTGCACTTTAATTAATGTTTTGTCCGGCTGGTTTTCAACTCTCACATCCGCGTGGTCCACCCATCTACGCCCAGTGAACAAGCCAGTACTGCAAACATGTGTAGGATCCGGGCGGTCCATCAGGTGGTACACACTTCCTAGATACATGATCTAAAATATAAGTCCGGTTCACTCACCAGGTGGACTTTGGTGGTACAAACAAAAAGAACGGCTCCAAAAGAATGATTGGCTGCTTATTTGTTTTCATGCAATGTGGACCACCATGTAGTTGAATGCCATTTCCGGTCCATAAAATCAACTCAGAGAGCCTCTCCCAACGGATGGACCGCTCGGATCTTGCCCAAAGACGCCATATTGGCAGGTGTGCTAGACATCGAGTACGGGGCTGGACATGCACGTGGGCCTACGAAACCTCTTTGTGGATTTTAATTGTCAGACCCCTTCCTTCCTCTACAACCTGCTGTTTAGGGGCCCACCGTTGTCTGTGGATGACATCCAATCTGTCCATCATGTGTGCCCCCGCTCATGTACTCTCTGGAGCTCAAAAGTCAGGCCAAATCCAAACTCGGGTGGGCCACAACATGTACAATCATGCCTAAAACCTATAAAATCACTTGGTGTGGTCCACCTGAGATTAAAATTTTTCTAATTTTTGGGTTTTCCACTCATCATGTTGGAGATCATCTTCTGAACGGATTGATTGCATGTGAAAAACAGGGTGAGACGTAAACGCAGTCAGAAAAGTTTTAACAGTGGCGTACCATCCCAACCATTCACAGCGGTGTGATCCACCTGGGTTTTGGATTGGTCTGATTTTCCGAATGTGTGGTGAACTTGAGGAGTGCTCCTGATGGACGTATTGGATGTGTTTCCTACATCGCAGTGGACACCAGACATGGCGCAGCCGAAAAAGGTTGGAGGATCCGGCCGCTTTAATTAGAATGGAAACTGGACTTAGGTCAGCATGGGTGTAGGCGATCATAAGTGTTCCCAAAAGTTAGACAGATGGCCCAACAATTGATGATCCAGATGGTTCATTCGTCAGGCCCCATTTCAAAGACCCACCACAGCGATCATCATTAAATAAATTAAATAAAGAGTAATAGATTGGTGAACTGGATGGATTGCCAGAGTTTCCCTGTTCATTCAATATCTGGATTAAGGCCCATTAGCCAGAGGGACCCCACCGGATGGACAGTCCAGATCACTTGACCATTATACATGCGTGGTATTTTTTTCTGGAAACACAGGGAAAGCAGCCTTTTTGGGATGCCTGTGTAGACATAGATAAGCTTGAACTTGTTTGGTGTCTCGTTGAATTAACAACCTCTTGTGGTATGCAGAAGGTCACATTGTCTACCCTTGCACAACATGTGCTTTTCAGGCAAATTCCGCATGACGGGTCACCTTAGTTATTTGCCATTTGGGAAGGGGTGGAGATTTGGGAGCAGATTCGGTCAGCCCCAAGTGACATGAATTCCCCCAGACAACTTAATTTCATTTCATTGACCCGTCAGACAGTGGAGTACATGTGTACTGGAGCCCTCTTTGATAAAAATTTGGTGAAACAATGAAATGGTGCCACATCATGACCTGACAGAACTTAGGGGTTGGCGTGACTGAATCTACTCCCCGGGAGGAATTAATGCCACAATGACACTCCAGATCATATCCCAAAACAATCTCCACCCTTCCTGTTTATGATTGGTGACCATTATGCACTTGGATACATTTAAATTAAACCCATCTAAGTTGTGCGTCCCCTATCATACGTTGTGGGCTTGAAATCAAACTGGCTGAAGTATCCTCATCAAGGTTAATTTGTTCACTAAACTTGGTCTAAGTTTTGTTTTTCTTTGACCATGCATTGGATGTTTTTAGTGTACATATATTTGAACTCCTGCAGACTACTTATACTCTATTCCTTTTTTATTTGGATTTTATATTTGTTTGTATATTTATTATTTTTTTACATTTTTACTCAACATAAATTAATGGAATCGAGGAGATGAAAAACTCCTCAGAAACAAAATGGTATCAGAGCTAGGGCTGCACATCTGCTCGGTTAACCCGTCCGGCCCGACTCGGTAAAAACCCAGTCCGTCCTGACCCGCCTGAGAAAACGGTCCGGTCCTAGCTGGACCATTTTTAATTTAGGTACAGTTTAGGGTACATGCCAAACCCGCCCGACCCGACCCGTACCTCGATCCAAACCGCCTGTTTGTACTAATTTATTGCTTTTATAAATATTTGTATGACATTATCAGTAGGTTGAATGGTCAATAAACATTAGGGTGGACTCTAGAATCTTTTAATGGAGGGAGTTTAATGACCATTGATTTTTGTGGTGTGGTCTACCTAAAGCTTTTATCTGCTTCCTTTTTGGGACCATGTCCTATAATAATCTGGAAACATATATGGTCGGCATGGATTTACAATGTATACATCGAGGTGAGCCTTATGGTCAAGGTCTCACCCACATGGCTGGTTCCGGGTCTCGATGGCTCTCACCCAACCTGTGCTCATCTCACACTCACATGGAGCAGATTAGGTGACATCCGAGATCCACCAAGGTGGGTGGCCCCTGACCATGTGTCTTAAATCCACATCGTTTAACTATTTTGAAAGATCATTTTAGAATATGAAACAAAAAATGAAGCTGACTCAAATCTTAGGTGGACCACACCATAGAATCATAGTCTATTATGGTAAGTCACTTGGGGATTGGGGTGGATTTTGCTTAAACATTAAGGTGATGCCCACTTCAACCAGCCGCACTTTAAAACACTAAATAGGTCCAGGTCTCTCTCTCTCGAGTTCGAATTGGATTTAACAGGGTTGTGATTGAAACCGACTCGATTATTTTGTGAACAGATTCTGTATGTTCGAACACAGAGTTTATGTTCAAATAAAGTTTTACCTAGTAGATTTGAACAATTTAACGGATCAAACTCATTTGTGTCCAGCTCTAGTCCCAAGTCAGTGTTCCCTGACCACACTGAATCCGCTCTCATACTCCTTTGATTAGACTTTATCACTCATTCTAAGATTGTTGTTGCTCTTTACGAGTGGTACAGCTATCTAGACCATCCGAATGTGGGGCACGTCGTGGCTAGTGCATATCTCTAAAATCTACTGATGAAGTAATCCCAACCATTCAATTGATAGATATCAAATGAATAGTTAGAAGTAAAATAATGACTGGTCCAAATACAAAGTGTAAAATTAGAAGGCTACACTCATCTATTCAATATCCTTCGTATGATGAGTGCGTCTCTAAATAACAAAATGAAATAGTGAATCATTCTATGAAATAAAGCATTTGATTAACATAACAATTAAATAATTAAAATAAAATAATATAACCAACATAACAGCTGATTTGGTGAATCAATGTAAACACATAACTCTTTAAAATTTAAAATATTACTTAAAATTACATTAAAAATAACAAAATTAAGATTTAATTATCAAGTTTCAAGAATGGTACCAAAACGAAAACTCAACTATTCATGCAACTGCAGTCTCACCTTGAGTCTCGCAATCACCATCTTTTTTGTCCTTATCAAATTACTGTCTCCCCAAACTGGATGCAACCAATCTTATACGCATATCAATGCTTTAATTGTTTTCGGCGTAAGTGAGCTTCACTGCTTGCTGACAACCTTACTTTCTATGCTAAAGGCAACTTCTAATGCTAGGGTTGAAACTGAAATTGACAATATATCTTATGTCATCATACTAATGTTGAGTATTTTGTTTCCCACAAGAAACAATGAGAATTGATCACTTACTGTCCAAAACTTCTTAGAGCTCATAGAAGTTTTAGATCAAGCTGATATTTGTGTTTTTCATTTATTCAGGTCTTTGTGACCTTATTAATAGGTTGGATGACAAATAACACTGTGGGCTCTAGGAAGGTTCCAATGGTGGACGTCATTATCTCAGTTTTTTCTATGGTCTGGTCCACCTAAGCTTTAGATATGTTTCAATTTTGGGATCATTTCCTAAAATGAGCTAGGAAAACAGATGGATAGTGTGGATAAAACACATACATCAAAGTAGGCCTTTAGAATGTTCACCACAAAAGATAAAGGGTGATGAGCGCCTCATTGGGCAATCAATGTCCTATCTATCACGGCTACGTAAATGACTTTTTAAGTAAGGTGTTGTAAAGCTTGGGTGGCCACCATCATGCATTTAGAAGATCCACTCCAACCATTAGGTGAGTGACTTAATTTTATGCCCAGGGCTGAAAATCCATCCCCAACCATGGTTAAGGTGGCCCACATAATGTATGGGCCTGATTTTTGGGTCCTACGCCTAAATTTTAATTTGGAATCTAATGGTTTGGGTGGATGGCAAATAAACATTATGGGTGGGCCCATGAAGTTTTTAATTATTGGCATTCAATCACTGCTATTTCATGTGTTGTAGTCTAGCTAAGATTTTCACATGATTTAATTTTGGGTTAATGCCCTAAAATGTGCTTACAAAATGGATGGACGGAGTGGATATATAGCACATACATCAAGGTAGACCCACGATCACGGCCTAATCGTGTTGGGTGTTTTACCCATTGCATATGTTTTCGATTGGATGTTTTAGAAATGCAGGACTTTAACCTAAATCATAGCCACCTGAATGCCCAACCTTAATCATCGATCAGGTTGATGTTTGAGCTCTATGGTTAAATTAGGGTTAGTCCCCTGGGGATTGGGGTGGATTTCGCTTAAACATTAAGGTGATGCTCACTTCAACTTGCCGTACTTTAAAACAGTAAATAGGTCCAGGTCTGTCTCTCTCTCTCTCTCATATATATATATATATATATATAGAGAGAGAGAGAGAGAGAGAGAGAGAGAGAGAGAGAGAGAGAGGGAAATGGTACTATACATATATGGAAATGGTACTATGTGGTCGACCTCATAAGGTCGAGCTGTGTGGGCCCTACCGTGATGTTTAATGGGCATCCACACCATTAGTCAGATGCACCATACCGTGATGAGCCATGGGCCCAAACATCAGGCCAATCCATGAATTGTGTGGGCCACACCATAAACATACGTTAAGAGTGGATATCCACCCGTTGAAAACTTTATAATCATTTATAGGATAGAATGAGAAGTGTTTGAGAAATCCAGCCCATCCATTGTCCATGTCCCACTTAATCAGGAAGTCACACTAAGTTTCAACCGTATCCAAAACTCAGGTGGGCCCCAACAAGTGATTTTAGATGTTGTGGGCATGATTTTGCACTCTTTCAGTTGGTATGGCCCACTTGAATTCCGGATCCAGTTGATTTTTTGCATATCCCATAAACAGTAGGGGACCCACCAAATGCATGGTGTAGATGCCCATCACACATCACAATGGGGCCCACATTGCTCGACCTCATGGAAACTTCCCATGAGGTCGACCGCATAGTACCATTTCCCATATATATATATATATATATATATATATATATATATATATATATATATATATATATATATATATATATGTGAGTCGGTCAATATTCAAGTCTAGTTAGAGTTCCATTTGGATTTAATAGGGCTGTGATTGAAATTGACTTAATTATTTTTTGAACAGACTCTATGTACTCGAACACAGTGTATGTTCAAATCAAGTTTTACCTAGTAGATTTGAACAATTTGACGGATCAAACTCATTCGTGTCCAGCTGTAGTCCCAAGTCGGTGTTTCCCGGCCACACTAAAATCGCTCTCGTACTCATTTGATTAGACTTCATCACTTATTCTAAGATTGCTGTTGCTCTTTACGAGTGGTACAACTATCCAGACCATTTGATTGTGGGGCACGTCGTGGCTAGTATGTTGAAAAGTTTGTTTTGAAAATAACTTTAAAAGAAAAAAAGGGAGTTTTGTTTTTGTCCCATATCGGATGGGAGAAAGGATTTTTACCTCTTTATAAGTAGGGTGTTGTGCACCTTACTTATTTATGGTAGAAGAGAGGGAAAATGGTGGCTTGCGTGTTCCAGTGCGAAGCACTGGAACACCGCGCACGAGCACGCGCACGCGCACAGGCACGGGCTCGGGCTAGGTGCGAGGGCGTGGGCACGTGAGGCAGTGTGGCTGTAGAGGCGCTAGTGGCGCACTTGGCACTTCGCACGTGCGCAGATGGGTCGCGACCTCGCGGACCGGAGCGAGACTGGTGCGAGTCGCGGTGCGACAGAGGCTAGGTAATAGGTCAGGTGGCTGGGTTCGGAACAGAGGAGGTGCTGTGGGTGGGAGGTCTGACAGAGAGACCTCTCTGCTTTTTATAAAGAGCTGCAGGACCAATTAGACGGACTTGTGTAACTGCTCATGCAGTAACGGTCCAGACCATGCAGTAACAGCTGCATGTGGCTAGCCCAACAGTCAGAAACGGCTAGCCATTGAGTCAAAACGGTCAGCATGCAGGTGCATAACTCCCACATGCACAACAGTCAGAAACTGCCATAAACGGCTAGTTTCTCACAACAGCCAGAAAACGGCTAGTGCCATTATGGCTCTGGACCAAAACTGCCAGCCACCCTTACCTATATAAACCGGACAGGTCTGGTTCATTCCAACACAACAACTGCAAACGCAACTACCACTACTGAACCAGCACCCATCTGAAACGATTAGCCTCTCGGTTTGGTTAACTAAAACCAAGCCACTTAGACCAGTGTAGTGGTCTACTGCTATAAGAAAAAGACCTCCATTCTTGTTCTCTCTTTCTTTTCTTCATCTGCCAAAGTGTGTTACTGAGTTCCATAGTGGTTTCTTCGTTTTTTGCTGAACGCAGAACCACATAAGGCTCGTCGTATCCTGGAAGCAATCCGCTTGCAACCTATCAGCAGACTCAAAATAATTTGAGTAGGGGCGAATTACGCTTTAAGGACAGCGTGTTTTTCACGTGCTTCAGCCTGTCCTTATTCTCGGTTTTTCCAATTTATTTATTTTTTAAAGATCAGAAATTTCTCAACAATCTTAAAGCGTAATTTTTCTGATATGGAAACCGAAGGGGTATCATCTATCAAACTGATGAACCAGGATTTGATTCGTCTGGACCGGTTCGATGGAACCAATTTCACCAGATGGCAGGATAAGATAAAGTTCCTGCTTACGGCGTTGAAGATATTCTATATCTTAGACCCGAACTTGAAGCCGCTTCCTCCAGCTACTGATACAGACACGACTGAGCAGATCAACGCACGCATCAAGAGAGAAGAAGATAATCTGCTATGTCGAGGACACATTCTGAACACGCTATCTGATCGTTTGTATGATCAATACACCAGAACTGAATCTGCCAAAGAAATTTGGACCGCTCTCGAGTTCAAATTCAAGACCGAAGAAGAAGGTACGAACAAATATCTGATAGCTAGCTATTTCGACTACACCATGGTAGATAACAAATCGCTGTTAGCCCAAATCGAAGAACTACAGCTAATTGTTGGTAAAATTAGTGCCCTAAAAATTGATATCCCTGAAGCTTTCCAAGTCGGGGCTATTATCGCAAAATTGCCCCCGAGTTGGACAGAATACAGGAAGAAACTGCTACATAAAACTGATGATTATTCACTGGAACAAATCCAGAAACATATCCGAATAGAGGAAGAATCCCGAAACCGTGAGAAGAAAAATGGAAATGGGAATTCCTCATCCAAGGTGCAAGCAGTAGAAAGTACTCAAAACAAGAATCCCGAGAAGAACGGTTCCCTGAAACCCAATAAAGGGAAATTCAAGAAATCACAGAAGAAGAACGGAAAGTTCAAAGGCCCTTGCCATGTTTGTGGGAAAACCGGGCATTATGCTCGAGTATGCCGTCTTCGAAAATCGAAGAATGAGGCAAGTGCAGTTGAAGAAGACATAGTTGCCATGATCACTGAGGTAAACATGATCCAAGGCAAAGTACCCGGTTGGTGGTATGATACAGCAGCCACAGTCCATGTAAGCTATGACAGATCAGCCTTTAAAACTTATGAGGACGTGACCGATGGTCAAGAGGTCCAAATGGGTAATGAAGTCCGATCGAAGGTCGTAGGTAAAGGAACCGTGGAACTAGTCTTTACCTCTGGAAAGAAAGTGATCCTAACTAATGTACTGCATGTCCCTGACATGAGACGAAATTTAGTTTCTGGGGATCTTCTGGGAAAACCTGGCATACGGGTAGTGTTTGAGTCGGGAAAACTGATTCTATCCAAAAACGGAAATTTCGTTGGTAAGGGATATGCTTGTAATGGGATGATAAAATTTTTCTTGAATGAAAGTAACTCTTCTGCGTATATGATTGAATCTGTAGCATTGTGGCATGGTAGATTAGCACACATAGGTTATAGTACCTTAAAATTTATGTCTAAGAATGGCTTAATCTCATACACAGATAGTCAAAATGACAAATGTGAAATATGCATAAGGTCCAAATTTACAAAGAAACCTTTTCCTGGTGTTGAGAGATCATCTCAAATATTGGACCTAATACACACTGATATCTGTGAGTTAAATGACATTCTTACACGTAGAGGAAGAAGATACTTTATAACCTTTATTGATGATTGCTCCAGATATGTATAAGTATATCTTCTAAAAAACAAAGATGAAGCACTCAGCATGTTCAAGATATATAAAGCAGAAGTGGAAAATCAACTAAACAAGAAAATAAAAGTTCTTCGTAGCGATAGAGGAGGAGAGTATTTTTCAAATGAATTCTTTAACTTCTGTGAAGAACATGGCATAATACACCAATGCACTGCGCCATACACACCACAAAAAAATGGTATAGCTGAATGAAAAAATAGAACCTTAGTAGAAATGGTCAACTCAATGCTAATACAAGCAAAGTTGCCACTAGGACTTTGGGGAGAAGCACTTCTCGCAGCGTGCCACATCCTAAATAGGGTTCCTTCTAAGAAGTTTAACACTTCACCATATGAGGTATGGAAAGGTAGAAAACCTAATCTAGGATATCTTAAAGTGTGGGGGTGCCTCGCATATTGTAGAATGCCTGATCCCAAAAGAACTAAATTAGGATCCAGAGCTATTAAGTGCGCCTTTGTAGGGTATGCACAAAATAGCAAAGCATATAGACTCCTAGACTTAGAGTCTAATACCATCGTAGAGTCTAGAGACGTTGAGTTCTTTGAAAACTCACTATCCTTAGAGTCAAAGGATAATGAAATCGAAACTCCAACAGAGAAACCTATGGTAGAAGCTCAACATGAAGTTGAAGCTCCAATAGAACCACGTATGAGTCAAAGGGTAAGAGTAGAAAAGAGTCTTGATCCTGAACAGATAGACTCTCAACGTATCTCTTTTCATCTCATAGAAGGAGATAGAGAGAATGTCATTAGAAAGATACCTATAATTATGACTATAGAAGATGATCCAACAACCTATAGAGAAGCTGTAACTTCTAGAGATTCAGCTTTTTGGAAAGAAGCTATCAATGATGAGATGGACTCGATTATGTCAAACCAAACCTGGGAACTGGTGGATCTACCTCCAGCTTCTAAACCCATAGGGTGTAAGTGGGTATTCAGAAAGAAATATCACACTGATGGGACTATTCAAACCTTTAAAGCTAGACTAGTAGCCAAAGGATTTAGACAAAAGGTAGGAATAGATTATTTTGATACATACTCACCTGTGGCAAGAATAACATCTATTAGAATTATGTTTGCTTTAGCATCCATACATCAACTGTATATACATCAGATGGATGTAAAGACTGCTTTCCTGAATGGAGACCTCGACGAGGAGGTATACATGGAACAACCTGAAGGGTTCGTTCTACCAGGAAATGAGAAGAAAGTCTGTAAACTAATTAAATCATTGTATGGACTAAAACAAGCACCTAAACAGTGGCATGAGAAGTTTGATTCTAAAATACTTTCTCATGGTTTCATGCATAATGTAGCAGACAAATGCATATATTCCAAAACAAGTAGTAACTATATAATTGTTATTTGTTTATACGTTGATGACTTGTTAATAATAAGTAACAAGATGGAAGGTGTAACTGAAACAAAGAAGTTTCTGTCTTCCGTATTTAAAATGAAGGATCTTGGACAAGTTGATACCATTCTGGGTATTAAAGTTAAAACTCATAGTTGGGGTTATGCGCTATGCCAATCTCATTATATTGAGAAAATTATAAACAAGTTTAAACACCTGAATATTAAAGAAGCGAAAACCCCATTCAATCCAAGTATCAAGTTAAATGAAAATACTGGAAGAACAGTTGCACAATTAGAGTATGCGAGTGTTATTGGAAATCTAATGTATGCAATGCAATGCACTAGACCAGACATCGCATATGCTGTGAGTAAACTAAGTAGGTTTACTAGTAATCCCAGTGTAGAACACTGGAAGGCAATAGGAAGAGTACTTGGTTATTTAAAAGCAACCAAAGACTTAGGGTTATTTTACTCAGAATTTCCAGCTGTACTGGAAGGATATACCGATGCAAGTTGGATATCGAGTGCAGGTGATAACAAATCCACTACTGGATGGGTTTTCACCTTAGGAGGTGCAGCTGTATCTTGGGGATCCAAGAAACAAACCTGCATAACTCACTCAACTATGGAGTCTGAGTTCATAGCCCTTGCTGCAACAGGTAAAGAGGCTGAGTGGCTTAGGGATCTTCTTTTAGAAATTCCATTCTATGCGAAGCCGATACCGGCTGTTTCGCTACATTGCGATAGTGAAGCCACATTAGCTAGAGCCTACAGCGGCACGTATAATGGGAAATCCAGACATATAAGTCTGAGACATGACTATGTAAGACAACTAATTCAAGATGGAATCATTGCAATATCTTATGTAAAGTCAAGTAATAACTTAGCTGATCCTTTCACTAAACCTCTAACAAGAGAGGTAGTAAGGACAACATCCAGAGGGATGGAGTTGAAACTCTTTTCAAAAGATTTCACTAGTGATGGAAACCCAACCTAAAATTAGAAAATCTCTATATAAGGGTTCAATGGGTAAAAACAAGTCACTGATACGTGAAAAGTTTCAGCATAAATTATAGATATATACCTCATCCAGGATTATAGTGCTGATCGTTACAGAAAGAGGGTTGAGTCTCAGAAACTCTTAATGTAGTCCAGTCTTAAGGACAAGTGTCTGAAAGTAACGGAGACACTGGAAGGACTTCACCTATATGAACGTAGAGGTGGTGCCGCCTCTCATGAGAATGAGAGTTTTCTCGGGATCGTTCATGAAACAGGATAAGCACAAGGCCATTAAATGTGCTGAGCAAGAATTGTGGGAACTCAAATAATACTAAGAAAGTATGTGTGTGGTATTTCCGGTTCTGTTATCTAAAAATAACTGGTTCAAAGCTGCGGCTACCAGTAATTTCGATGGGTCTTTGAAATACTTACACTAAGGAAGGATTCAAATCGAAAGATATCTTTCTTTATGCATATAATCTTTTATACTCTGGCAGACATCGTTTTTATGTTTTAAATTATTTTAAAACAAGTGGGGGATTGTTGAAAAGTTTGTTTTGAAAATAACTTTAAAAGAAAAAAAGGGAGTTTTGTTTTTGTCCCATATCGGATGGGAGAAAGGATTTTTACCTCTTTATAAGTAGGGTGTTGTGCACCTTACTTATTTATGGTGGAAGAGAGGGAAAATGGTGGCTTGCGTGTTCCAGTGCGAAGCACTGGAACACCGCACACGCGCAAGCGCACGCGCACACGCACGGGCACGGGCTCGGTCTCGGTCTCGGGCTCGG
The DNA here is from genome assembly GCA_003013855.2 of Liriodendron chinense. Classification (NCBI taxonomy): domain Eukaryota; kingdom Viridiplantae; phylum Streptophyta; class Magnoliopsida; order Magnoliales; family Magnoliaceae; genus Liriodendron; species Liriodendron chinense. The sequence goes on from ML058564.1 coordinate 2,112,958, forward strand.
GCACGGGCTCGGACTCGGGCTCGGGCTAGGTGCGAGGGCGTGGGCACGTGAGGCAGTGTGGCTGTAGTGGCGCACTTGGCACTTCGCACGTGCGCATCGTGTCGCAGATGGGTCGCGACCTCGCGGACCGGAGCGAGACTGGTGCGAGTCGCGGTGCGACAGAGGCTAGGTAATAGGTCAGGTGGCTGGGTTCGGAACAGAGGAGGTGCTGTGGGTGGGAGGTCTGACAGAGAGACCTCTCTGCTTTTTATAAAGAGCTGCAGGACCAATTAGACGGACTTGTGTAACTGCTCATGCAGTAACGGTCCAGACCATGCAGTAACAGCTGCATGTGGCTAGCCCAACAGTCAGAAACGGCTAGCCATTGAGTCAAAACGGTCAGCATGCAGGTGCATAACTCCCACATGCACAACAGTCAGAAACTGCCATAAACGGCTAGTTTCTCACAACAGCCAGAAAACGGCTAGTGCCATTATGGCTCTGGACCAAAACTGCCAGCCACCCTTACCTATATAAACCGGACAGGTCTGGTTCATTCCAACACAACAACTGCAAACGCAACTATCACTACTGAACCAGCACCCATCTGAAACGATTAGCCTCTCGGTTTGGTTAACTAAAACCAAGCCACTTAGACCAGTGTAGTGGTCTACTGCTATAAGAAAAAGACCTCCATTCTTGTTCTCTCTTTCTTTCTTCATCTGCCAAAGTGTGTTACTGAGTTCCATAGTGGTTTCTTCGTTTTTTGTTGAACGCAGAACCACATAAGGCTCGTCGTATCCTGGAAGCAATCCGCTTGCAACCTATCAGCAGACTCAAAATAATTTGAGTAGGGGCGAATTACGCTTTAAGGACAGCGTGTTTTTCACGTGCTTCAGCCTGTCCTTATTCTCGGTTTTTCCAATTTATTTACTTTTTAAAGATCAGAAATTTCTCAACATAGTACATATCTCTAAAATCTACTGATGAAGTAATCCCAGCTATTCGATATCATATCTCTAAAATCTACTGATGAAGTAATCCCAGCTATTCAATTGATAGATATCAAACGAATAGTTAGAAGTAAAATGGTGACTGGTCCAAATACAAAGTTCAAAATTAGAAGGCTACACTCATCTTTTACGTGTAATTTTCATGTTATTACTCCATCCACAATTGGTTCAGAGATTTGGACGGTCGGATCCTCACACAACCATGCCACGTGTACGGTGGAAGAGTAAAAAATTGGTGCTAGACAATCACTAAAGTCTAGCTCACTCTGCACACGTGCCAACCTGGCTAGTGTGGGGGATATATCTAACCGGCGCATGGTGGTGGGGCCACTCGGAAAAGATGAAAATATGGACAGCCGGTGTGTTCGGGTCGTCAGGTGGGCCACTCAATAGGAAAAAGAATGGGCGGTTTAGAAAAAGGCAATGGGTGCGCGTGGGGCGAGCAAAACTCCTTTTAGAAACATATTTGATACTCCGGCAGAGTGTGGCGGATGATACTCAGGCACTTGGAAATTACACAGAAATTGCATACTTTCATTTTCAATTAATTCAAATTAAACCATGCAACCATAGTTTGGATCCATCACTGACATATACTACTCCTATTTGATAACCAAACTATCAGATTGGTGAACATTTATTGGACGGTTAAAAATGAAAGATATCTAACGGCTTTATTTCAACAAACAAGGGTAAGTAAATTCGGACGTTAGAACGGTTCAACCAATTTGAAATTGGGTACTTGACTTAGCAGCAGTTGGTTACACAATTTAGCCGGTTTGGTTTGAGATAGTATATGATACTCGTACTATTCCCAAATGCCTGAGCATCAAGTATCATTCCTGGCCAGAATAAAAAATAACTCCCGAGCTCCTTTTTTTTTTTTTAAACAAAATTCAAGAAGAAGGTCGTTTTCGTAATTTCCTCCAACGACGAGGTCCAATTGAACGTTAACTCCCCGATTTAAAGGGTCCGGAATCCTCCATAACATTTGTTTTATCCAGCGCGTAAAATACCAAATCTCTGTGGGCTCCACCATGTTCTATTTGTGAAATCTACTCCGTCTATCGGCTGACAAACATTATTTAAACGGTAACTAAAAAACATAATCCGGTTAACATATCATGTGGGCCACATCAATGTGAACGATCTAAAATTGCGGCGAGGCAATCCTGAGCTTTTTATTAGTCAGATTTATGCATTTTCTCTTCATCTTGGTGAGTTAGACCTGATGAACGGGTTGGATGAGAGATACACCACAAGGGGGCCCCACAAGCAAACCCGATGGATGGAGTCGATTTTACATTTACATCATGGTGGGCCCCGCGGACTTGGGTGTGGCACTATAGAGGATTCATGTCCGATTCCCAACAGCTCGTTGCCACGTGGTGTCAGGACTCTATGGTGGTCCACCGTGATGTATGCCCTTTATCAATGCCGTCTATCGACTTTCAGCTCATTTTACTGCACGAGCCCAAAATTGAAGCATATCCAAAGCTCAGGTGGACCACACCACAGGAAATAGTGAGGATTGAACGCCTACCTTGAAAAACTTTCGGATGCTGATATTTACGTTTTCCTTTCATCAAGGTGCACGTGACCTTACGAACAGATAGGATGAGGAAATAAATAAAAAAAAAAAAATAACCGTAGGCCCAGTAACGTTCCAACAGTGGACGTCATTATCCCCACTATTTCCTTTAATGTGGTCCACTTAATAATTGGATAAGCTTTAATTTTGGATCCATACCATAAAATCAGTTTTCAAAACGGATGGACGGCGTGGATAAAACAAATACATTACTGTGGGCCCCACAGAGTCCTAACACCACGTAGGTACGTGGTGTTGGGGTAACGACGCAATCCGCGTCCGATTTTAAAGTAAGGATGCAGACCCCAGTCCAGGCCCTGTTTGTCTTCCTTTTTCAGATCTGTTCGTAGAAAAATGCCAAAATGGGGCCCTCCATTTGCTGCAATTTGAATTTCAGATAAAAGCAAACGACGCCTCTCTTTCGCAATCGGCATTTTCTCTAATCTCTCTCCCTTAGCAGATATCTGCTTTTCTAAGGATTGGTTTTGCAGAAGGAAGAAACGAAAACGAAGAGCCTTTTGGTATTTATGGCCGAAAAATCCCTCATCGATTTTGTTTGAGAAGAGAAAATGCAGCTGCTTTTCCGCCATTGCTCTCCCTTCCGAGGTTAGATTCCTAATATTCTTCTATTTGAATGGGATTTAAGATGTTAAATGTTTAATTTAAAAAAAAGGAAAAATCTTTGAGTGGTTTGTGGGTATGTAGGAAAATGCAGCTCCTTTTCTGTCATTTCTGTTCGTTTGATGGTCGGATTTGTATGATTTTGTTATTAAGATGGCTTTTTCGGTATTCAATACGCATCGTTTCACATTCTCTTTTGATTTTCTGGATTTTTTTGGGCAGATGTTGTTCGGGAATTTGTTTGTATTAAGGAATTTTGGATAGGAGAGGAAGAATTAGGGTTTTTTTTTTTGGGTTAATGTTTAAGAAATTTGAGGGAAAATTTGGGGTTGTTTTTGTTTGAAATCTCCTGCCTTTTTGAGGTGATTTTGATTGGATGAGAACGATTTGGGGGAAACTGTAGGGTTTTTGTTGGAAGATTAAGAGTACAATGCTTGAATTTAGATGGAATTTTGTTTGTTTATTGAGCATGCTTGGTATGTATACTTTTGTTTTCCTTTTCTGTTTTTCCTTTTTATCAAGAGAATCAGGTTCGAACGGGAGGAATTAGGGAAAAATAGGGTTTTCAGTTGGAGGAAATCAGGATTCTGTGATCAAAGTCGTTCGTTTGTTTTTTTTTCTTCATTTTTTTTTTTGTTCTTTTAACAATCAAGGCTTTCTAGTTTATTTATTGAGCTGATGCCATTAAAATACTCCATTTTTTTTCTTCATAAAAATGGATGTGAAGAATTGGGGGGGAAAGGTTGGGGTTTTCGGTTGGAGAATTATAAGATTTTTGCATCATCTTTTCCTCAGGCGAACAGAGTGCTTTTCAATTCCACCTTTTTATTATTAGTATTTTTTTAACAAAAGAAGAAAAAAAACTTTTCTGGTTGAAGGCTATGATTTATGACAAAGTCATGGTCAAAATTAATGAAATACAGTTTTTGTTTTGATATATTGCGTGGTTGCAGTTAGTAATTTTACATTCTCTTTTCAAGTATTTCTAGATGAAATGACAGTAATCATGCAAAATTTCAGGGCTTTTGTATGGAGGTTATGAGGATGGAGGTTATGGGGATATAACATCTGAATTCAACGGCCACTGCCTGATTTTTACTTACAGAGGAATGCTGGTTTCATGTTAAAAGAGATGTTGTTTCTTTGAGAAAATCACATTTGGCTTCCGTTAGAGATTGAGGAATTTCAATCTAGATTCGGCCATTGCCTATTGGAATCATGTTGTCGACAATGTCACCTACTTCAACTGCTCGCAGCTCGCTGGAGGAGATGCTTGAATCCATCCGGCGGAGAGATGATCGGCCAAAGGACTTACCACCGGCTTTGCCTGTTCGGCCAAATTCAAGAGCGCGGTTGCCCTCATCAAGACGGTCCTTGCCTATCAATTTCAAGATTGGTGATGCAGCACCTGAATATCTGCCCAATGATTCTGTAGAGAGGGAGGAGAAGAAAGAGAATCAGGATCCTCGGCATGATAAAGAATCAGGTTTCAAAGGTGGTGCCTTTAGGAACAAAAAGTTGCTGAAGGACCTGCCTGCCGAATCACCCTATGTCAGGACGGCTGAAAATAAGGTTTTTGAAGAAAGGTTAGATGAAACAGTGGACATAGATTCTGCAGCTGTGCCTCCTCTGTCAGCATTGCCTTCAAATGAGGAATGCGGTTGGGGCGACAGCAATGGCTACCTTCTGAAGAAGGTATGAGATGCTATATTTACTTTTGAATTTCCTTTTTATTTTGTCATAAAGCTTGAGGTATAATATGATTACATCTGAGCATAGTTGATCAACTATCATAACGTTTGCGTGCGCTGAAATTTGCATTTTGAAAGCTTTACAAATAGGCATACCAAGTTTCAAACTGCTACCTTTTATTCTATTAAGTGGGGGACACAAATTTGCAGTTCTGGGACTTCAAAAGACTACCTGAAACATATGTAATGTCACTGTGCCTGGTACAGATGACAACTTTAATGATACTGGTTTTTATGCAAGGAAACAAAATGTTCATAACATAATGTGAAGACCACGTCTCTGTTTAAGTGTCCAAAATCAGTGTTGAGCGGATTGGAAAGACTTAGAAGGGATTTCTCGTTGCAAGGATCAGAAGAGAAGAAAAAGTTTCATTTATTGGGATGGGAGGATGTTTGCAAGCCATATAATGAGGGGGGAGCTAATATAACGAACCTGGAGATAATGAATTTAGTGTAGTTGGGAAAGTTGTGGTGGAGGTGAGGGACTCTCTGTGGAGAGAGATGATTGCAACTAAATATGGCTGTGAGGCTGGTGGACTTGGGGTTCCTCGTTACACAGAGTGTTGGCGCTGAGAGGTGTTTCAAGTATGAAAGCAAAGTTCAAGGAGGGGGTTAGGTTCTCCATTGGAAATGGTGTTTGATATTGGAAGGATGCGCGGGCAGGTGGGACCCCCCCTTCAGTTTGTGTTCCCAAGATTGGTTGCATAGGGGTGGATAATGATATTCATGTCTCGAGGTGTTCTTCAGTTAGTGACAATTCGGTGGTGTGGTCGCTTCCATGCTAAAAGGATTTAACGGATGAGGAAATCGAAGACTTGGTGGGACTCTTACACAAAATTCATCACTACACTCCATGTTTGGGGGAAAGGGACACTATGGCTTGGCAAGGGGATAGGTCTTGTCGATTCTTGGTTCAATTGCTTTATAAAATGCTCCGAGCTCCGCACAGGACTATTAATTAGGTGTCGACTTCTATGGTGTGGCACTATGAGGCTCCTCTCAAAGGATTCGTTGTTGCATGGCTTGTTGGGAGAAATCAGGTCCTAACTATTGACAATCTTCGGAAAAGAGCAATGATCATCCCTAATATGTGCTTGTTGTTATGGGAGATGCTGAATTTGTGGACCACATGTTTATTCATTGCCCATTCACGCATGTGGTGTGGTCTAGCCTTTTCAGCACTCTAGGTGTGTCATGGGTGATGTTGGACACAAAGTCGAGTTTGCTTAGGGCTTGGCACGGGGTGAATCTTGTGAATGAGAGGGCTCAGTGGAGATTGGCGATGTTGGCCATAATATCGATAGTTTGGGGTGAGAGTAATGGAAGACGTTCTAATAAAATCAGCAACCTTGGCCCTCTCTAGACAATCTATGAAAAGCTATATTTTGTTTTGAAATGTTGTTGAGATTATCAGTGAATACTCAAAAGAGTCTGAGGGCCTGTTTGTTAACGCTGAAAATTTTAACTTAATGCCGAACTAAAAACGCTCCGCGTTTATTGTTGTTTGTTAACACCAAACGTGGAAAGCGCTCTGTGATTTTTTGCCGAATTTTTTCGGCAACGGAGGTCTAGCTTAATGGTGAATCCAGAATGTGCTTCGCGACTCTTTTAAAAAAAATCCAAAATTGCCCACCACCGCGAGAGAGATTTTCTCCTTTGCGTAATACATAACTCAATTTTAACGTGTGGCACTTCTTTGAGCCCATCGTGATTTATGTGTTAGATCCACATTGTCCATCAATTTTCTATATAGTTCTAGACCATGATCGCCAAAAATGAGTCATGTTGAATGCTCAGGTTAACCCCACCACAAGAAGCAGTGGGAATAGAACGACTACCATTAAAACCTTTCTGGGGTCCATTGTAAAGTTCATTTGCCATCTAAGCTATTCATAAGGTCACAAAAACCTGGATGAAGGGAAAACAGAAAAATCAGCTTGATCAGAGCCTTTTGTGGCCCTAAGAAGTTTTCAATGGTAGGCACCCAATTTCCACTATTTCTTGTAGTGTGGCCTACTTGAGCCTTAGATATGCCTTATGTTTTGTTTTGTTCCCTAAAATGATGTGGAAAACTTGATAGATGGTATGGATAAAACATATACATCACGGTAGGCCCCATAGAGCCCTTTGACACTACCCTCATTAACACTACCGTTCGCCTTTAGCTAGATTCGGGGTATTGCGCAATCCCAACCAGACTTGGGATGTGGATAGCTAATACAGTGTGAGCAACGGAATTCCTAATGAAGCCACGTCATCAATTTTTGTGGGTCTCACCGTGATATATGTGTTGTATACACACCTTCCATCTATTTTGAGAGATCGTTTTAGGGCACAAGAGAAAGAATGTGGCAGATCTAATGCTCAAGTGGATCCCACCACAGAAAACAGTGGGGACAGTGACTCCCACCATTAAAACCTTCCTAGGTCCCACCATTTGTTTTTTTGAGATCCAACCTGTTCATAAGTTAACATAGACATGGAAGAATAGAAATCACAAGTACCAGCTTGATCAAAAACTTCTATGGCTCTTAAGAAGTTTTCAATGGTAGGGTTCAATCCCCACTATTTTCTGTGGTGGGGTCCACTTGAGCTTTGGATCTCACTCATTCTTTAGCTCATGCTCTAAAATGATCTCTCTGAATGGATGAACGATGTGGATATAATACATAAATCATGATGGGGCCCACAGAATTGGTTACGTCACTTCATTAGCAAATCTCGCTACTCAGGCGTCACTAGCGGGAGTGGATTAGGTGAGACCCTGGATCCACCAAGGTGGGTGGGACCCCTGACCATGGGGCTTATAGTGATGTATGTGCCTTAAATCCACACCGTCCAACCATTTTGAAAGCTCATTTTAGGGTATGATCCCATAAATGAAGCTGGCTTAAATCTTAGGTGGACCACACCACAGGAAACCATTGTGATTGAATCATCACCATTAAAAACTTCATGGAATCCACCGGAATGTTTGTTTTCCATCCAACCTGTTGATAAGGTCACAAACACCTAGATGAAGAGACCACACAAATATCATCTTGATCCAAATCCTAGATGAACCATAGTACATGTGATTGACCATTAATGGGCCGTGAAAGTTGTGGGCCAAATGAGATTTGGATCATCCTCATTTTTGGGGTCATTCCTTAAAATGGTTTGGAAAAAATGGATAGACAGCGTGGATAAAACACATATATTATGATGGGGGCCACGCAACACTGTCCAACAGCTGGGGCCTATGGCATAGTCAATACATAATTCAGATACACCGAGGTGGGTGGGGGCAAATGTGTCACATTAACATATTTTAAACATTTAAGACCTTAGTTAACAAACAGGTTACTCTAGATTCAATACTAGTCTTCTGTCTTCAGATTTAGACTTCAGATTCAGATTTCGGGTTTGGACTTCGGACTTTAGATTTAACAAATAGGCCCTGAGTTGTTGGGTATAGGGTTGCCTAGGGAGTGAGTACTTCTGCTCAGGTGTTTGGGTGCAGGCAATGGTCATTTCCTACTTCCTACTTGGGTCTTCCTTTGTGCATTGGGAAGGTGTCGAAGCACCTTTGGGTCTTGGTGATTGAAAGATTTGAGAAGAAACTTTCAGCTTGGAAGAGAAGGCATTTGTCTTTGTGGGGTAGAATAACCCTCATCAAAATGGTGTTATTCAACCTTTGTATTTTATGTCTCTTTTCAAATGTCCAAAAGGGGTGCTCAACAAACTAGAAAAGCTACTGTTTAAAAAAAAAAAAAAATCTGGAAAAGCTCAGAAGGGATTTCTTGTGTCCAGACTAAATTTCCTTGTATGAAGTGGGACGATATTTGTAGGCCGAAAGTGGTTGGGGGAGTAGGTATTAGAAAAATGAAGTTATCTAACATTTGTATTTTATATCTCTTTTCAAATGTCCAGAAGGGGTGCTCAACAATCTGGAAAAGCTACTATTTAAAAAAAATAAATGGAAAAGCTCAGAAGGGATTTCTAGTGGCCGGAGTAAATTTCCTTGTATGAAGTGGGATTATGTTTGTCGACTGAAAGTGGTTACAAGACTGGGGATTAGAAAATTGGGCTTTATGAATGAGGCTCTGATGAGTACATCAGGCCCTTTAGGGTTTATCAGCGTAGGAGGCGAGTGACACCTATATCTTTATGACTCGACGATGATGGGCCTAGATCGTTCGTGACGACTTGAGGATCATCGAAGACCTTACACATGTGGTTCGAGACATTTGAGAAGACCCCACCTTGGGAAGACATGTGTAAGTTGCTTGGAGGAGATGATTGGACCGTTGGATTGCGAGGATGGTGTGATCGGACCGTTGGTTTGTTGTGGCCCACTTTCATCGTGCCATTATCAAAGGCTATCGGACATCTTAGATTTGAGATTATTTTATGCATTTTTACTTATTTGAGTTTTGAGTTAGTGCGTGCATGTTTTTTCGTGTGAATGTCTTTTTTTTAAAATTTTGTTAATAGGGGTATTTTGGTAATTATATTAATTTCGAATTTTATAAGGGTGTTGCCTTAACCTTTCTTATCATTATGCTATTGATTATTGAAAGAAAAAAAACCTTTTGATGGCCCCTTCTCCTCTCTTGGTGGATGTCTCTCTTCCTCTCCAATTCTCTTCTTCCTTCTTCCTTCTTCCAAACTTTTTTCTTCTAAGGTAATCCCCTATCTTCTTTATTTCTTCTAAACCTATTTTCTCATATTCTCCACAACTCCAAAATCCGAAATTACAATCCCAAAACCCTTTTATCAGATTTTGAGATTCCCTAATTCATAAATTCCTTGATTTCTTAGACTAGTGGATCCTCTTGGTTGTTGGGTGATAACCATGCAAGATCGGGAGGTCCCATCCTTCATCGGATTCAATTCACGTATGATTTGAATCTAGTATTGCGTGATTTGTGATGATGGCCCGTCTATTGCGTGTTTCCCTTATTATTTCTTGATTTATGATGATGTTAGATAGATGTTTATTTGATGTTCTTGATTTATTCCGTTGAATTCTACATGTTTCTCATTCATGCATGGTAGATTAGGCCGTCCTACATCAGGCCTTTTTGGGAAAATGGATTTGGAGATTCAGTACAGAGGAAGGGGGCTTATGGAAGGAGGTTATAGTTAGAAAGTATGGGGTGGAGCGGGAGAGGAGGTGGCCTAAAAGTTCTTTGTATAAAGCGTCGGGGGCGTGGAGATCTATTATGAGGTTAAAGGAAGTGGTCGTTAGGGGGGTGGGTTTTGGGTGGGGGATGGCTCTAGGGTGAGATTTTGGAAGGACGTGTGGCCAGATGATCGGAAATTGCGAGAATTATATCCAAGACTAGCTCAAGTGGCCGCGGATCCTAACATAACAATTGATCGATGTTTCTCGGTGGCTAGCGGGTATGGGCTCCTTTGTGTAAGAGGGATCGTCATGATGATGAATTGGAAGAATTGTTCTCTTTTGAATCAGTATCAGGGGTTTCTCTTTTGAAGTGGGTTGATTCGGTGTGATGGAAGGAGTTGAAATCGAGTGAGTTCTTGGTGAAATCTCTCCATTCCATGTTCTTGAGCATTTCTCTCGTGGGTAGCAAAGTGCATACCTTTTCTCTTGGTTCCTTCAACACTTCATCAAAGGTGGTGGTGTTCACTTGGTCAGTGAACCGGGTGTTAATGATTGATAACTTGAGAAAGTGGGGCCTTACAAAGCCAGGGGTTGGTGAATCATCTCTTCATGCATTGCTTGTTCTCCAAGGAGGCGTGGGGGCGTGTGAAAGCTTTTCTAGGATTTTTGGTGTATCGTGGGTTATGCTATGGTCCATCGAATGTTTTTACAGGCGGTGGCATGGTGGGTGTTTTGGTAACTTGGGGTAGAGCGGTGTGGAGAATGTCTCTTCTTGCAGGGCTTTAGGCTATTTGGTGGGAAAGAAACAATAGAGGCTTTCGGGACACTTATAGTCATCCAAAGGGAGTCTTCCTTAAGGCGAAGTCAAATGTAATGGAATGGGTCGCGGTTTTGTCCAATTTAAATGTTTTTGGTTAGCAAAGTGGGCTTGGGTTGCTTTGTAATGATTTCCCCCCCCCCCCCCCTTTTCTGTTTCTATATTCTTTACGGCTTTGCCACCTTAAGCAATAAATTGTCATCCTTAAATTAAAAAACCCTGCTTCTCAAGTTATTTGTAGGGCTAAATCCCTATTTGGCAGAATGGGCCTCTTGTATAAATTCGTTAAAGGATTGTAATCTTTTATTTGCTTGAGCGGGTTGTTTTTAGCGTGCCATTTCGGCACTTTTTTTAATAAAATTTCCTTCTCAAAAAAAAGAAAAAGAAAAAGAAAAAGTTTGATGTTCTATTGCCCTAGAACCTGGTGAACTCTTTGGTTCTTATCTACTTTTACTCACATCTCCTGCGCTTGCTTCTCTTGTTTCAATCCACTTGCTGCAATTAGGGATGGATCATGGATCTCTGCCAAGTGCTTTGAACTGCCTGAGTCTGGCTACATTCGGAAAGAGGCTGTGGCAAACATTCTATTGACAATCAATTCCTACTAGGAGCTATAATAGCACAAAAGACAGGGAATGGCTTTTTAAGGGCTACTTGATGTTTCGATGAGATGGCTTTGGAGTCCATGTTAGCTAGAAAGAGGCTGTGGCAAACATTCTATTGACAATGAATTCCCACTAGGAGCTATAATAGCACAAAAGACAGGGAAATGCTTTTTAAGGGTTACTTGATGTTTCCATGAGATGGCTTTGGAGTCCATGCGAGGCCTGTTTTCTTCTATTTGTCTGTTTTCGGGTATGGGATGGATTAGGTCCCTCTTTTGTGCAGTTTTTCCTTTAATCACCATCTCCATAAAAGTTGACAATATCTCCTTCTGTCTTATCTCTCAAAAATATTTCTTGCAGTTTTTTCTTTAATCATCATCTCCATAAAAGCTGACAATATCTCCCTCTGTCTCATCTCTCAAAAAAATATTTCCCTCTGTCTTGCGTTTGTCTTATAGCATGATCTTAAGTCTTAACATCTTTTAGAAAAGCCCATCACTGAGTGATCTTAAGTCTTAACATCTTTTGGAAAAGCCCATCACTGAGTCAGCAACAAACCAAATGTTTAAAGTCAGGATCCAGGAGGAACACCTGTGTGGTTTCTATATTGCTTTGATCCCTTGGTAAAATATGCATTTCACTATGCTCTTGGTTCTATTTCGGTATTAAACTGTGGTAAGTACACTGAATGGCCACACAGTTGCTATTATGTTTTGATTTAGATTTCACCACTGGGATGTTCGTTTCTATTATCAATTATCATGAAAAAACTAATGAGCTGGCATCAGAGTAGGAGATGCTCACTTCTGCTTTCTTGATCACTTCAGTTGACTGTGGTTTGGTACTTATGCAATGACATAAAATATATTTTTTTCTTTCTTTGTTTTCCTTTTTTATTTCTTCCAGAAACTTCGTGTTTGGTGTCGGCTTCCAAATGGCCAATGGAAGATGGGAAGGATACAATCAATTTCAGGGGTGGATTCTGTTATTATGCTTTCAGATGGGGAAGTGAGTAAATCACTTGTGGGTTTCTTTTAAGCAACAACCATTGAGTGCCTTAAGCTGGATGGATTAACTATATCCTGATTTTACAAGCAGGTGGTGACAGTGTCCAGTGAAAATGTATTACCTGCAAATCCAGATATCCTTGAGGGTGTTGATGATCTTATTCAGCTTAGTTACCTGAATGAGCCTTCAGTTCTCCACAATCTTCAGTACAGATATTCTCATGAAAAGATTTATGTGAGCATCATTCTCGATTTTTCTGCCTAGTGTGATGTTGGTTCCACCTCCATTGCCTTTACTGACTTCCTTTACCATTTATCTTTCTGTAGACCAAAGCAGGGCCCGTTTTGGTTGCAATCAATCCCTTTAAAGAGGTGTCTCTTTATGGAAATGATTTTGTTGCAGCCTATAGACAGAAACTTATGGACAGTCCACATGTATATGCTATAGCAGATGCTGCCTTCAATGGGATGATGAGAGGTGAACATAGTCATATTTCTTTGATGGAACTTTAATTCACTGATCATGAAGTGATTTAATATTTATGACTTGTTTCTGATGCATTTGCATTTTTCGCTTTGTGTGCAGATGAACTGAATCAATCTATCATCATTAGGCAAGTTGAAGTTTCTGTTTTTGTAGTTACTGTGAAGTCAGATACTTGTTTGTACCAATCTCCATGGATTCTCTCTGTTGGTTATCTTCCTACTTTTTTGATTTATTGTATGTTTGGGCATTTCTGGCTTTTGAGGTGGATAGGATGTGCTTTGCATTTCTTTTCCAACTTGGATAACTTTGGGTCCCACCCTAATTCTGTGGGGATTTGGTAAAAATACAATACACCTGTTCAGATGCAGTTTCTGAAAAAGGTGCTCACTGTAAATGCCAGCCCATTTGGACATCTATCCATATAATGATGGATCACTGATCTAATGGTGATTTGGGGGCACCCAAATGAAGCTTTTGACATTTCAAGATCCTCCTTATCTTGTTGGTATAAGTTCTGGAACCCGAACCCTAACAATAGATATCCATCTAGAAGAAAGAGAATGCTGAAAGGTGATATAATCTTTAATTAATTTTCAACCACTTATTTTTCTTTCTTTTCTAAGGGACAAAATGGTATGCACATATTATGCATATTTGATTTCAATTTGGGTGGATTTTAGAAAGGCATATAATTTGAGATCATCTGATCTTAAGGGGAAAGAAACTATTAAGCTTCCTGCTTCAAGTACAAGTACCAAGTGGCTAGAAAGTATGTCTATAAGCTCAAAACTGAAGCTGCAGATAACAACTTTTGTATCCTGTTCCTTTTATGAAATGTAACTGCATGTTCAAAGTTCAAACATAAATTTTTGCATGCCATTTTTATTGTCACGGCTTTCACTAAAAAAGTGCATAGTGTATTGCTAGCTTCAGGATTCAATTTGTATATTTAGGAAACTTTTGACTATATTTGTATTAGCGAACAATATTGTTGGGGTTATTATAGAATTGTTCACGTGGGATGTATCTTTTATTTATCATAAACTTGTAAATACACATGAGTCACAACTCACCACTAGTTGGCATTCATGTTTGGCATTTCAATGTGTGACTTCACCACAGTGGTGAAAGTGGAGCTGGGAAAACAGAAACTGCAAAAATCGCAATGCAATACTTGGCTGCACTTGGAGGTGGAAGTGGTATAGAGTATGAAGTTCTGCAGACAAATTCTATACTGGAAGCTTTTGGAAATGCAAAAACTGCAAGGAATGACAACTCTAGCAGATTTGTAAGTTTTAATTTCTCTTCTTGATGGAATGTGATCTTTAGAACTCTTTGTGAATTGAAGTATAGAATGGCTTTTTCTCAACATGGAACTGCCTCCATGGTCTGTGTTTTCTTGTGAGCTATAAATTTTGTATTCTATTTTTACATACAGAACTTGGAAAGAGACATGCATGAGAGTGTGTGACAGGGATATAGGGTGTCTGGCATGGTGACTTGTAGAGAGAGATTCACTGTCAAGTCTGTACAAGCATTAAAAATAATAAATTTTATTAGTATATTGTATCTATTTATTTGTAATAAATAAAAATGAAAATAATCTAAAAAGAAACCTGAAAAGTTATATTTGTGTAAAAAATATCCCAAAAATAAAGTATAACAGAAAGTTAAGATATTAGTTTTTTATATGAGCCATGTCCAGTGGCGTTTGACACACAGACAGGGACACACAGACAGGGTGTCTGGCATGGTGACTTGTAGAGAGAGATTCACCGTCAAGTCTGTACAAGCATTAAAAATAATAAATTTTATTATATTTTATTAGTATATTGTATCTATTTATTTGTAATAAATAAAAATGAAAATAATCTAAAAAGAAACCTGAAAAGTTATATTTGTGTAAAAAATATCCCAAAAATAAAGTATAACAGAAAGTTAAGATATTAGTTTTTTATATGAGCCATGTCCAGTGGCGTTTGACACACAGACAGGGACACAAGTTGACATGGCATAATTTAAAAAAGGTGCGATGTCCTTGTGACAGATTTGCACAACATAATGCAGTTAAGATTATGTGATGGATGTAACTGTGTACTGAAGCTTTCTTGATTGTTGTACAGGGCAAGCTGATAGAAATTCATTTTGGTTCAACAGGAAAAATTTGTGGTGCTAAGATTCAAACCTGTAAGTTTGCTTTAAACAAGCTATTCACTATTATCAACATGACTATTTATGAAGTAGTTACTGACTAACTTCCATATTGTGTTTTTGGATGAACAAACATTCACTTACCGATAATTTTATTGGCAGTTCTGCTTGAGAAGGTAATTTGACTTCCATCTGAACTTTGTGCTTGGGTTTTTCCTTTCAATTCCTGCCAGTTCTGAATCATACATTTATACCCTGTCTCTTGTGAGCAGTCAAGAGTGGTTCAGAGAGCCAAAGGTGAACGATCATATCATATCTTTTATCAACTTTGTGCTGGAGTGCCTCCTCTTCTCAAAGGTTACTATGTGCTTATTCTATTACACCCATGCAACTTTGTCTTACCCCATATGCTTAATATGTCTGTTACTCTGTTACTTACAGATTTATACTTCCAATGTCTTAATTCTTTTTCATGTATGTTTCTGCATACTTGTTGAGTTTCAAGTTCTTAAAGTCAGATCATGCTTACAAAATGAAATACCAAAATCTTCTACACAAATGCCTGTTGCAGTTGTGCATCATTGAGTATGATAAACTGTCGCTTGAACAAGGAATAGACTGTAACTGTTCGGTTCTTATATAAGAATGTATTTTGTCAAGCTTTTCAGCCTTTTGAATTTCTGTACTTCATCTCTCACAGTTCTCATCCACTTCAATATTTTTACTGCTTGCAGAGCGGTTGAACCTGAAAGCGGCCAATGAATATTATTATCTGAAGCAGAGTGAGTGCTTAACAATCGACGATGTTGATGATGCTCAAAGGTTTCATATGCTCATGGTAACTTGATGAATAACCTGTTTCTAGATGCACTGCACACACTGCATTCTCAAAAAAAAAAAAAAAAAAAACAAAAGGATCAACATTCATTTACAAGTACCTTCCATTTCCAATTTTCTGTGCCTTTTGGGTCACAAGATGGCAACACTTTTCTGTTTTTGAACCTGACCAGGAGGCCTTGGATATTGTACAAGTATGCAAAGAGGATCAAGAGAATGCATTTGCAATGCTTGCTGCAGTGTTATGGCTGGGAAACATTTCTTTTTCGGTAAATGACAATGAAAACCACGTGGACGTCGTGGAAGATGAAGGTATAGAAGCCTGAATAACGGGTACTCTTGCTTTTATTTGTTATTATTAAATAATTTATAAGCTATTGATGTTGGGTATTTAATATGATTTTGGCTGTTAATGTGACTGAGCTTTTACTTAGTGAGCATTGTAACATGCAGTGATATTGGCACTAAATTTGGTAACAGGTGTAACTAATGCTGCAAAGTTGCTGGGTTGCAACACTCGTGACTTGATGTTAGCCTTATCCACTCGCAAAATTCGAGCTGGCAATGATAATATTGTCCAAAAGCTAACCTTGCTGCAGGTCTGGGAGTTGCTCTCTCTCTCTCTCTCTCTCTCTCTCTCTCTCTCTCTCAACTATGTAGAAGGCTAGAGTTGCTAGACACCCTTATTTGTTATTTTACTTTCTCCAGGCCATCGACGCTAGGGATGCGTTAGCAAAATATATCTATGCTAGCTTGTTTGACTGGATTGTGGAACAAATCAACAAGTCACTAGAAGTAGGCAAGTGGCGTACTGGGAGATCCATAAGCATCCTAGACATCTATGGATTTGAATCTTTTCATGTATGTGTTTTGTGCTGACATGCTGATTATGCAATATTATTTATTTCCCCGGCGTTCCCATTTCTGACATTTTGTTTTTGCTCATCTCCAGAAGAACAGCTTTGAACAGTTTTGTATAAACTACGCAAATGAGAGACTGCAACAACACTTCAATCGGCATCTGTTCAAACTTGAACAGGAGGTGAGCATCCCAGATCTATTGTAGCATCAAGATTGCAGGGCATACATGATGCTGACTTTTATAAATGTGAGTCTGATGCAGCTTTTAAAGAGTTCCTAGTTTTAAGTATAATGTATTTAACAGAAGAGAGTTCTGCCATGCCTCATGTGTCCTTACAAGGAATTTTGAAATTTCCTTTTAAGGAATGATTTGGGTAGCTCGATACTTTAAGCTTGGTGGACCTTCAGAAGTCCTGTTATGTGTTTATGCTGTCATCCACAGATTTGTTGCTTCAGCAGTGTCAGAATATCCAAATTGAAACTGATAAAAATTCTAGGCATTAAACATAGAGCTCCAAAAACTGAACTCTTCCTTTTTTTGTTTGTTTGTTTTGGAACTATCAATTGAAAGGGAGCTTGCAAGCATTAGACTGACTTGCAACACATCTGCTGCTCTTTATGTGAATATTTTTGGCTTAGTAGTTTCCTGGTAATAAGATTTATTGTAGTTTGTAATGTGAATGGGTGGGGATAGAACTTATTTTCCATGTGATGGCATGACTCTGGGTTGGTTGCTTCTCGGCTTTGTCCTCAAACATCCAAAATAACTTCCTTTGAATGTAAGATTATCTCAGTTTAAAAGGATGATGATTTTGTCATTGAGCATTTAAAGGCTTTTCAAAAGAGATGCTTTTTCTCCCCAGTGCCTTTCTTCTTTTCTTACTGGATGCAGAATCTTTCAACCACTTGCTTCTTCTGCACTGTTCTTTCTTCCCTGCTGTGTGCACGGGATTCTGCAACAAGCTTATGTCTCACGGGTGGTGTCTTTCTCGATTGATGGACATCTTAGATCTTGGGATGTTGGGGTTGGGGGAAAGTTGCGGAAGAAGAGGTGGAGATTGGCCCTCCTTGTGGGTCTATGGACTATCTGGATGTTGGGGTTGGGGAAAAGTTGTGGAAGAAGAGGTGGAAATTGGCCCTCCTTGTGGGTCTATGGACTATCTGGATGGAGAGGAATTCTTGCTGCTTTGATAATAAGAAGAGTTCGGGCGGGGGTATTTTTTTTAGAGTGATCCATTGTATTAAGGAGTGGGACCCTTGATCTTTTTGGGCTGGTTTTGAGCACTGCTGCTCTCGTGTCTTTTGTTTCTTTTTCCTTTTCTTTTGATGATGTCTTTCTGGTTTTCTTTCTTGGCTGTTGCCTGATAATTTTTTTTTATTACTGTTCAAAAAAATAAAAATAAAAAGCTTTTCAAAAGGGTATCAGTGGGTGGAGGCTCTGGATGGGTCTAGGACATCGAGTGTTAATTGCTAAGACTGTATGAGAAGAATCAATTCTGTGCTTGGTGTTTCAGAAGGTTACTGCATCTCATGATTTTCTGCAATTGTTGATTTGGAAAATGTCTTCTTCTTCTTCTTCTTCTTCTTTTTTCTTTTCCCCTGAAAGCGACTAATTCGGTTTATTAATTGCACATATCAGGTTTCTTTTATTTGTTAATATGATAATCTCATGGTCAGCATAGCGCCTTAGTGCACCTGGAATTTCTATTGCAGGAGTACAGCCAAGATGGAATTGATTGGATGAAAGTTGATTTTGAAGACAACCAAGAGTGTCTTGATCTCTTTGAGAAGGTTTGTTTTTTGTTACTTATCTTTCTACTCTTTGGTATCTACATTCTACAGATATCCAGTTCCCATCCTTCAGAATAATCAGTAATTTATAATTGTTTTCTTGCTGCTTAATGCTTAGGATTATATTGTTACAAACCAGAATAAAGAGATGTCTAATCTGTGACTGACTGTCAGTGTCTCATTTTTGTCTGAATACATTTGCATCTTTGAAGCAATCAATTCTGTAGAATACTGGTAATGCAGTTTTATCTTATACTTCTTTAACTACAATAAAAATATTAGTAAAAATTTATTACTGCCATTTAATTCATTTGATGTTTGGAAAGCCCTTCTACCTTTCGTAATCATGGACGTAAGACAGATGAGCAGATTGGTACAATGTGATATTTATGTGAAGAGATTGAGGAAGCATGGTTTCTCTCTCTCTCTCTCTCTCTCTCTCTCTCTCTCTCTCTCTCTCTAGTTTAGTTTTAAAAAAAAAAAAAATGAATAATCCACTTTATTTAGGCAAAAGACCCAATACAACAGAGCTACATCCACGAGCACAAAATACACAAATGACCTTACCACTAACTCTACAAACTGAGAGAAAACCACAACACTAAGGAACATCAGCCCTGGAATCCTCAATAACCACATACCAAGGCCAGCACCCCCTTTTTGGCAAGAAGGTTCTGCCTTACCATTTGCACTTCTAGGCAAAAGGGCGAACATCAACTGATGTTCGGTTCTCAAGTCAAGAGAACATCCTCAATCATGTCCGTAAAACGCCAAGGGTATTTGCGCCCAAAGCTGCACAATGACTTTTCTGGAGTCGCCTTCTAAAATCGCTGAACCAGACTGCCATCAAGCCACAACTTCAGCCATTCTCCACAATGCCAAATCCTCCACGAAGTTGGAGTCTTGAAACCAATAGAACCCAAAAGAGTAATGTGGTCTGACTGATGCTATCATGTACCAGCCCCTTGATTCCAGCTGGTCTAGGATGGTTACCCAATCAGCATCCATCAAAGTTGGCTTTCCGGAAAAGAAAAACAGGGCCGCTGCACTTGGGCTATTTTTGGACATCAGAACCTCTTCCCAGTTACTCTTAATGCTGCCTGAAACTGTCAATCTGGGACAGCACTAGCCCCACCCCCCGAGATGACAGAAAATGATCCTGGAGACATCACTGGACGAAGATTGAGACCCTAGACCCTAAAATCAGCTGCGTGCGCTCCATCTGCAATGATCACAGAGAACAGTTCCCCACCATCTGCCACAATAATTGGCCCAACGGATCCTAGGCCCCTGTGTACTAACTCGCAACAACACCTGTGACAATTTTAGGAAACACCCAAGCAATATCAAATCTAAATTGGACAGCTGACCAAACGTCCCCCCCCGAGAAGTTAGAGTGAATCAATAGATGGTCCACTGACTCAGAAACACAACGGAGGTTTCATCTTCTCAGCATCGACCAATTGCTCAATTTCAGGTGATCTTCCATCAGAAATTTGTCCCAACACATCATTCACATGGAACCCTTAATCTTAGTCGGAACTGGAGAGGACCAGATTTTGCCAAAACTATGACCCTGCGATATGCTGCTGGCAGCCACAAAGACAATCAGCTGTGGCCTTAACAGAGAAAATCCCATTAGCACTAGTTGTCCGCAATCTCTGGTCTTCGCTGTTCACCAGGATATCCACTGAGGTGAGCATTTTTGGTAAACAAGACAACATGGGAATATCCTCATCTTTGAGGTCCCTGCGAAAAACAGGACTCTGCGCTACAGCTCCACCTCTGCAATCGATGCACTGAGCCCTGGAACACCCAGGATTGGAGTCAATCATAAAAAAAGATGGTTATTTCTCTGCAAGCGGAACTTCTAGGCACCAAATGTCTTCCCAAAAGCAAACCTGTGAACCGTCTCCCAAACAGAAACACTGATTTGAGAAAAATGAACTGGCCTAGGACCAGGAGATACCCAGCCATATGAAAGAGCCCAATCTGCCGCCTGCCGCTTTAATGTCCCACCCATTCTCTTCTAGCCCATATTTAGCCACAAGTATGGACTAACGAAGAGACGGATACCCATTGCCCAAGAGCCCCACTATGCCAAGAAAGTGTTGTTGACCAGTCGAACATTTTTAATGCCTGGAACCAATGTTGTCAAAATCCTACTATTTATGATTTACGTTTTGAGTAGAATCCTAAGAAAAACGATTTGAATCCCACCTTGAAACACCAAATTTATCTTCGACTTATCTGGAATGCTGCCTTTCAAGAAAAATAGAAAGAAAAAAAGACTCATCTGGAATGTTTCTATAGATGTTTACGATCATGTTAACCTATATATGATCTCTTAAAAAATGGTGACCTATGTAGATTGTGATAATGATGGTTAAAAACCAAAATATCCTTTTTCGTTGGTCTAGATAACCGAATGCCGCTTTTCCAATGTGATTCTAATCTTAAGGAGGGTAAAAAGAACATAAATTATTAAAGGATTCCTTTATGTTTTTAAGATAAATTTCTTGAATGACAAAAAATAAAGGAAAGACAAGAATCATCTAACACTATCATGATATGGAGGTACAATGGTCCATATGAATTGGAAATGGATGACTGATGGTTTTTTTTTTCCCCCTGATTTATTTATATTTTGCAGATTTTCTTCAATTTTATGAGGAAATCATAAAAAAATCTTACCATTTACGATATGATTCAACCCTTATTACGATTTGCGATAAGACAATGATTTTGACAATATTGCCTAGAAACCCGCCAGTGGTTGGCTTGCATACTTGATGCCACGCCACTAGGTGGAATTTTTTAGAATCCTCCCAATTGTTAAGTAGGAATGGTTTCTGAATAGATTTGATACTGGCTGAAATCGTCATTGGACACTGCAAGAATGGAGCCAAAAAAAGGGGGGGAAGCTAACACGCCTTGACAAGAACTATCCTGCTGCCAAAAGACAGGAATTTAGTTTTTGAAGTCGCGAGCCTCTTGCAAAGTTTCTCCATGACCCCTCCCACACCTCAGTTCCCACTCACCACCAGAACCCCCATGACCTTCAACAGGAACTTCACCACCCTGCATCCAATGGTATGCGCAATTGACAAAACCGTATTGCTATCCAGATGAATTCCTGTGATGCCGCTTTTGCTCATTTTAACCCTTTGCCCTGATATTACTTCAAAAACAGTGAGAATGTCTCTAAAGTTGCAGGCTTCCCTCTCCTAACCATCTCCGAACAAAGCTGTGTCATGGGCATCCTGGACATGAGATATACTAAGACATGAGTTGCCAAAATACCTGCCACTAATCATGGTGGCACAAGACCCCACATCCAACATCTTTGAAAGTGCATTCTCAACAAAAGAAAATGAGAGCAGGGATAGAGGATCGCCCTGCCTCAACCCTTTCTCACCTTTGAAGAAGCCTTTAGCTATACTGTTGATGAGCAAGGAGAACCACGATGAGGAGATGCACGCCTTGATCCGCCCCTGCCCAAAATCAATGCATGAGATAATTTACAGGTGGAATTTCCAGTTGACGCAGTTGTACGCCTTCTTGAGGTCCACTTTGAGAATAAAAGCTGGCAAAGCGGAATTCTTGTACTCATCAGCAGTCTCATTAGCAATAACAGGACAATCGAGTAGGCACCCCCCCCTGGAATAAAAGCATTCTGGTTACATGAAGTAACAGAGGAGATTGCCTTCTTGGGATGGGACGTGAGAACTCTAGTATCTTGTAAAATCTGTTAATAGGGCTGATTGGCCGATTAGTTAGATCTGAACTTAGACCCCATCTCATTTAGGATCAAAGAAATAAAAGATGTACCCAACTGCTTACAGAATGAGGCCTGAGAATAGAAGAACTCTGAGATGACCTCAAAGACACCATTCTTAACCACTGATGGATCACTTCTGGAAGAATGGAAGAGGAAATCCATCTGGTCCAGGGGCACAATCACCAGGAGCATAAAAAACTGCCGCCTTGACCTCTGACTCAAAAAAATCTGCTTCTAGCCCTCCTGCTTCCTCTGAAGAAATTGTCTCAAACTGAATCCCACCTGCAAGCAGCCTAAACTCACACTGCAAAAAACTTGAGCAGGAGGTTCACAAAATGGGAGCAGATGTCCTCCTTATTGAGAAAAATCTGAGATCCATTGTTAGTTGCAGACACGCGATTAGATCTCTGGGCTAATCTTGTGGACGTAGGCCGAGTTCTGATCCATTTTCAACCATTTATTGCCAGACAGTTGACGCAAATGCATTTCTTCTGTTCTGATTCAGAATAAGCTCCTCGGGACTCGGGGGTGGGTTCTTTTGCCAGAAGCTTCTCGTCTGACGGTCCCCCCTCCTTCCTCCCTTTTGATATCCAGCAACTTCGACTGCAAATCTTGCAAGAGTGCTGTATATTTCATCTTAAGTGGGGCTTGTATGCTTTATCCTCTGTTTCATGTGTATTTCATTTTGTGTTATTGCAAGAATACTGTTTAGTGATTCGTAGCCATAATTAAATTACATTATAGCATGTGCAGCATGTTAATTTTGTTTCATTTGAATGATATCGTCTTTCCTATGTATTGCAGAGACCACTTGGCCTATTGTCTTTGTTGGATGAAGAGTCCACTTTTCCAAAAGCCACTGATTTGACCTTTGCCAATAAGCTTAAACAGCACTTGTATGCTAATTCCTGCTTCAAAGGGGAAAGGGGAGGGGCTTTCAGCGTTCGTCATTATGCTGGAGAGGTTGGTTATTCTGATTGCTCAATTTCTCAGGAAGGTTCACAAACTTGTGGTTTGGGCTCGACTTGGCGTCACAAGATCATGATTTTGTCAAGTCAATATTTTGACATGGTCGACTTACAATTTTCTGATGTGACGTTATGAACCTGAAATATTGGTAGATAGTTGCAGAATAACGTTAAAATTTGTAAAGGATGCAATTAAGCGTAAAGAAAAGGTAAGAACCCTGAAAATTATGAGAGTTGGGACATATAAAATGGGAGAAATAATCTCAAAATATCTTCAGAAAATAGCAAAGAATGAAAAATTACACATTTAAACCATCCACATCCATTTAAGATAAAAGAACATTTACTCTAGAGCTCTGCCACATCGCTTTGATTTTCAGTAATGTCCTCTTTTTTGGCAATATCATGTTCTTTTTGTAAAACCATTTGACTGAGTTACATTCTTAAAAAATTCGTTATCTTTAGCTTGGAAAATTATTGTAGGAATTTGACATGAATGTGATTGACATAGGAAACTGGGGACTTAAAATAAGGGCAAGAGGTGTCTGATTCTTTACAACTTTTCACTCAGTTCTTGTGTGAGCTTTGAAGTCTGCAAACCTTTTTTTTTCTTAGTCATTTTTACAATGTGAGTTTCTTTCATATGACTAACATGGGAGTATTATCAGGTTTCGTATAACACAAGTGGCTTCTTGGAGAAGAACAGAGATCCTCTGCCTTCTGATTCTATCCAGCTTCTCTCATCATGCAGTTGCAAACTGCCTCAGTTATTTGCGTCAAACATGCTTAATCAGTCTCAGAAGCCAGTGAATCCACTGTGGCGGCTTAGTTCTGGTGATTCCCAGAAGCAAAGTGTCGGGACAAAATTCAAGGTAAAGGGTGCTTGCCTATGTGTTTCTGAACTGAAGGGGTGTTATTATGATAAAAATGATATTCATAATTATGTTTTAAACTGAAAGTCCTCTTTGTATCATGTTACACTTCTAATTATTGATGATTTCTCTTTTGTAAAACCTTACATATGCACCCATGGAAATAAAATTGAATAAGATATAATTGTTTAATGAAATTTTTGTTTCTATTATTAGAAACTGAAAAGTCTAAAGAAAATGGGTGATATGTATTAATGGCTTGGGATATGGAAACATGTATTGATATCATAAAAAAAACATGATCTGTCGGACAAAAGCAATGGTATTATATCTAAGATGAGTTCATATCATTCAAATATCATACAGTGGAAGTAATAAAACACAACAATACATCCAAGAACTAAACATAACAAAAGAAAAATCTTTTCCTCAATCCCACAGTTACAAGGCGGCCTGAAGTTGTCATGCAGCCATTCATCCATCTGTACATACATCAATACCTGCATCCATCCTTCCATCCATCCATCCAGACATGCCTGCTTGCCCTCATCCACCATCCATTCATCTACACACACACACACAAGAAATAATTTATGAAACAACTTAATTATATTTTCAAAATAAATGTATTTTTCTTAAATCTTTCTTATTTTTATATACTTCAAAATGATTATTTTGAAAAAAAAAAAGGAATATAATTGTGGCCTATAGATAGATTGTTAGATTGGCTGCACTCGTGAGTAATATAAAATTTTCACATCACTCAACACCCATCAATATCTATTTTCAAAATAAGCAGATTTTTTTAATATATTTTTAATTTGAGTAATATAAAATTTTCACATCAATCAACACCCATCAATATCTATTTTCAAAATAAAAAGATTTTTTAATATATATATTTAATTAAATAATTAAAAAATATTGTTTTAACAAGAAAGGAAAACTTGTGACCAATTGATTGATCAGCCACCACTCATATATCAAATCTCCACACACGGAATCTTATTCTAAGGGGTAAAAATGGAGAAAATTAGGGCTCCATTTTTTCCCACCCAAAATTTGAATTTTTTTTTTCTGCCTCAAGTCCATGTCGATACTTGAGAATCATATATAGACATGGATTTCTAGTGCAATCCATGCTAACATGTCTAATGAAAAATAGTTCTCTTTTTTTTTCACCTTGGAGTTTGGGCCTATTTGCTCTTTCAAGCTGCGATTTCTCACACAAATTCGAGATTTGATTTTAAATACCTCAAAAGAAGTGGTTGAAATCACCGTAGGAAGAGTTAAACCCCCCACCCCAAGAAAAAAAAGAAAAAAAGAATTGCCATAGGCAGATCAGACGACTCCCGCTCAAAGATTGACAGGCGTGCTCCGATTCTGATTTGCTTGTGCGCCTGAGGATCGCGCTTCCGGCTTATCCAAAGAAGCCAGTTCCTTAGCCTCTTCTTTTCGCTCCGCTCTTTGCATTTGAATGAAAACTTTCTTAGTAGCTCGTTTCTACAGCTTCGTAAGGGCTCATGGGGTTATGCAGTTCACTTGCTCTCGTGAAACATGATCTTTGGTTCATTAGGAAAGGAGGTTTTCCAAAACCTCAGGAGACATGGCCCAACTCGCATGTGAAATGCTAGCTTTGACTAGAGGGGTTAGCGCGATATCTCGAGATATCCAAATATCATGAAATATCAACGATATTATCAATAACATCGTCAATGCAATGTAAAATTCATTTTACCCTTGTTATCTGTTTGCTGACTCAATGATAGTGATTATATTGGCAATATGTGGAACATCTCTGGCTTCTTACTAACATTTTAAAATAGAAGCTTCCTGTTCTCGCACCTACACTTGTTGCTGCTTCGCTTCATGCTTCATGCTTCTTGCTGGCATTTCCCTCCCATGCTGGCAAGGCAAGGAAAATGTTAATATTATTTGTCATACAATGAGAAGGAAGGCGTGGGAATACCTTTTTAAAACCTTCAGAATTGAGTGGGTGTTGAGTGGCATGTTGATAAGCAGTACTGATGGGTGGTTTGGAGGGTCATTTTTGCTGAAGGAAACACTGTGGAAGATGGCAATACTCGTGGATTGTAATCAGTCTATATAATAGATTATTAGATAGTGCTTGATTGTAATCAACCATGTAATAGGGTATTACATTGTGTCTGTGGGAGTTTTGTGCTCTCATTGTCTGTCCCAAGCTAGGATAGGAGGGGTGTGTCAAGTTGGTAGGTGGCGTCAAAATTTTGACAAACCTTCTATCATGATTCTGGACAATATGATGATGATGATGATCAGTAACAACATGCTAGTTTGTTGGAGTTTATGGAAGGGAGGAGTCTGATGTTTTTTATAGTAGACATTTCAATTGAGCTCATTAAGAGAAATATTATGTCTATGATTATCATTTGCGGAGATTAGCATGGCAGAATTTAGGAGCACTACTAAATTGGATACTTTCAAGATTGGACTGGTGCAATGGATGGTGTGAGGGAGGTTCAAAGCTAAAACTCTGTGTAAGCCTTCTCTCTAGGGGTACCTTAAAGCTTAATTTTGATGGTTGATCCTAGGGAAATTAGTGTCGTGCACAAAAAGGTTCAGGGTATAAGAAGGAATGAGATAGGCATGGCCCATGGCATTCGCTAGCAGTGTTGTCAAAATCCTACAATTTACGATATACAATTTTTTTGGAGAAATATTCTCTTTCCACCCATTTATGTGTGACAACCCAATTTTAGGATTTTTCTTGTGTTTTGGAGGATTTTCTCATGGAAGGTATGTGCACAAGAAGGTATTGCCCTACCTTGCAGGCATACTCAAGTTACACCTATTTCCAGCAAGCTGTACTGATGCCCAGCATGTACTCGTTTTTTTGAAGTCTGTATCATATATGCAGCACTCCTACCCATACCTACATACTGCAGGTTCTTTGTTCTTTCTAATCAATTCCAAGGAAAATCTGTCACCTGTTTTTAGGTATTTATGTGTAAAATAAATAATTAGGAAAAGCAACATGATTCTTAACATTAAAGTTTGGCCTTGTGAGACATTTATACAAATAGGCAAGAAGACTTGAAAACAGAGATTTGGAATGGCAGGAACCCCAAGAAATTTATGCATTTAACAAGATAATGTGCAAGTGTAGATCTAGTTTGAATGAAGAAGCGTTTTTTTAATTTTAATTTTAATTATTATTATTATTATTATTATTATTTTTTTATCAAATCCATCTAAGCAGTCTTGTTTCAGATACTACTGAAAAAAATCCCAAAGGCTTCCATATAACAACTGATAGAAAGAACATCTCAGTTAGCATCAATGTTTTAAAACGTATATGGGGAATGGGATGCCTTCCATGTCCATGACATCGTCATTAAGTTTGTCAAAATTAGTTAAAAATGCCAGACCACCCTGGTCGAAAGGTTTGACAGTCGGAGTGTGACCCAGTTGGTCCAAGTCCAAAAATGGTTCCTATAGTGACCAGGGTTGGATAGGCCACTGGTTCCGTTCCAAACTGGTCTGGGTTTTAAAACATTGGTTAACATGTCAGATAAATTTGGGGCTCTTGATTTGCATTCGGAAATGCTTTCTCAGGTTCTTCTTCACATCTGCAGATTTTAAATTCTCTGAAATGCTTGTAGGGGCAACTGTTCAAACTGATGCAGCAGTTGGAAAACACAACACCCCACTTCATCAGATGTATAAAGCCAAACAGTATGCAGCTTCCTGGAATGTATGAAAATGACCTTGTCTTGCAGCAGCTCAGATGTTGTGGAGTCCTTGAGGTTGTTAGGATATCAAGGTCTGGCTATCCAACTCGAATGGCACACCAACAGTTTGCACGAAGGTAACAGATGGCCTTCTCCAACTTCAATTCTTCAATTTTCTCATAAAGTATTGAAGTTGTTATTCATTATGATTCCTGACGCATGCCCTTGTTTTTATTTTAGGTATGGTTTTCTTCTTTTGGATAATGTTACATCGCAGGATCCATTAAGTGTTTCGGTGGCCATTCTTCAGCAGTTCAATATCCTACCTGATATGTATCAAGTCGGTTATACAAAGTTATTTTTCCGGACTGGACAGGTAGCCTTCCTGTTAATCCCTTTATTACCTTTTCATATGCCAACTAAGATGGTTATCTTTCCATGGATTTTCTCATAATTGATGGCAGCTTTACATTTTGCAAGACTATGGTTAACTTTGTTTTGACACTGAAGACAGTTTATATGCTCCATTAATTACAAGTTACATTTTTACCACTAAAATGATGCACTGGAAATTGAAATAGAATTAATACAAATCTAAAAAGTACTTGTCAGAATGGAAAAATCGGATATGGAAAATCAACCAAATTAACTTCCAACATCATAACATTCAATTGCATTCTGGTTGAGTCTATAACAATGAAATTAAGTAATTGTGTTGCCTGCATCTTCCATTTTATTTTGCATAAGTCAAAGATAACTTTAAACCATTGACAATCTTGAAATCTTCTGATTGTCAATTTTCTGATATATTCTATTCAATTCATTCATCACTTTTTCGAAGAAGGTTCTACTGAGTGCTATATTTCTTATACTTCAAACTGGATCCAAATTCAGTAAATGGATTTGATTGTAGGATTTTACCAACACTTATCTTCAATGCTCTTCCTAGAGGAATGGCGTCAAACCACAAGGCGTTGTTTGGATAGGTGTAATCCAAATGTGTGGACATGGAATTAGTAAAATGATTATTTCCATCAGCACTGTTTGAAAACATATTTCATTTTAAGGGGTCCTGTTTGTTCTGCAAGCAGATATCCCATATTCCAACTCCAGCAGCTAGTTTCCAGGTCTAACAGCTCTATTCTTGAGAACTGCAATTCTGGATAAGGACGGAAATCATTTTGCAGAATCCACATGTTCTTTGTAATCCTAGTGGAAAATGTCAATTCAAGTGAAAACTTTTTTTTTTTTTTTCTTGTGGATTTGCTTATTCAATAGGACCCAAGGTTATAATTGGGGTTTACAATTCACCAAATTTTTTTTTTCTTAAATTCAACAAGCATTTAACAATTGAAATCCCAGCAATAAAAACTTTTATTTGGCCATTGATCAACTCTATCATTTCAAGAACCTGTGATATAAGATGGTTGCCTGATTATTGACATTACTTGGCCATCATAAAGGTCAATTGTTCGCATTACTTGGACATGTGTTCTAAATAATATTACACAACCAAAAAGCATTCAGTTTGAAATTGGTCTAAGATTTCTTGAGTGAAAATGTGCAACTTCTGTTTTTGTGGTCATCTGCTGAATGAGTGTTGGTTCGAATTTGGAACTTTGGATCAGTCTTGTACTTCCTTATGCTACAGGTTGGTATTTTCTCTATTAAACTTTGCCTGATGTTTTATTTGTTTGGATCATCTATAGGTTGGCACACTGGAAGAAACAAGACACCGGACCCTGCAAGGCATTCTTGGGGTTCAGAAATTCTTCCGTGGTCGTCAAGCTCGCTGTTATTTCCAAGAGCTCAAGAAAGGAATAGCTACACTTCAATCATGTGAGACATGCTTATCTGAATTTGAACTTCCTTTTTGTATCCAGAAAGTCCTTTTGCTAGTCTCAATCAAACAGTACTTCCTGTTATCGTTAGGTAGTCAATATTCATGTATTAGCAATTGTATTGTATTTATTTTTTTTTTGAAATGTTTTACTTTTCCTTTGTCAGATTTCAAACTGTGATAGTATTATATTTATACATATGTTGGTGCATGTTAATTTTTGGTTCATTGATAGAGCCCGTCTGCTTTGTTTTTTAATCAGATATTGTATGCATATGCAGTTGTCAGGGGTGAAACCGCAAGAAAGGAGTTTGAGCTTTTGGTAAGAAGGTGGAGAGCAGTTGTTCTCATTCAGATGCATATGAAGCAGCGGATCACTAAGAAAACATTCAATGGCCGGCAAAAGGCTATTATTCTTTTGCAGTCAGGTAAAATCATCAGTATTTGCAGAAATCTGTGGCGTCTGTGTAACTTCTCTAATACATATAGTTTCTTTTCTTTCTTTTTATGCAGTTATTCGCGGTTGGCTAGCTAGAAGGCATTTTGAAAGTTTGCAAAGCCGTAAAGAATCAAATATTGAGCATAGTAAAGTGGAAAGAAAGGCAGAGCAGAAGCTTCCAGATATGAAGGTACTTTTGTGTTGGTTTCTTTTAGTGATATGGAAGAGAATTTTTTTTCTTTTTTCTTACAAACTCGTTGAGCTTGTGTACAATCATAAAAGCCTTAAAGAAGTAAATACAAATGCGGGAAATGTAGGTGTATTTGGTGTGTGCCAATCTCCACTTGGGTTCATATTGTTTATTTATTTAAGAAACCATTTTATTCAAAAAGCAAAAGGCACATCAAAATAATGTAAGATGATTTCCAATGGTAAATGAGGCTGGGTGGCTTCTCTAAGGAGTCCACCAAAGAGTTTGCTTCTCTCCCAATGCGGGCCAGACTATTTTAGGCTTTAGCCCAGATGGGAGGTGGAGAGAGTCTTGTAAAAATGAAGGAGCTTCTGCGATTCATCATGGCCCTTTGGGCCCAGGAAATGGCATTTAAAGAATCTCCTTTGGCAGTGATTAGCCTGGAAAACTTGGATGGGGCCCTCAGTGCTAACCAGTTTCTATAGTAGCTTCTCCCATGCATTTAAAGAATCTCCTTTGGCAGTGATTGGCCTGGAAAACTTGGATGGGGCCCTCAGTGCTAACCAGTTACTATAGTAGCATCTCCCATGCGCCTGTAAGCCCCAAGAAGAGATGGCTGGGGTTGGGGCCGCTTTCATCTCTAACCAACATCCCCATCCCTCTGGGATTCCTTTCTATTGTCAATGGGTAGGGGAGGATTGGTGTTGCCTGACTTAAGTGATGTGATTTTTTTTGTTTTTTCCTTTTTCCATGCTGTATTTCTGCTTGAAGATGCTGATCTTGAAATGAAAAAAAATCATAAGTGGTTCTTCTTTGGCAGGATTCTGAGAAGAATGTTCAGGTCTGCCCTTTGGTCTTGGCAGAGCTTCAAAGGCGGGTTCTGAAGGCAGAAGCATCACTCAGAGAAAAGGAAGATGAAAATGCCACACTGCAACAACAACTCAGGAACTACGAGACGAGGTGGTTGGAATATGAGGCTAAAATGAAATCCATGGAGGAGATGTGGCAGAAACAAATGACATCCCTGCAGGTGAGCCTGCTGGTGTTCTTTCATTTCTTCTTAAGAACACTGTTTGTGAATCTATTTTCCCTTGAACTTATCAAATGCAGGTTTTCCAAATCTGTTCTTCCTCAAGAAATTCCATATTTTCTTGAATTTCATCGGTCCTTTACCCCAATAAATTGATGTAAGATAGCTGTTAGTTCAGGGGCTAGACTATAATGTATCTTTGCAACTCATCCATGGCACTTGTGGCAGACATGCATGCTGATCAGGACCATCTGAATTTTGAGCCCCTTGATGGAGCATACCCTGAAAATTAAACTGATTCCGTCTCCTTACTGTCCAGTTGGTAGCTATCAAATGGGCAAACAAAAAAAAATCAGTGGTTCAGATTTTTCAATTGGTGCATTTTGGGTGGGCCACGACTTCGATAGTCTAGACTGGGAATGTTCTTTATCAGATTTTACCTTCATCAATGGTATTTCCCATATATTCTGTTGCCATTGAACTCTTGCTCTTTATGTTTACTAAAACTAGCTCATTTACAGATTTTGTTTCTGTTGATGTTGTGTATTTCTTTGGAACTCTGCTGCACCAAATGACCAAAGTACCATTTTGTGAATGCAGATGAGTCTAGCAGCAGCCAAGAAGAGCATCGTTGCAGACAATGCTGTGAGCCCGCCCAACATGGTGAGCCCACCTGGAAGGTCGGATGCTTCCCCAGCACACTATTATGACTCTGAAGATGCCATGTCCATGGAAATGCACACTCCTGATGCCACGCCTGCAAAAGCACCCACTCGCATTCCTGATGTTGGAATGCCAAGGGAGCCTGATGGTGTCCGCGATGCGGTGGGCCGTATGGTTAAGGAATTTGAGCAGCGGAAGCAGGTCTTCGATGATGATGCGGGGTTCCTCATCGAGGTCAAATCAGGGCAGTCAGCATCCAGCATGAACCCCGATGAGGAGCTCCGGAGGCTGAAGCTCAGATTCACTGCATGGAAGAAAGACTACAAGTTCCGGTTACGGGAGACAAAGGCAACACTCCATAAGCTTGGGAACTCAGAAACGGACAAGATTAAGAAGAAGTGGTGGGGTAAACGGAGTACAAGGGCGACGTAGTCATTCGTGGATTCATTGGCATGTGATTTTGGCTTTCTTAAGCTGGTATGTATTGCTTCGGCGGGATGTGTATAAAAGCTAAGCTCGTTCTTTCTCGAGCATGGGTGAAAAGAACCGCCGGAAGGGTGTGCAAGACACCAATCATTTTTTTGTCCGCGAGGTTTCTGTGATGCATCTATTTATGGTTCTTCAAATGCTGCCATGCTTGTGGTGCATGAGAAGAGAGGGTTGTATATTTTTCCATTTTTGTTATTCAGAGGGGAGGGCTGTTGAAGTTTTAACGAGGCATTTGAAGTGTTAATGGGTTTGGGCTGTTGAGGTAATATGTATATTTTTTATTGTGAACTGTTGTCTGAATGATCAATGGAAATGTTGGGCTAGTCTGTTGGAAAACGATTCCGGCTTTTGTACTGTTTCTTTTGACCTCTTGGCCAGAGTTTGGCTTGCAAATTTCGAGGAAATGGATTCGATCCAAATGCTTTTATGTATTTATTTTTTATTTTATAAACTTATTTGTAAAATGGTGCATGTGCAGTGGAATTCCTGTCAGGTCAGAGAGCCAAACAACCCCATAGGTGCCCATAAGAGAAGGTTTCGACAAAATGCGGACCGACTTCCCTTGGACAACTCATTGCACTGAATGTAACGTAGAAAGCCCGTCAAATTGGCCTGAAATGGCCAGAACCGTGGCCTGTGGTGCCAATGGCCGATCTGCCAATGCTAATATTGTAAAATCCAAACACCTTTTT
Organism: Liriodendron chinense; assembly: GCA_003013855.2. NCBI lineage: Eukaryota > Viridiplantae > Streptophyta > Magnoliopsida > Magnoliales > Magnoliaceae > Liriodendron > Liriodendron chinense. Next base: position 2,146,256 of record ML058564.1, read on the forward strand.
CAAATAAGATTTCACATTTTCAGTAGAGATGCAGATGCTACTTATGCAGGTAGGAGTTTTTAGGGCTTGTTTAGATGGTATGGAATTGCATTAGATGAAATTACCATCATTATTGCAAAATGATTGCATGTCTGGAAACAGGATGGTATTTTGACAGTCCAATCCCATGTTTGGCAAATTCTTCCTTTGCGAAAACACAATATTAAGTAAAACTTGCCTTTGGTAGATCATGGAATTGTAATCAATGGATTAGATTTCACAACTGGTGCCAGTCACTTGTACCTGTATCAGTGTTGTCATATGTGATTATCCGATCACATATGCTCTGATTATGCGATCACATGCTATTTTGGGAGCATATGAGATTGCATCGCATATGCGGTTTTATAACCACAGTGGCATATGCTATTAGTCAATGGCATATACGATAGTTTATGTGATTATGATATCACTTGATGACATTTTTTGCATATGCAACTCGAATGCCATGTGTAAAGTACACATGGATGGACTGTGTGGATAAAACATGCATCAAAGTGGGGCCCATGTAGTGGATTTTGGAATCTACCAGAAACCTGCAGTATCTAGTATTGGGACTGGATGATATGATACCCAGATTAATCCAATCCTTCCCGTAGATGCTTGATGGAAAATGATCTTCATAGATGGTAGTGAATGACTATAGAAATATCCCCAATTTTGTGAAGGGGGGATTTTCTTGTGGTCCAATTATGAAATGGCCCACTACATGGAAGGTCTGAATCCCCCAAATGTGGCCCACCTCTAGGGTTGGTTGGCCTATGATGCCTGTATACTACAAACCATAATCACATTATGTATTAATCTGAAGATAAAAAATTATAAAATGGATGAATATACTGCTGAATTTAGCATTTAAAACCAGTAATAGTACACTGATAATCTACACACACTTCCCATTTTCTTGGGCTCTCAAAAACAAGGGAGTGAAGAACCAAGAGACATTTAAGAGCCTGGCACGAACTTGGTGGCATAGACCCATGCATTGTTAGCCACAGGATTGGCAAGGTGGTCCAAGAGGTTCTCGAGCGGGCCCTTGCCGGTGACGATGGCCTGGACGAAGAATCCGAACATGGAGAACATGGCGAGCCGGCCGTTCTTGATCTCCTTCACTTTGAGCTCGGCGAAGGTAACGGGGTCATCGGCAAGGCCGAGTGGATCGAAGTAGGTCCCACCAGGGTAGAGGTCATTACCGTCTCCGACGCCTGGTAGACCGTTGATGCGGTAGCCCTCGACGAGGCCCATGAGGACAACTTGGAAGCCCAGTACTGCCAAGATGCTCTGGGCATGGACCAGGTTGGGGTTGCCCAGGTAGTCCAGCCCGCCTTCAGTGAAGATCTGGGCCCCGGCTTTGAACCAGACAGGCTCCTTGAAGTCCACCTTCACCCATTTCTCAAGGACTTCAGGGGTGATGCAGCCCAGTGCACCGAGCATGGCCCATCGGCCGTGGATCACCTGTCACCGTTCATTCACAGGTTATCATCTCATTGTTATAATCAATGCTGATAGAAGGGCTGGTAACTGTGGGGTCCACCAGTTGGTCATTGTCAGATCAATATTGGATGGTTGTGATTTGATCTTGCACCAAAATTTGGTTCCAAAATAATGTAATACTTACAGACTGCGTGACTTTAATGTGATTTCACTTAACCACAGTAACAATGAGAACATCTACTTCAAAATATGGAGTGTTGGTTGGTTTCGGAATGCGTTTGGATGCACAATCAAATTCAATTCCAATTCCAATATTCTAAACAAAGTGGGATTGCTCTAAATTGCAAAAAGCTACTTTCAAGTCAGTGCACGTTTGGTTGCACCAAATATCATCAAATTTCATAATTAATTAGCTAATTTTATGCAAAATTTCATGATATTTCATGAAATTTGGCACAACCAAACAACCCCTTAGACTGTTAGACATGAAAGGCGGTGCAATTAGTGAACTACTTAAAATGAATGAGAGAAACATAATGTTTTTTTTTTTTGCAATTCTATTTGCTTGTGCATCCAAACACAGACTAATGGCTATAGAATAATTGAAAAATGGCCATAAATTGTCACTAAGCTATTGACTACAATCAATGAAGAAGAATGAATATATAAAAATTACCTCAAGAGCCCTGTTCCTGGCGAATGCTTCGGGGTCGGCGGATAATCCGGCGGTGTCCCATCCGTAGTCGCCGGGGAATTCACCGGTGAGATATGATGGGGTCTGAGCAGAGAAGGGTCCCAAGTACTTCACCCTGTCCGGACCATACCACAGTTCATTCCCCTATCGCCATTAAAACATAAAACATCACACAAATTCATTAAGATGGGTGATTTAATCAAGTAGTCTAGAGTTGCCAGGACCATTTATTTGGTTGTCCACCATTTGGATGGGCCATACACCAAATTGCAGGAAATCTGGCTACGCATGGTTCAACGGGCAAAATTCAAAACGATTAGATGGGCCGAGGGGATCCATCGTTAACATGTTACATTTTTCTGGCCCACCAGATCGACGGTCCTGATCATACACTGGACACAGCATACAAATGAGAAATGGATGTGTTCCAGGGGACCTTACCATGGTGAATTTCCCATTCCCCATAGAAACAACATCTCTGAGGGGATTTGCACTGGCTCCCTTGTTCTGGCCCAAGAACGATTTGCGAAGGGTGCCCGAGCTGGCTGATGCTGCCGTTAGCGTCGCTGCCATCTCTACCGTCGATTTGGGTGTCCGATAAAAACTGTCTGATAGAGATTGGACGGTCTGGATTCTCTCCTGGAGCTCTCTGTTGTGGTGGAAGTGCAGTAGTGTGGAAGTAGGTAAGTGAATGTATGTATTTAGAGAGGGACAGAGAAAGGGTGGTGGGAATTGAGGGATGGAATATGAGGTAGAGATTATTTGGTTTCTTTTGGACCAATGGGATGGCTTCAATGGATTTGGAGTATCTCCACTCATATCCTTTTATCTCCATATTATCTTTTCCACATGGGGAGATCTGGGCCGTTCATCTGTGAAAAGATCTGGGCCGTTCATCTTGTGTGTCCCACCATTAGTTTTTTGCCACGAAAATAGGGCTTTCGCAGTTATGAGTGGGCCATACCTGCACCGGAAAAAACGTCTACGTAGGTCACAAGATGACTGGACCCCCAAATGGACGGTGAGATTTACCTGATGAACAGCCCGGATCTAACACACCCATGACGTAAAATGCTGATAAAATGACTAAAATGCCCTTTTCCTGCTTATTATCAGATGCAGGTTCCTCTACACCGTTTGTAGAATGAGGTTATTCTACAACGCCTTACATGGGGTCTACTGTGATGTAGTGACCGTATCCAATCCGTCCTTAAGATTTCTCCCTTAAATCTCACCTCGAATTCCAGAACTCAGTCCTATCCAAAGCATAGATGGCCCACACCATAGGAAAAAGATGTAATGGGCAAATCCACCATTATGACCTTCCAGATTGTGTGTGGGGTCCACAGTGTTTTTCTCATGCCATCAAATACGTTCAGACGAGCCTCCTCAACAGAATGAATGGAAATACCCAAATTCAGGCCATCCTAACTTTCAGGTGGGCCACACCACGTGATGTATGTTCAGAAATTTAGGCTTAATGTGATGTATGTTCTTTACATCCACACCATCCAACCATTTTGAAAGCTCATTTTAGGGCATGACCCCAAAAAATGAAGCAGATCCAAAACTTAGGAGACCCTACCACAGGAAACAGTCTTGATTGAATCCTCACCATTTAAAACTTCATGGGGGCCACCTGAATGTTTATTTTCCATCCAACCTGTTGATAATGTAACAAAGATCTGGATGAAGAGATCACACAAATATCAGGTTGATCCAAAGCTTTTGGATCCCACCAGAAGTTTTTAGGGGGTGTTTGATGCATGTATTTTATCCATGCTGTCCATTCATATGAGTCCTTTATACATGACACTATGGTTATATACATGTTCAAGTGACGGGACATCCGATTGTGTATTTGGTTTGTTGATTGCAATTCCACAGTCCGCCAAAGGGGATTTTGCTTAATCCAATGGTTTTCCCATTGTAAGTATTTGATCCCAAACATGGGATAGGATATGAAAATACCATGGGATTACCCGAAATGTAATTATTGTGCAATAAATGATGTTAATCCCACCTAATACCATTCCATCCCTTCTAATACCTTGCGCCAAACAAGCCCTTAATGTTAGATTACCACTGTTTCCTTTATTATGGTCCACCTGACATTTGGATCTCCTTCGTTTTTGGTGTAATGCCCTAAAATGAGTTTTCAAAACAGATGCATGGCCTGGATATAAGTAACATACATCATGTTGGACCCCATGTTCAGGGATCCACGGAAACGGTGGTCACTCCAACTTAATCACACTGATGTCATGCAGTGTGATGTGGACCAATGAAAAGCCTCCAAGCAGGGTTTTCCTACTTAGCAGCCATAAACACATCACAGTGGGCCCCACACACCACATTGTAAATAAGCTTATTTCAGAATCGTTGCACAGGAAGGGCCAGCTGCGGGCCCACTCATCACCATCAATAAAAAAAACTCACACCATTTTCTTTCGGACGGTAAAAGTCACCACATTAAGCTAAGACTCCACCTAAGAAGAGGCCCAAATGCTGTCAGAAAGCCGAAATTGAGATAATAAGAAACCAAAAATCTCTCAGATAGGAAGATCCTAGCCATTGAATCTTCATCATTCTTTGGCTGAAATCCGACCCTTGCAGTGCCGTCTGGGGGATGTTGGGTGCATGCTCGATCAAAAGTTGGTCCTACCATGTCAATGGTTTCGATTGGTGAACTATGAGCCTCACTTGTAGACATCAAAGAATAGTGCACACCAAAAATACTTATGGGCCAAAATATCGTAGAATTAGAAACTAAATCCATGCACTTACATAGAATTGTGTGGGCCGTCGATTGATTCCATTGATTGACACTGATTGATGATCTCTTGATCAATTGTCACTCTTTGTTCAATCAATAGAACATGCTCAAAAGTGTCCAAAGAGCTTACACCTAAATTCAAAATTACTTCAATCGATCAACACTTAACCTTCGATCAGTTGAAAAACTAAAACAATTGAAACAAGATATCGAAACATTTTTACTGGTAGACCCATATAGTGTTGCATTATGGACAGTAGAAAAGTCGAAAAGTATAGTTCGCTCCATTCAACCTGATTTAGAATGTGTAAAGAACAACTTAATTGAGGGTCAGAATTGCACAAATTTGGGTTCGAGGGCTTTGATGGAGCAAAAGAGCCTCAATGCCTACTATTGCTTCTGACAGCCATAACTCTACCACTGGTTATCTGTTTGTGCATATAATATACTATTAGAAAGCTATTGATGAACTCAATGCCTTGGCATATTGCCCAAATTCATTGGCACTCAAACAACTTCACAATGTTTTGAAGATTAAATGGAAGTTTTAAGTTTAAAATTTATTAGTCTTAATAAGTTCCATGTAACTCAAAAGATAAATACTCTTACCCAAAGTATTGTGTAATTCATCTCAAATAAACTGAATTATATTATCTTTTAGTTGTAATGATAAATTTTTTCAGTTCTAACAAGTGGGGCCATGGTTAAGTGATCAAGACTGCATGTTTGTTGTGTCTGCATAGATGGGCCATAATAGTGTTGACACAACCTTTAAGTTTTGGGAGTGTTAAGAAGATAAATACATGAACAGTTCATAGCACATGTGCTAACTGCTAAGCTGGATCATGGGGCTGCACTGAAGAATTTCATGCACAAAAAATAAGGTCGGTCAACTGATCGGGCAAACCACGCGCATATGTGGCCCGCCCAATGAATTGACTAAAACCCACGTTTTTTGCACCAGATCATCTCCACAGCTGGGCCCTCCTTACAAACCTCAAAAGATAAAACTACAGGCACACACCCTTATAAATTAAGGATTTAACTGAATACTAAGCTTGGACGCTTCTCATTGAGTTAGCTGGTCCAGTAGCCATTTTGGTTGAGGAAATAATAGGTTGGTAAACGTAGTCAACCAGAGCATAAACTTCAGTATGCGTGGGCGATAATTTGTTATCATCTGATTGTTCGCATAACACAATCTGAGCGTCCGATGATGCTTTTGGCAGCGACACAAGTTGGTTGAGGAGAGATGCTATCGGCGGGATTTGAGTAAATTCTGAATAAACCATGGAATCCTTGTGCACAACTAAGATCAGATCCTCGAGCACAATGGCCTTCTCTAGTAGAAATTTCACCAGTCTCATTTCGTTTCTGTGCCCCTTAAAACCGGTTATCTTGATCGACTTGAGATTATTGAAAATGCAATCTGAAGGCTCTTTCACAGGCACTCTTTGGGGATAATAGTATTCATACATTTCAATGGCTGAGACCTGTGAGCAGGTGCAAGCAAGGTACAGAAATAAATTAGTGTGAGTGGGAGAAGGCTAAGTATAGAGGCCCATGGGTTGGGCCTGCACTAGGTAATGGTAACAGCCAGCATCTTGGTAAGTAGCATGTTGTCTCAGGGACCAGATACTGGGCTTGGCCAATTTTGGCTCTATTTCTACATGTGGATAGGCTTGCACAGAGTAGAAGAGTGTAGAGAATTTTTAGAGAATGATAGAAACATGTGAATTCTCTAGTGTGGTTGCAATGAATTATATAAAGAAGTTTTAGAATATTCTTTGCCATTAGATGATTGCTCCATTGAACGCTTCTAACCATTCATGCGAAGTAGCTAGAAGGTTTTTAGCCCTACATAAAAGGGAGGTATCATTTGAACAATAAGTTCATTACAGTTCTCTTACCTGCTGCAGAAATGCCCCGTCCGTGGCACTGTGGCAATGTGCTAGTACCAAATATAAAAGCTTGATAGCTGCCAGAGTGGCACGGGTGAGTGAGATATGGGCATTTCATAAGGTGGGCTCCACGGAGAATATGCCCAAGGCAAAAAAATCAGTCTGGCTTATTAAGTGGGATTAATGTCTATCCTTTTCCAGTCATCCATTTTCTTGTGTAAGTGTTGTGGCTGTTGGGGCACCGCGGAAGCAATCACTGGGTAGAATCAAACAAGCAATGAACAAAATGCAATAAAGCAAATAAGAGAACACATGACACTTGTTGTGTTTGTTTATCGCTTGTTTGATTCTACTAGGTGATTGCTTCCACGGCGCCCCAACGGTGGCTAGTGGAATGACATGATGTCTGGGAGGGGCCTTATTTGCAGCAGGGTCTACCTAATGAACACCCTGATCTTGTCAGGCCATTTTGAATACATGGGTGCTTTTGAAAGAAACAGGAAATGAAATATAATGGGAGGATTAAGAAAACTAACCTGAATGAAAAGTTTCTCCAAAGAGGGAAAAAAACAGTTTCTAAAGAAGCCATAGAGGTGGGAGAGATACTGATCGCCAATGGATGTCAGCAGCAGCTGCAACTCTTGTAGGTTGTGAAAGGTGATGGGCAAACCTTCCCATAGGTAATATTTCTTATCCTCATTCCTTGTTATAAACTGTGGAACCATAAGTAAAAAACACAGCATGGAAGACCAACATCAGCTTGAAAACCAAAATATATTATTATCTTGGTTCAATGACTCGGTGACTCGGATCAAATAATTCAGTCTCGAGTCAAGTTGTGGAAAGTTGGGGGTGGATCAGCCCGACTCACCCAAGTTGGCACCATCTCCGGTATCAAACTAGATTGGGTCCGACCAGTTCGCATTGCACAAGACGCATCAAAGTCTTAAAACCATGGCCACTGTTTTGAATGGACCGGACTGGGACCAGCCGGAGACCGGCCTATTTTCCCATTGAAATCAAAATTGGCTTTGCTTTGGGCTTAGGCCAAATGATGTTCAGCAGATCTTAGGCATCAACAGGCCAGGCCGTGCCCTACTAGTGAAAGTTGGATTTCATAACTTGGGTGCCAAATCAAGCCATTCATCCTGTAGAGCCACCTTTACGAAAATGAGGCACGTTCATCATAAAAAACAAAGAGCAATGAAGAATGACCAAACAGACATCAACATGTGGTCCACCTGATGACTGGACCAACCTGATTTCGAGCCACGACACGTAAACGGCATGGCCCACCTGATGAACTGCTGGATTTCACACCGATAGACCACATGGGTAATCTATAGATGGGGATGAAAATATACCATAAGAGGCGCGTTGCACAGAGTTAGAACCTTAACATGAGTCAGGTCTTTCAAAATCTGTATATAATCATGCTCTGGTTCCGTGCATTGATAGCCGCTGGAATTTAATAGCACGTCATCCAACGATGAAATGTTCTTGAATGAATATTCATCGAAAAGATCACCACAGTAATGAAATGATCGAAGATTAGGAGCAGAAATCTCAATATCAGGGTCCCCACAAACGACCACGATCAAGATCTTAAGTCGCAGATCAGGCCCAGAAACCTTGATCGAGTGCAGATTAAAACACTCCCTCAAATTCAGTTCCTCAAGAATCGGGCAATTCAAAATAAGACTCTCAAGCATCTCATCTGTGAGATGGACTCGCTTCAGATGGAGAGTTTCCAGAGCACGAAAACCATTGAAATTCAAGGGATGGTTGAAATAGCAGCGACCCAAATTCAGATGGATTATCGAATTGCAACTAAAGAGGGAATGAGGCAAGAATGGTTTAAATTCGTTGGAAGGTTGTCCCCGAGTATTGTATCTAAGATCACGGCAGAAGTCCAGATCGAGCTCCGTGACTCCTCTGGTCGTTGCGAATTCGATCCATTTCTCGGCAAGCGACTGATACTGACAGCCTGGATCGAAAAAGAGTTGAAATGTCTCGATCTTGTTACCTTTATGCTGCTGTATAAACCGATCGACAGTAGCTGAGAACTCTTCAGCTGTTTGGACACTAGCGAATTCCTCACCAAAGTCTAGAGTTATGGTGTAATTCGAGAAACATTTCCAATGGTCTCTCCATCCTCTCGACAAAATGCTTGTTCTTGTTGCAGATTTCATTGGCATCAAAGAGAGGATGCGATGAAGGATGGTTTCCGGCAATTTGCTGATTCTGTCATCGGATTCTTCCATGGCTTTCATATGTTTTCAGAACTGATTTTTGGTGTTCTTGTTTAGGACTTCACCATTCAATTGTCCTTTTTGTACTCGGATCTTTCCGCACGAGGAGGATTTTTTCAAGATACCAATCAGCCCGGCGACAAATAGGATTTCCCTGTTTTTTTTCTGAGAGGATCCGGTTTCTTTTTTCAAAGGAGTATTTGTTTTCTTCACTTGTTCTTATCATTTTTTTATAGAATGGATTCTCGAGGAAGCCAGTAAGGCTGTGCATAGCATACTAGGTTTTCAGTTTGTACGAGTGGCCAAGTGGACCCCCCTGGGACGGTGATCCACACCATTGATCTGGTCCGACAGTCTGTGTATGGGGATCAGAAATGCTAACTTGATGAAATATTTTAACCATTTGATCAATAGAAACCTAGAAATGGATGGTGGAAGAAAATTTTGGCAACAGTCATCTTTGAATAAGATATGCCAATTGGAGAATGAGAACCGTCTAATCCGTTTCATTTGTAGGTTTTATTCCATCCATGGCGGGACATACCCAATGAACGGTATAGATCCTCGATCATTGACCTAGGTGTCATTTGAATAAAGTGGAATACAAGGATGGACTTAGTCCTATGGCTTTGGTATTTCGGTGGAATGGATTTAGTGACATGTAGGGCTGTCAACGGGCGGTCTGATGTAGTGATGAGGACTGAGGATTAAGCACCTTTCTATCACATGTGGGAAAATAATTCAAAGAAAAGTCCATAAAACTCAGCATAGTCCGGTTGACCGACCCACCAATAGAGACCGAAATTACTTTAAGTTGTGGACTGAAATTACTTCAAGTTGGTCCTTGGATACTCTTGGAGACCGATCGCACAATCACTCGGGCCGGTCAACTAACGTCAATCAACAGATGATGGAAATTTTGTGCGTTTTCTAAATTTCTTTCCTATTTTGTTTAAGACATTTTATTTACGTTCTAGGATTTTGTTTACGCCATATAAGCTCTCTTAAAATCGTTGTTAGACCTTCAACTCTCATTATTATTCAATCAAAGCCGACTTTTGTCATTTTTTCTCTTATGAATTCAAGAAAGCTCTTGTGAATTCAAGGTAGTTCTCTTCTGAGAAAGTCGGTGACTGACCTCATCACATCCCTCTTCGCATAAGTGGTATTAGTGCAAGGGCTTTCCCTCGGATTGATGTCAACTAATGAAGGTTCGGACAATAACCCCATGGATGGTAATCTAGGGGATTATCCTCTCACCACAGCGGATTTCGAGACATTGCTTGAGGCTTTTCGGCGGAAGATTCGCAAGCCATATCTTCCACTACTAAAGCTGACAATTCATTTTGCATGAGTATACATTAAAATTTGTATGGTACTAAGGTTTACAATTCGTTTTGCATGAGTATAGAGAGAAGGTAGAATCCATTTTGACATGACCTCTATTCATGAATGTTGCATGAATCATGATTCCCTGCAGTGTCTACAGGAACTTTTGAGGAAAATAAATGTATGCAATTACTCAAACTTTTAACTTAAGGTTTAAAAGTTTAAATCTTAATTCTAACCATAATTCCTATTCTTTTTTAAGTTAATGATCAATTTGATCATAGTTTACTTTGTGAATGTTACTATTGGTACATTGGAGGAAATTAAAAATTGTCGTTAAAGTCACGATGCTTCATCTGCACGTTTCTCGTTGTTTTTTTTGTGCAAGTAGACTTTTCTTTTTGCTTTTCTTGTTCCTTTAACATCTGGATTTATATTCTCAACCAGTTCGCTACTAGATAGTGTGCAATAGCGTAGGGGAGATGAATTATACTAGAACAAGGATGAAGTTGAGGAGTTACAAGGTTGGCTTTCACTCGTTCGTAGCATTCCTGTGCAGACTTTTGGGTGACCTGTTATCACAGGAAGGCGTTTCAACAGCAGGTCTCAGGTTTGAGTGTGGAGACACCCACAGTTTACCCTGAGCATTGTAAATTTCATGACAGAAGTCCAGATCGAGCTCCATTACTTCTTTCATCATTGCGAATTCAATCCATTTCTCGGCAAGAGATTGATACCAATGGACTGGATCACAAAAGAGTCGAAATGTTTCAACATTGTTGCCTGCCTTTATGCTGCTGTATGAACTGATCGACAGCAGCGGAGAACTCTTTATCTGTTTGGACTATTGCGAATTCTTCACCAAAGTCTAGAGTTTTGGTGTATTTAGAAAAACATTTTCAATGGTGTATCCTTCCTCTTTAGAAAAGGATTATTCTTGCAGCGGATTTCATCGGCATTAAAGACAATTCGCTAATTCTGTATTTGGATATTTCCATGGCTTTGATCTATCTTTATAATTTTTTAAAAAGGGTATTTATTTTCATAGATAGAATGGATTCTAGAGGAAGCCATTAAAGCTGGGTCAGGTCTGTGGGGCCCATTAAATGTATATGTTGTATATCCTTTCCGTCCATAGGTTTTTCCAACTCAATTTACAGAATAGTTTAAAAAATGAAGCAGATCCAAATCTCAGGTGGACCGCACAACAAGAATCAGTGGTGAATGAATGCTTGTGGGCCACAAAACTTTTGGATCAAGCTGATATTTGTGTTTTCCTCTCATCCATGTCTTTGTGACCCTTATGAACAGGCTGTATAGGAACAAAAAAATTACAGTGGGCCCTATGAAAATTATAATGGTAGGCCTTCAATTGCCACTTTTTCCTATGGTTAGGTCCAAATGAGGTCTGGATCTGTTTCATTTTTGTTTTTGTTTAATGGATGGTTTAAAATGATCTGGAAACAGATGGACGTTGTGGATATACAACATATACATTAAGGTGGGGCCCAATATCATGGCCTGATGAAACTTGGTGATACTTCCTCCTGACCCAATCTACGCCCAATGAGGCTGTGCACAGGATAAGCAGGTTCCAGTTTTTCACATGGTGGGAAAAATGGCTATATCAGAACTTAGGGTATAGCCATCGTATATGATCATTTCTCTCCATCACAAACTATATTTTTTGGCTTTCTTTTTATGGAAAAAAAAAAGATTTTATTGCTTATTATTATTATTATTATTTTTAAATGACTTCTTTCTCAGATGTGGATTCCTGAGGGAGCAGAACCAAAAGTCATGGCCGTCCAAAACTGCGGTGCCCACAGTTGGACACATTTGTGTGGAAACAAGAATGCTAATGGTATAGGTTGGTGTGAGATGGACACATCATTTTGCAGACATCCATAATACAGTATACATGTATGGGATAATCTAGGACCTTTCATAGATAGAATCAATCTTAATATTTTTGGCTCACAATCAAATGGGTTTGCTTATCAAGTGGCTGACAAGTCTCATTTGTTTGTAATGTTAGCACATGTGCCATGATCATCAAGCTTTCTTTGAGTAGTTCACTATATCATCCAAAGAAATTTGTTTGTGTATTCTAATGCTGTGGAAAGAAACAATTATTAAATTTGATAAAAATTTAAGATGAGAAACATCAGAGAATTTATACTCTTCTTTGTTGGTTGATACAGGTAGAAGAAATCTAACCATCCAAATTGTGAGACCCAGCATATATAAAGATGGATCATATGCCAATATTTATGCTAGCTCAATGCCATAACTAGTGGATTGGTGGACATGAATTGAAAAGCCAAAATGAAAAATACCTAATGGTCCTAACTCAGTAAACAAGGATGAATGAATCAAAGGTTAGCATTAGATGGCTTGCTTATCAACCACAACACTAAGCCAGTGTATCAAATAACTACCCATCTTCTTTAGTATTATTATATGAGGACTGGGATTACATGGGTCCTCGGTGAGAAGTGGAGTAAAGCATTTGGCGTGTGGGCCCCTATTTCTTCAGCCAATGGTGGTGATCAATCCTGCGGACCTGCCTATTATAGAATGGATCCCACAATACCGTAATTGGGAGCTGAGCGACTTAAATATCTATTTATGGTCTAGAAACTTCAAAAAATGACCCATATTGTTGGCTGAGGCCCATCTACATTCACCACACATGCCAACATGGCACATGGGGTGAGATCCAAGCTATATCCACGAGGTGGGTTCCACCATCTACAAGAAAGAGCCCACCAACCAGGCTGGTCTACTCCTTAGAGTGGCACAACTATATTAGAAACAAATGGGTGGTTGTCTGAGCCCTTCATTAGTCTAATATTGGTTAAGAGTTTATTTAGGGCTTGTTTGGATTCATGAAGAGCATAGGGAAGAAAATAGGGTTTCCCATGAAACTCTGTTTTTTATTTTTATTTTTTTCAAACAAAAGGAATATTATTAACAAAGAAGACTGCACCAACATGTTTGTTAAGCCTTTTTTTGTGGGAAAACACCGTTTCCCACTTTCTATAGTTGTTGGAAAATAAAAATACACCTCTATCCATGTTCAATCACCTCACATGTGCCACATGTGTCGAATGAGACATTGTTAATCTTTGGTCATACTCCACAGGTGCCACCATGCCACATGTGCCAAATGACACATTGTCCATCTCCGGTCATACCTCAAACTTGCCATTATACGATATGTGCCACCATCCATCTTATCTTGTGCCCCACGTGTAAAGAGGCCCGAATGTGCTAATGTGCCACATGTGTCACCATCCATCTTCTCTTGCGCCCCACATGTGATATTGTGTCATGTCTACCACCATTCATCTTTCTTGCGCCCCACATGTGTAAAGCACTCCACATGCGCTAATGTGACACACGTGCCATTGTCCATCTTCAATCCTCGAAATATGGCACATGCAAATGGTGCCAATGCACACAAGTGCTGTCATCTAGGTTTAGTGCCCACATTGTGCTAATGTACATGAGGGTCATCATTAATTAGCTTTAGTGCCCACATGGTGCTGATGTACATGAGGGTCGTCATTAATTAGCTTTAGTGCCCACATGTCAAATGTCCAAGCACCTCACATGTAAGTGCCACAATTTAGCTTAAAGTGCCCACATATGCCGTGCATGCCATATGTGCCTCTATTAATTTCCAGGTAGCCCACATGTGCCACATGTGTTAATCTAAAACATGCTAGTGACTAAATTTTTTTCAGGAATATTTTTTTTATATTAAATAACAAACTTGAAAATAAATTCTAAATTCCGATGAAAATCTTGTAGAAAAACAAACAAGGAAAATAATATTTTCTTTTTTATAGTTTCCTGGAAATAAGGTTTTTCAAGAAACACTATGTCCTTTTTCATGCTTTTCATGAATCCAAACAGACACTAAACTAAACGATAACATTAGGACCTTTCACAGCTCTAGTAGTTCATAATTTCAATTATGTTCTTTGGCATGTTGCAGTCCTTCCCGATACATTAGGATACTTTTGGTTACTAAATTTCATGATATTTCGTCCAACCAAATACATTCTTAACTAAAACAACTCAAAGATGAAAGGTATGGTAGCTCCACATGCAGCAAATATTCTAAGATGGCTCATATAGCCATACAGTGAAGATGATCATGAGCAGAAATCATGCTGATCAACTGATCCGGCAAGTCACACATATTGTGCATTGGACACAGACAAATTACAAGTGTTTTTAAACCGATCCATTATTTTATACACAAGCGGCCCGCTTGATGAATTGGCTGGCCATTATTTTGGCCAGATCATCCTTATAGTGGGGTCCACCTTGCGAACACCGAGAGATAAAACTACAGGTAGAGATAATTGACACCTCACACAGTAGGCTATTTAGTTAACCCTGGTAGTAAACTTCAGTATGTGTGGGCCATAATCTGTGATCATCATCTGAATAATCACATAACACGATGTGAATGTTCGATGATGCCTTCGGGAATGACATAAGTTGGTCGCGGATAGAGGCTAGTGGCGGGATTTGGTATCGATTAGAATCGTTCTTCACGATTAACATAAGAGACTCAAGTAAAATGGCCTTCTCCAATAGAAATTTCACATTGCATTTCGTTTTTGTGTGCCTTGAAACCGGTTATCTTGATCGACTTGAGATTATCGAAAGTGCAGTCCAAAGGCTCACCGGCTATTGTGATCGGCATGAGATTATCAAAATTGGCGGCTGAAGGATAATTTTGCTCATAAATATCCTTTGCTGGGACCTGTAATCAGGTACAAACTAGAGAATAAGTTAAGAAAAAGCCAGCCCCTAGCCTTGGGTCTGTGAAAAAGCCCCCTGCAAAGACCCCATTCAACACAATCTGGGTCCAATCCTTAGCTGACCGCATAATTCCAGACGACTTGTCGAGTTGACTCGACTTGACTCGAATCAACTCAAAGAGAGCCACTCGCTTTTATATCATTTTTAACCAAAAAGAGATCCCAAGTAGAGGGAGCAACGCCTTTAAAGAAGAAACCAGGTGTGCTGCATGTTTGATTCATATTCCATTATTTTTATATTTTTCCCCTAAACATTTCAAATGGCACATAGATTGACCTGTCGTCCATCTGAATCATTCATTCATTCGTACAATTAGGATCAAGCCATAGTGCAAGAATCACGCCCATCAGATGATCTGAACCCTTTGAACAGGGCCAATTTGTTACAAGCATCAATTGTTTACCTGCCATATCACTTTGTTAGAATCATCGATCAAAGTTATTTTAGAATCATAAGAAATACAAAGTAGGATCTATCTAGTAGATATTTTGAAATAATAACTGGTCGTATTTTGTTTCTCCAGTCAATCTTGACCATCCATTTTCATGATATTGATGGGAAGGATAGGTTCACTTGATTGGCATGATTTTTGCACCCTGGCTTGCTCAAGTGTGAATGAATGAACGGTTCGGATCAACAGTGAGTCACCCTATGTGCCATTTAAAAGGTTTGGAGATGACACTTTATGGCCTGTGAAGGTGGGGACTGAGTCATGTACCTGAGTCAACCCGATCTGTCTGAACGTTGAATCCAGTCGAGTTCTTGACTTTTTGAACTGTGGTTCACTGAGGAAGCTGTCAGGATTCTGGTCGTCAGCTTGAGTTTTTGAACTATGGTTCACTGCAGAAGCTGCCAGGATTCTGGTCCTTGCTCATGGGTTGAACCAGTCACACTCCAGCCTATTTGCAAACCGTAGAGAGCATATGCTAGCACGAAATATAAGAGCTAAGGCTGGTGCATTTTGCAATCGGGCCCACCTGATGAACCACCAAGATCTCTTTCTGTTGTGTCCCTTTGCATGTGTGGGGTGCATCCATTGGCATTCCCACTAGTGTTCAGCATAGTTCTAAAACTCGCTGACCTGACTTGGAACTCGGCCGACTCAACTTGACTCGGTGAAATTTCAGGCCGTTTCTGTCAGTTAGAAACTTGCTTATAAGTTTGACTAGGCTCGATCCACTTGCTGACTTGATAGGCTCGATCCGATTCTGCATGACTCAAACTGAGTCACTCGTCACTCGTATTATGACCACCCCCTTAACCAGTGTAGTAAACATAAAGTTGTTATGTATGTTTCCTATTTAATTATATATATTGATATTTGTAACTACTTCAAATATTTTAATCTAATTATTAAATATCAAATCAAGAGTGACGTAGAGACATGGCTAAGTCTCCGAGTCGACCTGACGGAGCTAGACATGAAGTTGAGTTTTCTGGTTTTTGAAGGATGGATTTCAGATGGAAAAAAAGGGGAATGAAATATGATGAGGATATAAGAAACCTACTTCAACGAAAAGCTTCTCCAGAGATGGGAAAATGCAGTAACTGAAGAAGCCACAGAGGTAGAAGAGAAATTCATCACGAATGCATGTCATCAGCAGTTGCAGCTCTTGCAGATTGTTGAAGGTAATTGGCAAATCTTCTCATATGTAATATTCCTTTTGCACTGATAGAGTTATATGCTGAGATATCAAAAAGAAAAAAAAAGAAGAAAAAAAAAGAAGAAGCAGATATCAGCTTAAAAACCATGCCATTGGAGCCATCAGGGGATCCGATGGAAACCAGCCTGAGCCCGGCCCATTTACTTTCAGAGCAGATTTTAGACTAGACCCAGCCCAAGGACACAAGATTAGCGATGGAACTCAAAACTGGCCACGATTTGGGCTCAGGTGGGCCTCATCTGACAATATATTCTAATCTAGGTGAGGGATGTCTCGATCGCTTGTTTGTCGCCCATGGGCCTAAACAATAACCAAAGTCCAATCCTATGGGCCCATGGTGAGTCTGATGTGATTGTACTGACAGGACTCCGAATCCGTCGGACCTGATCCAGTCGAATGCCCCGAGTCATCCCCAACTCGGGCAAGTCAGGCCTATTCAGCCTCAATTCAAGCATGTCCTGGATTGACTCAGGACAGAACCAGTCGGTCTGAGTCACCGAGTCTTCTAACCGTATACAGGCCAAGACTGTTTCTCCAACAGCCATGCATGTTGTTGCCAAACACTCCACAAAGAGAACTGCATGGCTACTTGTGAGAATAGGATTTCACAACGTTTCAATGCAGCATTCGTCATGACGATTCCAGCCATCCATCTTGGAGAGCCACCATTCGTATTGTGGCCTGGAAAATCAGCACACCCATTGTCAAAATGGTCTATTGAAAGGAAAGCAAGAGGTCAGAAGATTGACAAACCAGTCTACGTTAATGGGTGAGCCATCTGAGATCCTGACTGACCTGATTTTTGAGCCACTACGCAAAAAAAAATGGGGTCCCACATGACGAACAGCTCGGATCTTACATTTGTAATCCAGCAGGTAGCGATGGGTAGGGTATCAAAACATACCATAAGAGGCGTCACAGGTGGTTAGAACCTTAAAATGAGCCAGGTCTTTCGAAGTCTTTATGGAATCATACTCGTCTCCCTATAGTCATAGCCTGGTGAATTTAGAAGCACGTCCACCAACGATGAAATGTTCTTGAATGGATGTCCATAAAAAAAATAACCACAGTAATGAAATGATCGGAGATTCGGAGCAGAAATCTCAATCTTGGGGGACCCACAACCAACCACGATCAAAATCTTAAGCCGCAGATCAGGACCAGAAACCTTGATGGAATCCAGAATAAAACACTCCCTTAAATTCAATTCCTCAAGAAGCGGGCAATTCGAAACAAGGCTCTCAAGCATCTCATTTGTTATATGAACCTGTCGAAGTTGGAGTGTTTCCAGAGCACGGGAACGATTGAGATTCGAGGGATGGTTGAAATCACAGGGACCCAAAGTTCGATGGATTAAAGAATTGCAACTAAAGAGGCAATGAGGCAACTTAAAGGGTTCATGGATGGTGGAAATTTCACAATTAAAATCAATGTGGAATTCAAAGGTACGACGGAAGTCAAGATCGAGCTCTATGACTCCTCTAGTCATTGCAAATTCGATCCATTTCTCGGTAGCAGACTGATACCGATGGCCCGGATCGAAAAAGAGTTGAAATGTCTCCACCTTGCTGCCTTTATGCTGCTGTATATACCGATCAATGGTGGCTGTGAATTCTTCCTCAGTTTGGATACTTGCAAATTCCTCACCGAAGTCTAGAGTTTTGATGTAAGCTAAAAAGCATTTCCAATTGTCTCTCAATCTTCTTGACAGAATGCTTGTTCTCGTTGTGGATTTCATCGGCATCAGAGAGAGGATGTGACGAAGGATGGCCTCCGGCAATTTGCTGATTCTGTCAACGGATTTTTCCATGGCTTTGATATGTTTTCAGTACTGATATCTGGAGCACTTGTTTTGGAGAACTTCTCAATTCAAGTCCCATTCAAGTCCTTTTCATTCTCGGATTTTCCCAACGATTCTTTCAAAGGAGTATTTCTTGTCTTAATTGAAACGGTTGACTCATAATCAGAGATGTTTTATAGAATGGATTCTAGTGGAAGCCAGTGAGGATGTGCTGCATGTGCATAGTGTATTCAGGTTTTCAGTTTGTGCAAGTGGGGCCCCCTCGGTCAGTGATCCACACCTTTGATCTGTCCCTGATGGTCATGAATGGGAATAAAAAAATGCTATCTTGACCATTTAATCAGGGACCTAGAGATTGATGGTAGAAGTGAGGATTGGCGATAGCCAATGTGAACAGGATCAGATGTGCCAAGTGGAGGGGTAAAACTGTCCAAACTGCTTGATTTGAAGATAGTGTTCCGTCCATGGTGGGACACACCGATCGAACATTGTGGGTCATGAATCATTGAGTTGTGTGACCATATGAATGATGTGCACTAGATTAGAAATTGTTCTATGGCCTTGATACTTCCGTGGAATGGATTCCTGAGGAAGCAGAGCAGAAGTCAATATAGAATTGTCTAATTAATCTGATTTTTCCTATATGACCAATCTATAGTGTGTCTCATTATTTGGGCGGTTGGGATTTGAAGTGAGGGCCATTTGTAGCATACGGAGGCACTTACTCCATAGTTGTTTCTCTACATACTTAACACAGTTGAATACATGTTATTACGGTTGAACGCATGTTGGTAACGGCATGGACACTCCAATTCCATTAATGTTGAAAAAAGAAGAAGAAAACTTCTAAATTTCTGGCTCTTGGTTTACATTCCTTGTAGTCAATCTGCTTTGGATTAACTTTGGTTATTGAAATTAGAGGAGCTAAATCATACTGCCACATGCATTCATGAACTGTACTCATTGCATAACCGTACACAAACCAGACTGTTGAAAATGCAAGCCACATCCTGCATGAGGCATGGATTAAAAATCACAAAACCCCAAAACAAATAAACTTGTAAATGGAGAAGAAAAACCAAGAGTTAATCCAAAGCAGTAATTAGCTACTAACTTCTAGCAATCCTCTGTTTACACACCAAGAAAAGCACTCCCACAAGTTACATCCAGTAGTAAACTTCTGTATGCGTGGGGTGCAAACTTCTATCATCCTCCGAATATTCATACAATACAATCTGAGCATTGGGTGAAGCTTTCGGCAGCAGCAAAAGTTGTTCATGGAGAATCTTCAATGGTGCTTCAGTAGACTCCAACTGAGATGTAGAATCACCATCCATGTTGTTCTTGATGTTTTCCTTAGGAGCTACTAAAATTAATGATTCAAGTACAACAGCCTTCTCTAAGAAAAATTCCACCAGTCGAAGATCGCCCTTGCACCCACAGAAGTTGTTAATCTTTATCGTCTTCAGTTGATTGAAAACATATCCCACCATCAGCATTTCCACATGTTCGTATGAAGGATCATCACCATGATTTTCGAGCTGTAATCATATAGATTTCATCGTCAGATGGTAAAGGAATCAATACATGTGTACACTCGCACAGGTGATTTGTACGCACCAGCTTTCCATTTTGGGAACTGAAGTATTAGACTTGTCCTATTTTATCACCGTGTTTTTCATACTTTTCAATTCCCAGAATGGAAAATGGGTCTATGCAAATCAACCGAGACAGTCGTCATGCCCAGGTGTTCTTGTTCAGGATTATCAGTGTGACTTTGGAGCTGTAAGAACAATTTCATATTTAATTCATTGTTAGATTAGGAAGCAAATTGATATCTATGCCTGCCCTACTGATTTGTAAACACCATTTTTCCATTTTAAGAAATTAAACAGCCTACATACTATTTCATTCCAAGATGAAAACGGGTGTCCCACTTAATGGGCATATGCAAATCGATCACTGCACATTCCAAGTGTTCATGTGGAGGAT
This sequence comes from Liriodendron chinense, assembly GCA_003013855.2. NCBI lineage: Eukaryota > Viridiplantae > Streptophyta > Magnoliopsida > Magnoliales > Magnoliaceae > Liriodendron > Liriodendron chinense. The sequence goes on from ML058564.1 coordinate 2,166,983, forward strand.
TGTTGAAACAACTTTTGGTTTTTTAAGCAATTCACTATCAAAGACGTACTCAAATAAAAAAAAAGGATTAATATCTACATCCACCTTGATTTATTTGTACCAAGTCACTTCCCGAAACAGAAAATGGGTGTGTGTGAATCAATCAGGGCAGAGTAGCTCCCATGATGAAAGTAGGAAACGAAAGTAATAAAATTCAAGTAAACCAACCTCTATGAAGAGTTTCTCTAGGCAAGGGAAAATGTAATTTGTGAAGAAAGTGTTGAGGGCAGAGAGATAAAATTCTTGTGCAGATTCCATCAACATTTGCAATTCTTGTAGACTGTGAAATGTAATAGGCAGCTCTGTTTCCTGCTTTTGTTCAATTTCTCCTGCTAAAGCATCAACAATGTGCTGGGAGATGGAAAATCAAACATATAAGATTAGCATCAGCTGCAAAACCGTTTTGGCTAGACTATTGTGCGTTCAAGTGGCATGTCAATCAGCCTAACAGGATAGTGGGATGAATATTTGATGGAAGTCCTGAAAACATTCTGATCAGACTATCCTAACCATTCAATGGGCGGTCACTGAGCTGATGTTAAAAGGACTATGGTCAGAGGTCAGATTCAACGTCTGAGATCAGATGCTTTAGATTAGTACAGTCATGCAATTATCAATCCACGTTCCATCCACAATGAGACCCACGATTAGGAGTGCATCAAAACATTGATAGAAAGCAAGGATGGGATACATACCAGAAGAACCATAGAGCAGACTGTAAGAATCTTAACATGGCAGATTTCAGACAAGATCTTTGTCCGATTATAATCAAAATCATAGGCATTTTCACCTACTGCCGTAACAATGGCATCCTCCAGCGAAGAGATGTTATCAAACGTATATTCATAAACGTCAGCGTTGAAATGAAGTGATTGGAGATTCGGAGCGAAAATCTTGAGCTCGGAAGAATAACAGTCGGCCACTGTCAAGCTCTTAAGATGCAGATCTGGAGTGGATATATTGATCGAAGTCACATCCTTACACTCGATCAGACTCAACTTCTCAATCAGCAGACATTTGGAAAGCAGGCTTTGAAGCATGTCATCATTGATGTTAACCCAATAAAGATGGAGAACTTTGAGAGAACCAAAACCATTGAAATTCGATGGGAGGTTGAGATCGCATCGACTCAAATTCAATTTAGTCAGAGAATCACAACTAAAGAGATTAGATGGCAGTTTAAATGGCTTCCAATCTTCCTGTCCTGGTCTGAGAATGAAGGGTAGGTACTTATGGCAGAAGTCAAGATCAAGCTCCTTAACTCCCCCATCTATAGCGAACTTGATCCACCTCTCATAGTCGGATGCATACGGATTGCCGGGATAGAAAAAGAGCTGGAGTGTCTCAACCTCCTTACCTTGGTTGAGGCTTATGTAGCGATTGACGGCACCCACAAATTCTTCTGGCGATCGGCTACATACTAATTCCTCAGCATTGTCTAGAATAAGGGTGTAAACGAAACGGCTTCTCCATAAATATCTCCATCTTCTTGATAGAATGCTTGTTCTAATTGCGGGTTTCGTTGGCATCGAAGATAGGATGTTGTGAAGGACCTCCTCGGGTAGATTGCTGATTTTGTCGTGGGAGTTCATGTTGTTTGGGAAGGCTTTAGTCCTAGTTTGGGAAGGGTTCTCCATCCAACTCTTATATACTTGAAATTTTCCAAATGAGCTCTTTTGTCAAAGGAAATCAATAGGAAGTTGCTGATTATTGAATTTCAATGCCCAACAAATGATTAAAAAAAAAATGCTTATAAGAAATTAGAGATTGTGTAAATAGTACATTTTACTGAAAGCTCCCAAAACAATTGGATACTTAGCCACAACGATCCATGATCCGCACCATTCATCAGATGGACCCGGGAAATCAGCAATGCTATTAAAAATGCTAGTAATGGGATATCTTAACCATTTGATCAGTGACCAAAAAATGGATGGGATGGAAGTGTATATTGGGCAGCACTCAAAATTAAACAGGATAAGATCTATCATTCAGAGGGGAAGAAGCATCAAATCCATTCGATTTGCAGATAGTGGTCTATCCATCATGAAGTGGGACAAACCCAATGATCATGGGTCAGTAACCCACATGTCCATTAAATAGCTTTATAGTTTCACATCCATCAATGAGGAATGATCAGATGCATCGGCCTGATCAGAACCTCCGATACATCGTTTTTCCCCACTGACAAGTAACATGTGTATAGTATCTAATCTGTGGATATTGTGGGCCGCAAAAGTACATTGGGCCATTTTGATGTTGTTTCCCACTTTATGACCTGATCGGCACTGATATTCATATTAGGTGATCAGCACAGCGTGGCCCACTTGAGAAAATGGCTGTATCAGAAGTTATGGTACAGCCGTTGTATAGAATCTTCTCTCGATCACATTTTATATTATTGGCCTTTCTTTTTCTGAGAAAATGATTTTTTTTTTTAATAGGACTTTTTCTCTGGATTTGTATTTTTTTTATAGTGGATTCCTGAGGAAGCAGAAACAAAAGTCAAGATTGGTAGACTAATTCATTGGACGGATTCCAACTTCTTAAAGAAGGCAATGAAAATTTCTTGGAAGAGACTCATAGTGGGATATTGCCTGATGTGTGGGTGCGTACATGGAAAGACATTCCACACTTGTTGGTGTAGGAAGTTTGTGCAGAATTCAAGCTGTCATAGCCGTCCAAAATTGTGATGGCCCACCATCAGATACATTTGTGTTTGAAATTGGAAACTAGAATGCTAATGGTATCCGTAGGTGTGAGATGGGCGGAGCATTTTGCGAATTCACTGTGATCTCGGATGCGAATTAGCTACTGATATAGCCAGTAGCCAAATGGCTACTGAAATGACATCACCAAGTTTTGTGGGCCGCACCATGATGTATATGTTGTATCCACACTGCCTATCCATTTGTAGAGATCATTTTAAAGAATGAGCCAAAAATTGAGGCAGACAGATCCAAAGCTCAAGTGGACCCTACCATAGAAAATAGTGGGCATTGAATGCCTACCATTAAAAACTTCTTCCGGGCCACAAGAGTTTTCAATCAAGCTGATATTTGTGATTTATCTTCGTCCATGTTAACTTATGAACAGGTGGATCTCAAATAAACATCATTCTGGGCCTCAGGAAGGTTTCATCTGTGGGCGTCACTTTTCCCACTGTTTTCTATGGTGTGGTCCACTTGAGCTTTGAATCTGCCCCTTTTTTTAGCCCATGCCTTACAATAACTTCTCCAAATGGATGGACGGTGTGGATACAACACATACATCGTGGTGGGGCCCATAGAAGTTGGTGATGTTATTTCGGCAGTGAGTTTCGCTACTGATGCTGTCAGCAGCTAGTGCAGCATATGCTAGCAACATAATTCAGGGTCATTCATAGATGGGATCCAATCTTAACATTCTTTTTAGGGCTCTCAATGGAGCGGGTCAGATCCGAGATCCGATTCGCTCCGAATCCATATAATGCGGATTTGGATCTTAAAATAGATCCGATTAGTTAAATGGACCGGATTTGGATCTTAAAATAGGTCCGATTACTTAAATGGAGCGGATATGGATTCACAGGAACATATCCGAGTTTGATCCGAATCCGATTAAGATCCGGCTCATTGTCACCTTACTGTATATATTATATTCATGCTGGCCATCCGTTTTACAAATTATTTCAGGCCATGTTGACCATGCCATAGTAAATAGTGGGATTTGCATCATTTTTTTACTAAATTAAATATATTATATTATATATTTTATACCATATATTTTTCAAGATTTGTAATGGGGTGGATTCGGACCTAGATCCGACCCAAATCCGATGGTTATATGGATTTTGGATCGGAAATGGATCTAACAATTTATAAATGGATCGGAAATGGATCTAACAATTTATAAATGGATCGGAAATGGATCTAACAATTTATAAATGGATCGGATATGGATATCACCTTTTAGATCCGAGTTGGATCCGAATCCGATCCGAATCCATCTACAGATATACGGACTTGGAGCTGGATCCAAGTAGATCCGATCCAGATCCGACCCATTGAGAGCCCTAATTCTTTTGTACAAAATCAAATGTGACTGCTTATCAGATGGCCCATAGGTCTCATTTCCTCGTGATCTTGGCATACCTGGCACAATAATGAAGCTTTCTTTGGGTTCGGGGCCTTGCCTCGTTGGTAGACTGCACGCTGCGTTGTATGACTAACTGGTGGGGTTGGTTGCATGACTGACCAAAAAAAATAAAAAATTCACTAAAATGTAGTCTACAGAATCATGAAAATAAATTTATTATTTTATTCTAGGAGGAGGCAACTATTAAACTAAATAATAAAAAAATTAGGACGATCAAAGTAGGAGATTTTGTACTCTTCAATGTCGGTTGATACACTCAGATATAGAGAGGATTGCTGACATGTATGAACCATAGGAAGGATAGAAAGGAATTAAAGATAAAAAAGAATCGCTAGTCGATAGCTTAGATCGATCGGTCAATGACCCTAGTCGGCTAGCCGAACCCTGCTGATGACCGGCCGAATTTTGGCCAAAAAACGGTCCAACTCACTGGATAGTTTGTGCCAAAATCGGCCAGCCGAATTAGGCTGGTTGGCCGGCTGATTTACCCCTAAAAACTGCCCAAAGTTGGTGGACATATTTGATTATTTTCAACCAGCCAACTGAACCCGCCGACCGGTCGACGCCCATTTTCGACCGGCTGACAGGCCCCACTGATTTGCGCAGAAGTTTCATTTTTTAATAGAATTGTTTTTGTTTCTTCCTATGACTCTTTACTTTCTAGGGTTTTCTAGAGTTTGTTTAGAGTATTTAAGCTTTTTTAATTTTATTATTAGAATATTATTTTTTATTATTATTTACAAAAACACTTTGGTTTTTATATTACACATACATCAGGCCCACATAACTTGGGGATGTCAGGTCAATAGTGTGTGCCACACACGCAATCCGCTTCTACTATTGGCTGCATCATAAGACAATTAATGGGAGACGCAGATTTCATAAGAAAAAGGCTGTTGCGCTTGAATGCTAGGTGGGGCCCACCGTGATGTTTGTAGAAATCTAACTCATTCATCCGTTTTACAAGCTCATTTTACGACACAATAAAAAATGGGGCGGATCCACAAGTAAACCACACGAGAGGAAACCATGGAGATTTAGTGACCACCGTAGAAACATTTATATGGTGAAAAAAGTTTTGTATGGGCTAAATTTTGTGTTTTTCGTTCATTACAGTGGGAATGGACTTATAAACGGTTTAGATGGCTGTAACGTCCCATAAATTTTCGTACAGATAATAGCGTACAGATGACCGTAAATCTCAGATAATTGGATTCCCTAATCTAGAAAATGAAGATTAGTTTAGTATAAATTAGACTAGATCGTTAGCTTCGTAAGTCGCCCAAACAATCCACGTCCTGGGCCGGGGTGTTAACACTCGGGTTAGGTGGGTCTTCATAAGCATCTTACCTAGAGCATACCAACCAGACTCTGTTGTAGAAACAGGTACTCTAGATGATGACGTCTTTCAGGATGAGTTAGAAGACATTGTAGAAGACGTCACTTACTTTCAATTCTCGGATGGCCGAGAATAAGATGCAATGACATCTTTTACTTGGTGTTATGGGGCCGTTTGATGGCTAGAGTTATAATGGCCCAATTCTTTTAGACTTGTATTTTGGGGCTTCCTGTTGTGTGGGCCCCCTTATTTTGGATGATGATATAAATTGTAAATGATAGGCCAGGTATGCACTTACCTTCTGTCACTACTTTTAATGTATATTTAGTTTTAAACTTGCGCCATGATACTATTAATTATAAATGTATTAATCATGCTTCCGCATGAGCATAGTGACACCCGAAATCTCAAGGGTCGAGGTCATGCTCGATTTCTGAAATTTGAGGCATTACAATGACATGAAAACACTACGGTGAATCCCAAGAAGATTTCAACGGTAGACATTTCTTTCACCATTTTTTCTTCTCGTGCGGCACACGTGAGTTTTGGATCTGCCTCATATTTTTTGTTTTTTTTTTTTTGTTTTCTGTCTAAAATAAGATCAGAAAATGGATCGACTGGGTGGATTTCTCACAAACATCATGGTGGGCCCCACCTAGCATCGTAGCGCAGGAAGTCCCGGGGAAAGGCTTTGGCAGGAACTTTGTGTCCCGCAATCGGGGTGCGGTTTTGGTGGATCCCCGGATCGGTGGACTCCTGACTGTGGGCCACTGTAGTGTATGTGACTTATATCCCCACCGTTCATCCATTGCGACAGCTCATTTTAGTGCATGATCCCAAAAATGAATCAGATTCAAAACTTATGTGGACCACAAAACAAGAAAAAACCGTTATTGAATCCCCACCATTAAAAACTTCATGGGGGCCACTAGATTGTTTATTTTCCATTTGATAAGGTCACTAAGACTGGATGAAGAGACCACACAAATATCAGCTTGATCCAATATCAGATGAAGACACCACACAAGTCTAAAATCTTGGTGTAAGCTAAAAAGCATTTCCAATTGTCTCTCCATCTTCTCGACAGAATGCTTGTTATCGTTTCGGATTTCATCGGCATCAAAGAGAGGATGTGACGAAGGGTGGCATCCGGCAATTCGCTGATTCTGTCATCGGATTTTCCCATGGCTTTGATATGTTTTCAGGACTGATATCTGGAGAACTTCTCAATTCAAGTCCCATTCAAGTACTTTTTTGTCCTCGTATTTTCCCACATGATTCTTTCAAAGGTGTATTTCTTGTCTTAATTGAAACGGTTGACTCATAATCAGAGATGTTTTATAGAATGGATTCTAGTGGAAGCCAGTGAGGATGTGCATTGTGTATTCAGGTTTTCAATTTGTACAAGTGGCCCCCCGGGTCAGTGATTCACACCTTTGATCTGGTCCTGCTGGCCACGAACGGGGATAAAAATGTTATCTTAACCATTTGATCAGGGACCTAGAAATAGATGTGGTAGAAGAGAGCATTAGTGATAGCTGATGTGAACAGGATCAGATATGCCAAGTGGAGGGGTAAAACTGTCCAAACCGGTTGATTTGAAGATGGTGTTCCGTCCATGGTGGGACACACCGATCGAACATTGTGGGTCATGGATGATTGAGTAGCGTTACCATTTGATTGATGTGCACTAGATTAGAACTTGTTCTTTGGCCTTGGTACTGTTAGTCTTGCCCTGTCTCATGTGCTGTACGGCTGGATGGCCGTAGTTGTGGGGCCCATGTCCCTTCTTGTATATTGTATTTTATTCATTTTCTGCTCCTAAACCCATGTTGGGTCTTTCTCTTATCTGTAAGGGCATTCTTGTATTTTTCTTAGGTTGTATATATGCTCTCTCCCTTGTTTGGGTTAGGGCAATTGATGCTCAATAGACTATCATGGTATTAGAGCCTAGGTTCTCAAGCATGCTCCACTGAGTTGCTCTATCTCATAACCATCTTCTCCAAATCCGGCCTCCTCTCTGTTTTCGGCCGTTAGAAACATCTCCTCCGTTTGCAACTCCGTTCGTCCGTCTATCTGCAAGCTCTGTCCGACCAGCAAGCTCTGTCCGACCAACAGCTCCTCCGTCTGCAACTCTATCCGTTCGTTAGCAGCTCTGTCCGTCTGTCCGTCTGCAAGCTCCGTCCAACCAGTAGCTCGTCTGTCTGCAACTCCGTCAAATGTAACTCTATTAGATCTGTCCGTCGCTGCTCGATTTACAGCTCTATCAACAGCAGCGTGATTCCCCAAATCTGTCCAGAATTTCTGTCTCATTCGGAGACCCGTTGGGCAACCGAAGATCCCTTGTTCGGCACATATTCAAGGAGGGTCCCTTCCCCTTGGTCATTCTCTTATCTCTACTCTTATTCTTATTGCTATGGACAACGAAAACTATCGGGTTGATGCTTCTCGATGTAGTTTTGATGGCACTAATTACAGGTTATGGTGCATCCATTTTCAAAGCTTTCTTAAAAGTTGGGGGTTGTGGGGCCTGGTTGATGGCACTGTTCCAACCCCTCCATCTTCTGATTTAGACAAACTCGCCGATTGAGAGATTAAGAATGGGTGCATCATTATTTGAATCCTCAACTCTGTCGATAAGACGATCGCTGTTGGCCTGACCCTGCACCATACAGCCAAAGCAATGTGGGATCACCTCAACGTGGTCTATAAACAGAGTAATGAAGCCCATCTCTACCGTTTGGAACAAGATCTGGCCCATATTACTCAAGGTGACAAGACCATTCAGGAATTTTATTTGACGATAGTGGCCATTTGGACGGAAATGACGATGATGGATCCTGAGTTTTCCACTAATTTTTAGATATTCCATGATATGAGGGATCGCACATGAGTTCGCCAATTCCTTGTAGCTGAGACCGGAGTATGAGCATTGTTGAGCCGCTCTTCTAAATTGCAGTCCTCTTCCTTCTCTGAATGTTACTATCAATAACCTGTTAGCTTAAGAGCAGAGGTTAAAGGTTCTTTCTACCTTACCTCAGTATTCTGCTTCCTCTGATATGGTATTAGCGGCTTCTGCTTCATCCAATCGTTGTGGCTCGAGTAGTGTGACGTGCTATGGCTGTAACAAATTAGGCCATGTGATCTCTCAATGCCGCGAGTTTTGTGCTTATTGTCGACGGACTGGACATGACTTTATCGATTGCCGGACGAAGGCTTATGCTTCCCCCATGGGACGTGGTCGTGGTGGCCGTGACCGTAACCGTGGTCGTGGCCGAGGTTGGGCATTTATGGCCACTTCTATTTCTTCGATTTCAGAGCCTATCGCGAGTGACAGTGCCAGCTCCTCCTCCTCACCTTTGACTCCCGAGATGATTCAGCAGATAATGCAAGCCCTTTCCGCTGCAGGTCTGTCAGGTAACCCACATTTGCTTCCATGGTTCTTTGATTCTGGTACTTCGAATCACATGACTAGTGATGCCTCCCATCTTCGTGATCTCCGGCCATATACTGGTACTCAGGTTATCTCTACTGTTGATGGGTCTCAGTTACCCATCCGGTCTGTTGTTTCCTTGACTTTCTCTCCTTCTTTCCATAGGAAGTTTGTTCTTTGTGATGTCTTTCATGTTCCTCAACTCTCCTTTAATTTGATCTCCATGGGTCAGCTTACGGCAAACAATTGTTTAGTCATGTTTCTTCCTGATTGTTGTTTTGTGAAATATCTGGCAACAAGAAAGGGTGACGGGGAAGGTGGTTGGGAAGGGTAGGAGGAGTAGATGTCTATTCATGCTAGAGTTTGATCAATCTGTAACACTAGCCAACTATTTTTTTGCGCCTTTTGATACTAAGATTTTGTTAGCCAACCGGAAGTGGAGACTATGGTACTGTCGTCTTGGTCATCCACATTCTGATCGGTTGCTTTATTTATTTTCTTCGGGGATGTTGGATAAAATGAATATTAACAAATCTATTTTGAATTTTTCTTGTCATTTATGTTGCTTATCAAAAAGTAAATGTGCTCCGTTTTCATTAAGTGTATCTCGCTCTTCTTCTATGTTTGAGCTTGTTCATATTGATGTCTAGGGACCTTCACATATTTTATCCATGACAGGTTTACGTTATATGTTATTTTCATTGATGATTTTATTCGTTACACATGGATCTACTTTATTCACTCCAAAGCACATGTCTTTGCCATCTTTCAACACTTTGTTTCTATGTTAGACACTCAATTTGGGGCGAAAATCAAGACCCTCCGCTTTGACTCAGGGGGTGAGTATGTCTCTCTGGCCTTCCGTACTTGCCTTTAAGATCGTGGGATTATCCATCAAACTACCTGTCCTGATACTCCCCAACAGAACGGAGTTGCTAAATGAAAAAAACGTCACATCATTGAGACTGCAAATACCTTGATGACTGAAACGGACGTCCCGCGTTATTTTTGGGCCGAAGCTATATTACATTCTATCTACTTGATCAACCACATGCCTACGAAGCTTCATGAGAATACTTCTCCCTACTTTGTTCTCTGTGATTCCCTTCCTGATTATTCCACATTTCGTGTTTTCGGTTGTGTGTGTTATGTTCATCTTGCTGCGCGTGCATGTCACAAACTTTCACCCAAGTCCATTCTATGAATGTACTTGGCGTTTGGGAAAACCCAAAAAGGATTTCGATGCTATGATTCAGTTTCCCGTTGCATTCGGGTGTCTCGTCATGTTGTCTTCCTAGAACATGTTCCATTTCACGCCTCTTCAACTGTTTCCACGCCTCCACCTTCATCTCCTGGCTTGACTTCTTTTCCTGACATTCCTTCTGCCTCTCCTGTGTCCTCTTGTCCCTTGCAGGTCTACTCTCGGTGATCAAGACAACCTCCTCCTCAGGCGACTCCCACTACTTCCCCTACTGTCGATCCGGATCCTCCTCCTTCGGCCACTCCCACTACATCCTCTACTGCCGATACTTATTAGGTACGTCATTCTAGCCGCCCTCATAGGGCTCCTGATTGGTTGATCTATTCTATGCCTGCAATGTCTTCCACCTTGGATTCCATTTCTATTCCCACCACTTACTCGCAAGTTGCATCTCGGAGTTGTTGGAGGGAGGCTATGGCCGAGGAACTTCGCGCTTTGGCTGACAATCATACTTGGGAGCTTGTTCCGCGCCCCGCTAGGAGTCCTATTATTGGTAGCAAGTGGGTGTATTCTGTGAAGTTAAAGTCCAATGACTCATTGGACCGTTACAAAGAGAGGCTTGTTGCCCAAGGATATAAACAAGAGTATGAAATTGACTATGACGAGACTTTTGCTCCCGTGGCGAAGATGAAGATGGTTCGCACCCTTCTCGTAGTCGCCTCCTCTCATGCTTGGCCCATCTCGCAAATGGATGTGAAGAATGCCTTTCTTCATGGCGATCTTCTCGAGACAGTTCAAATGCAATTGCCTCCAGGTTCAGATACAACTTCAGGTAATATGATTTGCCAACTGAAGAAGGCTTTATATGGTCTCAAGCAGACGCCTCGTGTTTGGTTCCAGCACTTTCGTGATGTCGGTGTTGGTGTTGGATTCTCTCAGAGTGGATATGATCCTTTCTTATTTACTCGTACTACCACCCGTGGCATTGTCATTGTTCTGGTATATGTGGATGATCTCTTATTGACTGACAGTGATCCCTTGGCCAATACAGCATTATAGCGGGTCCTGCGATCCTCCTTTCGGATGAAGGATTTGGGCCCTCTTACATACTTCCTCGGCCTTATAGTCTCATGCTCTGACCGTGGGCTCCTTGTTGGCCAGCGCAAGACCTCATTGCCTTGATTCAGTTGATAGATCACAAAGCTGTTCAGACCCCCATGGAGTTGAATGTTCAGTATGATTACGATGATGGTGACTTACTCGGGGAACTTACTCTTTACCGTCGCTTAGTAGGAGGTTTGGTATATTTGATGATGACTCGTCCTGACATTGCCTATGCTGTCCAAGTCGTCAATCAGTTCGTTTTGGCTCCTCGAACCTTCCATATGACCGCTGTCCTTCGGATTAGCAGGTACTTGCGTGGCATAATGGATAGGTCTATGTTCTTCCCTTCTAACTCCCCTTTAGATCTTCTGGCTTATTCCGATGTTGATTGGGCTGGTTGTGCAGTCTCCCGCTGTTCCACTACCGATTATTGAGTCTTTCTTGGCTCTTCCCTTATTTCTTGGAAGTGCAAAAAGCAAGCTCTAGTTTCAAAATCCAATAGTGAGGCTGAATATCGCGCGATGTTCACTGCATGTGGTGAGATTGTTTGGCTTCATGGGCTTCTCGGTGATCTTGGTCTTTCCCTTCAGTCACCAACTCCTCTCCATGTGGATAACCTTAGTGTCGTCCAGATTGCTTCCAACCCCGTCTTCCATAAGAGGACGAAACACATAAAGGTTGATTGTCACTTCATTTGAGAGAAATATCAATCAGGTCTCATTTCTCTTCCCCATGTGGCGTCCTAGGATCTAGGGCTGAAAGTCGGGTGGGTTCAACTCGACGGACCCGTGACCGACCCGACATTGGGTTGGGCTTGGGCAGGAAATATCAAACCCGATCTCGAGCTTAGGCTATGAAAACTCCAACCCGATGAAGTTTGGGTCGGGCTTGGGTTGAGGTCTTGGGTTGCCCGACCCAACCCGAACCCGATCTATATACAAGTAAACTTATAATGTTTGAAATTTGATATGTTTGAATTTAAAATAATTGAATGTTAAAAGAATAATTATCATGTATTTTAGCTTATTTGTTTAGAAAAAATGAAGTTCTTTACAATAAATAATTATATATATAATTAATATAACTATAGGTACAAAAAATAAGATGTGTATTGAAACATAATAAACTAACATAATAACGAAAATATAACCCAACTAACCCGATCAACCCAACCGAGCCCGCTTGGGTTGGGCTTGGGTTGAGAATTCCCAACCCGAGGTTGGGTTGGGTTGGGTTAGGGTTGAGGTAAAGGAACCTTGGGTTGGGTTAGGGTTGAGCACCAACCCGACCCAACCCGCCCAACTTTCAGCCCTACTAGGATCAAATAGCTGACATTCTCACTAAGATGTTACCTTCTGCTCGTTTTTCTTTCCTTGTTAGCAAACTGCTACTTGTCAACAACTTACATCAGTTTGGGGGAGTGTTAGTCTTGCCCTGTCTCATGGGCTGTACGGCTGGATGGCCGTAGTTGGGAGACCCTGCCCCCTCTTGTATATTGTATTTTATTCCTTTTCTGTCCCTAAACCCATGTTGGGTCTTTCTCTTATGTGTAAGGGTATTCTTGTATTTTTCTCAGGTTGTATATATGCTCTCTCTCCCTTGTTCGGGTTAGGGCAATTGATGCTCAACAGACTATCAGGTACTTTGATGGAATGGATTCCTGAGGAAGCAGAGCAGAAGTCAATATAGAATTGTCTGATTAATCTGATTTTTACAATATGACCAATCTATAATGTCTCATTATTTGGGAGGTTGGGATTTGAAGTGAGAGCCACTTGTAGCATAGGGAGGTAGCTACTCCATAGTTGTGCCTCTACATTCTAATACAGTTGAATACATGTTATTACGGTTGAACGCATTCTGGTAACAGCACGAACACACAAATTCCATTAATGTTGAAAAAAAAAATCTAAATTTCAGGCTCTTGGTTTACATTCCTTGTAGTCAATCTGCTTGTGATTAACTTTGGTTATTGAAATTAGAGGAGCTAAATCATACTGTCAATTGGGCATGGTAGACCATACTAAAGCATTTGTGAACTGTACTCATTGCATAACTGTACACAAACCAGACTGTTGAAAATGCAGGCCCCATCATGCATGAGGCATAGATTAAAAATCATAATCCCCCAAAAAGATAAACTTGTAAATGGAGCAGAAAAATATTAAAAGTGCAGAGTAGTAATTGGCTACTAAAATCTAGCAATCCTCTGTTTACACACCAAGAAAAGCACTCCCACAAGTTACATCCAGTAGTAAACTTCGGTATGCGTGGGGTGCAAACTTCTATCATCCTCTGAATATTCATACAATACAATCTGAGCATTGGATGAAGCTTTCGGCACCAGCAAAAGTTGTTCACGGAGAATCCTCAATGGTGCTTCAATAGACTCTAATTGAGATGTAGATTCATCATCTATCTTGTTCTTGATGCTTTCCTCAGGAGCTACTAAAACTAATGACTCGAGTACAACAGCCTTCTCTAAGAAAAATTCCACCAGCCGAAGATCATTCTTGCACCCACAGAAGTTGTTAATCTTTATCGTCTTCAGATGATTGAAAACATATCCCTCCACTGGAATTTCCACAGGTTCGCATGAAGGATCATCACCATGTTTTTTGAGCTGTAATCATATAGATTTCATCGTTAGATGGTAAGGGAATTCATAAATCACTCGCACAGGTGATTTGTATGCACCAGTTTTCCATTATGGGATCACCGTGTTTTTCGTACTTTTCAATCCCAGAATGGAAAATGGCACTATGCAAATTAGCCAAGACAGTCGTCATGCTCAGGTGTTCTTGTTAAGGATTATCAGTGTGACTTTGGAGCTGTTAGAACAATTTCATATTTAATTCATTGTCAGATTAGGAAGCGAATTGATATCTATGCCTGCCTTATTGATTTGTAAACACCATTTTCCATTTTAATAAATTAAACAGCCTACATACTATTTCATTCCAAGATGAAAAATGGGGTGTCCCACTTAGCGGGCATATGCAAATCAATCAGCGCAGTAGGCATTCCAAATGTTCACATGGAGGATTGTCAAAACGACTTTTAGTTTTTTAAGTAATTCTCTATCGAAGACGTACTCAAATAAATAAATAAAAAGGATTAATATCTACATCCACCTTGATTTATTTGTACCAAGTCATTTCCCAAAACAGAAAACGGGCGTGTGTGTGAATCAATCAGAGTGGTTGTGGGGTAGCTCCCATGATGAAAGTAGGAAATGAAACTAATAAAATTTGACTAAACCAACCTCTACGAAGAGTTTCTCCAGGCAAGGGAAAATGCAATGTGTGAAGAAAGAGTCGAGGGAAGAGAAATAAATTTCGTTTGCAGATTCCATCAACACTTGCAATTCTTGTAGACTGTGAAATATAATAGGCAGCTCTGTTTCCTGCTCTGGTTCAATATCTCCTGCTACTGCATCAACAATATGCTGGGAGATGCAAAATCAAACATATAAGATTAGCATCAGCTGCAAAACCGTTTGGGCTAGACTATTGTGTGTTCAAGTGGCATGTCAATCAGCCTAACAGGATACTGGGATGAAAATTTGATTGAAGTCCTGAAAATCATGCTGATCAGACTATCCTAACCATTCAATGGGCGGTCACTAAGCAGATGGTTAAAAGGACTACAGTCAGCCAACGTCTGCGATCAGATGGTAAAGATAGTACAGTCATGTGATTATCAGTCCACATTTCATCCACAATGGGACCCACGATTCCGAGTGCATCAAAACATTGATAGAAAGCAAGGATGGGATACATACCAGAAGAACCATAGTGCAGACTGTAAGAATCTTAACATGGCAGATTTCAGACAAGATCTTTGTCCGGTTATAATTGAAATCATAGGCATTTACACCTACTGCCGTAAAAATGGCATCCTCCAGCGAAGAGATGTTATCAAACGTATATTCATTAACGTCAGCGTTGAAATGAAGTGATTGGAGATTCGGAGCAAAAATCTTGAGCTCGCAAGAATAACAATCGGCCACTGTCAAGCTCTTAAGATGCAGATCTGGAGTGGATATATTGATCGAAGTCACATCCTTACACTCGATCAGACTCAACTTCTCAAGCAGCAGACATTTGGAAAGCAGGCTTTGAAGCATGTCATCATTGATGTTAACCCAATAAAGATGGAGAACTTTGAGAGAACCAAAACCATTGAAATTCGATGGAAGGTTGAGATCGCATCGACTCAAATTCAAATGAGTCAGAGAATCACAACTAAAGAGATTAGATGGCAGTTTAAATGGCTTCCGATCTTCCACAGGCCGTCCCCATATGAGAATGAAGGGTAGGTACTTATGGCAGAAGTCAAGATCAAGCTGCTTAACTCCCCCATCTATAGCGAACTTGATCCACCTCTCGTAATCGGATGCATACTGATCGCCGGGATAGAAAAAGAGCTGGAGTGTCTCAACCTTCTGACGCTGGTTGAGGGTTATGTAGCGATTGACAGCGCCCACGAATTCTTCTGATGATCGGCTACATACTAATTCCTCAGCATTGTCTAGAATTAGGGTGTAAACGGAACGGCTTCTCCATAAGTATCTCCATCTTCTTGATAGAATGCTTGTTGTAATTGCGGGTTTCGTCGGCATCAAAGATAGGATGTTGTGAAGGACCTCCTCGGGTAGATTGCTGATTTTGTCATGGGAGTTCATGTTGTTTGGGAAGGCTTTAGTCCTAGTTTGGGAAGGCTTCTCCATCCAAATCTTATATACTTGAAATTTTGCAAATGAGCTCTTTTGTCAAAGGAAATCAATAGGAAGTTGCTGATTATTGAATTTTAATAATTCAAATAATGATTAAAAAAAAGTTGCTCAAATAAGAAATTAGATATTGTGTAAGTAGTACACTTGAGTGATAACTCGCTACCACAAGAATTGGAGACATGGCCACAATGATCCATGATCTGCACCATTCATCAGATGGACCCCGGAAATCAGCAATGGTATTACAAATGCTCCTAATGGATATCTTAACCATTTGATCAGTGGCCAACAAATTGACAGTAGAATGTATTCAGCAACACTCAAAATTAAACGGGATAAGATCCACTATTCAGAGGGGCAGAAACATCAAATCCGTTTGATCTGCAGATAGTGATTCATCCATCATCGGGTGGGACACACCCAATGAACTGTAAATGATCATGGGTCATTAAGTCAAGTGTCCATTAAAGAATTGATAGTTTCACAACCATCACTAAGAAATCAGATATAGATGCTGTATCAGAACCTCTGATACAGCCTTCTTTTTCCCACTGACTTGTACACGTGTAGAATATAAAGGTGGGCCACAACAGTACATTGAGCCATTTTTATGTTGTGTCCCACTTAATGGGTGTGCAGCCTGATATTCAAATCAGGTGGATATTCTGCAAGTAACATGTCGATGGAAAAAAAAAAATGTTGTATCAGAACTCATGGTACAGCCGTCCTATATAAATCATCTCTCCATCCAACAATGTATATTTTGGGCGGGATTTTTACTGTGATAGCCCTGGGTTGTAGCTATTTTTACTAGAAGTACAATTTCTCGTCCAGCTTTTTTTTTTTGGCCTTTTGAAGAGAAACTGAAAATTTTGCAGTTGCAAATGCCCCTCCGACCACCATGTGCTCAGGGGGAATCCACCATGCCCTAGGAGGAATCCATAGTGCCCAGAGGGAATCCATTGTAGATCATAAAATTTCAATTTCTCGTCAAAAGGTCAAAATGGATGAAACAGATGAGAAATTAAACTTTTAGTAAAGATAGCCACCTCAAGCCTATTGCAGTAAAAATCCCATTTTGGGCGCGGTTTGGGTGGATCCACGTCGTCGGTGGATCCCCAACTGTGGGGCCACTGTGATGTATGTACCATATATCTACACCGTCCATGAATTTTTAAAGTTCATTTTAGGGCATGATCCTAAAAATGAAGCAGATCCAAATCTTAGGTGGACCATACCACATGAAACAGTAGTGATTGAATCCACACCATTAAAAACTTCATAGGGGCCACTGGAATTTTCATTTTTCATCCAACCTGTTGAAAAGGTCGAAAAGACCTGGATGAAGAGACCACACAAATATCAGCTTGATTCAAAGCTTTTTTGGCCCACGAAAAGTTTTTAATGATTGAATACCACTTTTTACTGTATTATAGTCCACCTGAGATTTAGATCTACTTAATTTTGTACATCATGCTCTAAAATATGTTTTCAAAATGGATGGACGGCGTGGATGTAAGACACACATCACACAGTGAACAACACGGTCAGGGATCCACCCGCCTCGGTGGATCCGGGGATCCACTGAAGCCGCGCCCGTACATTTTGGCTTTCTTTTTCTGTGAAAATGATTTTTTATTTCTTAAAGAGGACTTTTTCTCTGGACTCGTATTTTTTTTATAGTGGATTCCTGAGGAAGCTAAACCAAAGTAAAGATTGGTAGGACTAATCCATTGGATGGATTCTAACTTCTCAAAGAAGCTAATGAAAAGTTTAGATACTTCTGGTGTGGCTACAATTCATGAAAGAGAGTAGCAGGATCCTGATGTGTGGGTGCACGCCTGGAAGACACTCCACACATGTGGAGGTAGATAGCTTAGGCAGAATTCAAGCTGTCATGACCGTCCAAAATTGTGATGGCCCACTATTGCACACATTCGTGTGGAAACAGGAATGCTAATGGAAATAGTGTGTGTGAGATGTACGGAGCATTTGGCAGACACCACTCATGCAGCATTTCCGAGAGTAGGATAATCTAGGGCCATTGATATATAAATGGAATCCAATCTTAACTGGTCCAAATTAAAATGGATCATTTATTAGGTGGTTCAAAGGTCTCATTTGTTTGTGATGTTAGCACATGCATGCATGTGGGGCTCATAAATGTTGTGGATTTCAAAATTTATTAAATCATGTATGTGATATCCAATCCATTCAACAGTTGCATCTAAGCACAATGATTAAATAAACTAAAAATCATGTGGATCCAACGTCAGGTGGACCCACGTGAGTTTATAATTTTTTGGATGGTGTAATTGTTTTTTACGGTTGTGGCCCACCGATGATTGGATCACCTTAATATTTTATTTATCTGATCATCATAATGGGATATACTTGTTATAAGGGTTGGATGTCATACGAACAACATGGGACCCACAATTCTCAACTCCACTATTTTTTTAAAGAAAAAGTGGATGAGGACATTGACATTTCATCCTTAGACAGCATGTTCTTGTAATTTCAGAACGTGTAAAACTTTATTTGGTAGGAATTCCGCGGTAAAATTAAATTAGGATTTATTTGGGCAAAATTCCAAGGGATCCATATTTACCTAAATAATGCGTAGATGATTAGAAATTACTGTTGGTTTGTCCCACATTAGTTGAGAGGTGGGCAGGGTTTGTATCCATATACTGTGGAGTTACTCCACCTAATAGGTTAGCCTTTTGGGTGACACAATAGTAGCTCAAAGCCCAATGTTATATACCCAAGACTATGCCCCAGGTGTGTATGCATGTTGCACTCCCCAAGTTCCATGTGGGGAGGGGGATTGTTGGTTTGTCCCACATCAATTGGGAGGGGGGCAGGGTTTGTCTTCATACAAACTGGGGTCACTCTACCTAACAGGTTAGCCTTTTGGGTGTGACATAACAATTACACAAACATCAGGCTGATCAGATCATCAGATCACAGGCACAGTTGTCAGTGGCAGTACATAGACAGGCATGTAGCTAAAACAAAGGGCTTGGACAATTTTTTTAACGAATTTTTTATAAAAGGGTAGGGATTAAGGTGCTCGAATTGGATCAATATTATATGTATATTATATAACCATTCATTCAGCAAGTGGAATGCTGAATTGGCCATGGACCAAGACTCACATTGTAAGACCATCCTGGCACCTTAAAACTATGGCATGCAAAATGTACAAAATCTGCAATGACTCACATTCAACAAAACAGAGTTCATTTAGCTAAATCCTGTTGGGTGCGTTTCACACAAACCTTCGGATCTCGCCCCTCAATACACTAGAATTATGGACTATGCTAATGCAATAATCAAGAATAAACATCAACCACACGAACACAAGGAGTTTTTACGTGGAAAACTCTCAAAAGAGGTAAAAACCACGGGACCTAGTCCAAATCAACAATCCACTATCTCAGGGAACTGTTACAACCGATCTCCAGCACACACACCGCTTGGATCAAACTTCTTCACCCACGCAGGGATGGATAAACTACAAGAGAATAGTAAAGGAGAAACGATCTCATCGATCCCGAGGACGTAGAAGTGCTGAGACGACCGTTGCGCAGAAGAATCCTTCTTCAAGCAACTTCTCCCTTCTACAAGCTTCCTCTTTCTCTCTCTTCTCTTTTTCTCTTCCTCCTTTCCTCTCTTTCTCACCTTGGACGTGTTAGCAACTCAATGGGATACCCTAATCCCGTTTTGGAACGCCTTAAGTACGAAAATGGGAGAATTAGAGCCCAAATAGGAAACTGCGTACAAGCAGTCCGCGCCGGGTCGAGCGCCCGGCCAACTCAAAAGTCGTCCAGCAAGAAAAAACCAAATGAGAAAACTAATTTTGGGCGCCCGGACCAAACATGGTCGGGCGCCCGGCTGGGTCATCTGGCGCCCGGTCACATTGACCGTCGGGCGCCCGGCTGTCGCCAAAACCTTCCAGCAGTCAAACTGCCATTTCTGGGGAATTTCGGTCGCCCGGCCACTAACTGGCCTGGGTGCCCGGCCATACCCAGAAACAGTCTCCTCTCCTCTGACAGTTTTGAGGAGGAAACTCCATCAAATCTCCCCCTTTCCGACTCAGGAGAAATTCGCCTTCTTCAAGCCAGCTAGGTTTCTGCAAACCTCAAACTTGCCCTTGAGCAAAGCCTTGGTCATCATGTCTGACCCATTATCGTCCGTATGGACCTTCTCAAGCTGTAACACCTTCTGTTCCAAAGTATCCCTGATCCAGTGATACCGAATCTCTATGTGCTTCGACTTGGAATGCTGACTTGGATTCTTGCTCAAGTGTATAGCACTTTGGCTATCGCAATAGACCACGTGCTCCTCTTGCTTCAGGTTGAGTTCCTGTAGGAACCTCTTCATCCAAAACATCTCTTTACATGCTTCTGTGATTGCAATGTACTCGGCCTCTGTCGTCGACAATGCTACGACCTTCTGTAGCTTGCTCTGCCAAGAGACCGCTCCCCCTGCAAACGTGAACATGAACCCCGATGTAAACTTCCTGGAGTCTATGTCACCTGCCATATCTGCATCTGTGTAGCCTTCTAACACAGGTTTTCCGTCACCATAGAATAGGCTCAACCTGGATGAGCCTCTCAGATACCGTAGTATCTACTTCACTGCTGCCCAATGTTCCTTGCCAGGATTGGCAAGATACCGGCTGACAAGACCAACCGCATATGCTATGTCTGGGCGCGTACATACCATAGCATACATCAAACTTCCTACCGCTAACGCGTAGGGTATCTTCCGCATCTCTTCCACTTCCGTCTTCATCTTGGGACACTGCTTGTAGCTCAATTTGAAGTGACCATCCAGTGGAGTACTGACTGGCTTCGCTGCATTCATGTTGAACCGCTCTAGGACTTTCTCAATATACTGCTCTTGTGACAACCAAAGCTTCCTGCTGCTTCTGTCACGGGTTATCTCCATTCCTAGGATCTGTTTTGCCGAGCCCAAGTCTTTCATCGCAAACGACTTGCCCAACTCCTGTTTCAACCTGTCAATCTTCTTGATGTCTTTTCCCATGATGAGCATGTCATCAACATACAATAGCAGAACTAAGAAATCACCATCTAAGAACCTGCGAGTGAACACACAGTGGTCCGACTCCGTTCTGTCATATCCATGCTTCAACATGAACGAGTCAAACTTCTTGTACCATTGCCTAGAAGCTTGCTTCAGCCCATACAAGCTCTTCCTAAGCCTGCACACCATATGTTCTTTGCCCTTGATTTCGAACCCTTCTAGTTGACGCATGTAGATCTCTTCTTCCAGGTCACCATGGAGAAAGGCAGTTTTGACATCTAACTACTCTATCTCCAGATCCATGCTAGCCGCCAACCCAAGCAACACCCGAATGGATGTCATCTTCACCACTGGTGAGAATATCTCCTCGAAGTCTATTCATTTTCTCTGACCAAACCCTTTCACCACAAGTCTGGCCTTGTACCTTGTCTACGAATTCTTCTGCTCATTCTTTTTTCTGAACACCCACTTGTTGCTCAGAGCTTTCTTACCCGTAGGCAATTTCACCATATCATAGGTGTGGTTCTTATGCAAGGATTCCATCTCCTCTTACATAGCTTTCAACCACTCCCCCTTATGCTCGTCGGCTAGGGCCTCAGAATAGTCTTCTGGCTCTCCCCCATCTGTGAGCATAATGTACTCATGCGGCGAGTACTTCTTGGATGGATGTCTGTCCCTTGATGTCCTCCTCACCTGTGACTCAACAGGTGGATCAAGTTGGGGCTGCTTCCCCTGTCCATCTTCTGTAGGGACTCCCTCATCCTCTGCACCTTGCTGTACTCCCCCGTCATCAGGCACCACGGGAGGAGTAATCGAATCCGTATCTTCCAGTTCACCTGAACTGGGTTGGGTCTTCTCTGGCTTTTCAATGTCTTCTATACACTGATCTTCAATGAAAACCACATCTCTGCTCCTGACGAGCTTCTTCTCGGTCGGATCCCACAACCTGTAACCGAACTTTTCATCACCGTACCCTAAGAACACACACTGCCTGATCTTCATGTCGAGCTTGGACCTCTCGTCCTTTGGTACGTGAACTGATGCCCTGCATCTAAACACCTTGAGATGACTGTACGATGGATCACGTCCAGTCCACACCTTCTCAGGTACTTCTCCATTCAACGAGGCTGATGGAGACCTGTTTATCAAATACATCGCCGTGTGCATTGCTTCTCCCCAGAACATCTTGGGCAACTTTGCATGGGATAACATGCATCTGATTCTCTCTACAATGGTGCGATTCATTCGCTCAGCCACACCATTATGCTGGGGGGTCTTGGGAACTGACTGTTCATGCCGTATACCCAGTGACTTGCAATACTTGTGGAAGTCACTTATGTATTCACCACCATTGTCAGTGCGGATGCACTTCAATGATCTGCCTGTCTCTCTCTCGACCATAGCATGAAACAATTTAAACACACCAAAGACCTCGTCCTTGGATTTCAAAGCATACACCCAAACCCTCCTAGATGCATCATCTATAAATGTGACAAAATACAATGCCCCACCCAAGGTTTTTGTCCTCATAGGACCACAAACATCAGAGTAAACCAAATCTAATGCATGAACTTTATTCGTATGAGAAGCAGTTTTAACAAAAGAAACTCTATGCTGTTTCCCAGATAAACAGTCAATACAGGTTTTGAGAGGTATACCTGTCACGTCTGGAAGGAGCTGCTTCTTCGCTAGTAGCTGAAGCTTTTTTTCACTCATGTGGCCTAGACGCCTGTGCCACACGTCAGTAACTGAATCCTCTGCTGCGTTTAATCCACTCTTGCATACACTGACACTTGCCTTGTAAAGAGTGCAACACTTCTTTCCTCTGGCAGCGATCAACGAGCCCTTGATGAGCTTCCAGCGCCCACCAGCAAACCGGCTTTCATAGCCATCATCATCCAACCTTCCCGTCGACATCAAGTTGAGACGAAGGTCTGGAATATGTCTCACATCCCTGAGAACCAATGTGCAGCCCACAACGGTCTTCAGACAAATATCACCGACCCCTACGATCTTCGAAACACCAGAATTTTCCATCTTCACTGTCCCATAGTCACCTGACTTGTAGCTTGTGAAGAAATCTCTGCGTGGAGTCGCATGAAACGAGGCTCCCGAGTCTATCACCCAGTTGGTGTCCTGACTCGAAACCGTGAGGCAAGTATCGTGATCTGCCGAAAGAATAACAACAACGTCACCATCTGAGGCGACCGCAGTAAAATCTTATTCATCTTCCTTCTCATTTCCTTTATCCTTCTTGTCACTCTTCTTCTTGTGACATTCTTGCTTGTAGTGGCCCTTCTTGCCACAATTCCAGCATTCAACATCTTTCCTGGCAACTGACTTGCCTCTTGATTTATCTCGAACTTTTCCGCCCTTTCTGTTCTTTCCTCTCCCCCTATTTTGTGTCACAAAGGCCTCTTGTTGAGCAGGCCCTAGGGACTTCCTCCTTGTCTCCTCATTGAAGAGACAGCTTGTTACCTGATCCATGGATACCTTTCCGTCTGGCGCGGAGTTACTTAGAGACACCACTAATGTCTCCCAACTGTCAGGCAATGAGCTAAGCAGTAGCAAAGCCTGAAGTTCATCATCCAGGACCATCTTCATGGCGGAGAGCTAGTTCACAATGTTGCTGACCTTATTCATGTGTTCAGCCACAGAACCACCATCTTTGAACATGAGATTCACAAGTCGTCTTATCAGGAAAATCTTATTGCCGGCTGTCTTCCTCTCATACAGCCCTTGCAATTTCAGCCATAGGCTAGCGGTTGAAGTCTCTGTAGACACATGGTGGAAAATCGAATCATCCAACCATTGTCTAATGAACCCCACCGCCTTCCGGTCCACTTTCTTTAAATCATCATCTGACATATCCTTTGTCTTCGCCGATATGCCTAGAATTGGAGCATATAAGTCCTTGCAATAGAGCAAGTCCTCCATCTTAGCCTTCCATATGGTCCAATTAGAACCATTGAGGCTGATCATCCTTGATGAGCCACCTTCCATAATTCAGAACCGATCCCACATCGTTCAAACAACTTGAACGCTCTGATACCACTTTGTTGGGTGCGTTTCACTCAAACCTTCGGATCTCGCCCCCCAATACACTAGAATTATGGACTATGCTAATGCAATAATCAAGAATAAACATCAACCACACGAACACAAGGAGTTTTTACGTGGAAAACCCTCAAAAGAGGTAAAAACCATGGGACCTAGTTCAGATCAACAATCCACTATCTCAGGGAACTGTTACAACCGATCTCAAGCACACACCGCTTGGATCAAACTTCTTCACCCATGCAGGGATGGATAAACTACAAGAGAATAGTAAAGGAGAAACGATCTCACCGATCCCGAGGACGTAGAAGCGCTGAGACGACCGTTGCGCAGAAGAATTCTTCTTCAAGCAACTTCTCTCTTCTACAAGCTTCCTCTTTCTCTCTCTTCTCTTTTTCTCTTCCTCTTTTCCTCTCTTTCTCACCTTGGACGTGTTAGCAACCCAATGGGATACCCTAATCCCGTTTTAGAATGCCTTAAGTACGAAAACGGGAGAATTAGAGCTCAAATAGGAAACTGCGTACAAGTAGTCCGCGCCGGGTCGGGCGCCCGGTCACCAGACCGTCGGGCGCCGGGCCAACTCAAAAGTCGTCCAGCAAGAAAAAACCAAATGAGAAAACTAATTTCGGGCGCCCGGACCGAACATGGTCGGGCGCCCGGCCGGGTCATCTGGCGCCCGGTCACATTGACCGTCGGGCGCCCGGCTGTCGCCAAAACCTTCCAACAGTCAAACTGCCATTTCTGGGGAATTTCGGTCGCCCGGCCACTAACTGGCCCGGGCGCCCGGCCATACCCAGAAACAGTCTCCTCTCCTCTGACAGTTTTGAGGAGGAAATTCCATCAAATCCAATCAAAGCAACTTTTAGTATGATCAATTAGTAAGGTCTCTCTTCATGGTTAAGTGACTCACAAGAGTTTCAACACAAAGACCAAGGATCAAGTGCCCATGTGGTGGGAGTGGATATGTGTGAGTATATATGTGGGGTGCGGGTGTAATAATGATAATAATAATAATAACAATAAATCAATAAAATAAAAATAAAAATAAAAAGCCAAACTTCTCAGACAGAAAGAGCTTTTCCATGGTTTGCGGGACCTGCAGGGGCACACTGACTGGCCTGGCTTGTGCTAACAAAGTGCTATATTAATGGACAAACATGAATTAGACCCAACCCATCCATTAGGCACACAAGCACATTTTTCCCATGGAGCTTAGGGAATCAGTCCAAATTCAAGATGCAGGTGGGTTACACCATAGGAGTGGTGCAAATTAAATCATTCCTAAAACTCAAAATTCATATGGTGTGGCCTGCATGAGTCTTGGAGTGTCCTGGCTTCTACGAAATCAATTCATCATAGTGTGCTTCGCCAAATGAGTGTATTAGATGGCATATTGGCACATATAATGGTGACACCACAGTCAATTTGGAAGATTTGTTAATAGTGGGACTTCCCTTCCCAACTGTTTCCCATGATGTAGCCCACCCGAATGTTGAATTAGCCTATTTTTTGTGGCCCACCTGAAGGATGGGATGGATCTCATCCACATGATCTTCTGTCCATGTCAAGGAAAATAACTAACTCAGCTGCCTACAAAAATCAGATTAGTATTGCAACCAATCCAAGTATGTGACGGTTAATATAGTTGCTTGTCTTTGCAAAAGGTAGAATTATTTTGCCCTTAGCTTGTTGCACGTGAGGAACACTTTCTTCTATACATATGTTTGCATGAGTCACATGCTACATATACAACCATCTACATGTGCGCATGTGACACCATCAATCTTTAAGCATTCAACATGTGGCGTCTCAATAATGTGCACACGCAATATAAATGTTATATATGCCATTATTCACAATAACCTATCCAGATGTGCCACCATTCATCCTTCCTTCCTAAACTTCCAAGGTATTTGACAAACGAGTAATAGAATGATTAAGCCCGATGGCTTAACTTGGATCGCATGTGCTGCCACAATAAGTCCCAATAATGGTTTAACTCAACACAAGTTTTCTTGGATTTAAATGGCCCCTTACTATTGTAGTCTAGCATCTGCAGTATGATAATTACGGTTTCTTGTATATATTTCTGCTATTTTCTACAACTTTCTACACACTTTTATCATATTCTAGAATTTTCTAGATATAAAATTTCTCCAATGTACAAGATTAACGATTGATGATTGGCCCGTGACAAGAAGGGCCTTGGTCATGACTTACCACATATGTTATTTGATTCTCCTCCACCAAAGGATATGTATTGGGGTCCTCCAGCAACCAGTCTAAACAAGTGGTTCATTGTTTCAAGGATGGAAGTGTCATCCAATGCTAATACTTGGGACGTGTAAGGAGATTAGTTTTTAAAAGAGATATTCCATCTAAATTAGGACATTTCACAGCTCCACCACTTCATAGTTTGTTGAATAAATTCATGGCATATTACATTCTTTCATGGTATATTAACAAAATCAACCAAAACAAAACATACATGCTAGTCCCAGGAGTAGCACATGTACATGTGCTAAGCTGGCTCGTGGGGCTACACTGTGAAGATCATGCAAAAATTAAGATCATGCGCATGGATCAGCCGATCAGAGAAGCCACACACGTGCAGCCTGCCTGAGAAATCGGCTAAAACCCTTCTTTTCACACCAGATCATATCCACAGTAGGGCCCACCTTGAGAACCTCGAACGATAAAACTACTACAGGCACAATCCCTTATACATTAAGGATTTGACTCAATACTACTTCAACTAAGCATGGAGGCTTCACACATTTAAGTTAGCTGGTCCAGTAGCCATTTTGATTGAGGAAATAATAGGTTGATAATCGAAATCAACCGGTGAGTAAACTTCAATATGTGTGGGCCATAATTTGTTATCATCGTCTCGTTGTTCGCATACAACAATCCGAGCATCTGATGATGCTTTTGGCAGCGACATAAGTTGGTCACGGAGAGATGCTAGCAGCAGGGTTTGAGTAAATCCCGAATGAAACATAGAATCCTTCTGCACAATTAAGATCAAAGCCTCGATCACAATGGCCTTCTCCAATAAAAATTTCACCAATCGCATTTCGTTTCTGTGCCTCTTAAAACTGGTTATCTTGATCATCTTGAGATTATCGAAAATGCAATCCAAAGGCTCTTTTACAGCCATTCTTTGATCAGGATAATTTCATAAATTTCAATTGCCCAGAACTGTATGTAGGCGCAAAGTAGAAAAATAAATTAGTGTTAGTGGGAGAAGGGTAAGAATAGAGGCCCATGTATTGGGCCTGCACTAGGGTCCGGCGATGGCCAGCTAGCATGGTCCTTTAGCTCATGTGCTGGACCCTTACAAGCTACATTGCATCTTGGTGGACAACATATTGTGACAGACCGAGCTTTTACAGGAGGCTATAGGGGCTTGGCTAATCTTGACTCTATTCTACATGTCCATAGACATGCACATAGAAAAAAGTGTGCAAGAATTCTAGAGAATGCTAGAGCATTTGAATCTATTCGGGGGTGGAGAGAGGCGCAAAGCTGAAGGATGCGACGAGTTCGGCGGTAGTTAGGACTTGATGCCGAATTTAACATCTATATAATCTTAGATAGGTCCTTAACTCTATTCGGGATGAAAATCCAGTTTCTCATTCAAGTACTATGAGCTAGACGAGTAAGAATCCAACTTACGATCACCTTCATTGGTGTGCTTGATGTTGTCATTAATGGCTATCAACCCAAGAGAAAGAGGTAAGCTTTGAACTCTCTCTCGAAATGTTTATTGTAACCAAAAAAGTTACTTAAAATGCTACGTATAATATAAATAGCTCACATGATGTTTGGTGTGTTGGTAGAGCCATCTACTTGGCAGGAATCATAGGTGAGTTTTCTAATTTCCTCCGATGTCCCAATAATAACATCCACATAGTCATCTATGAGAAGTGATCATTAATGTTAAAAAGCTGAGTGATTGTGGTTGGAATTAATGTTTAAACTTTTGACCTTAAGTTAAAAATTTAAGAAATTCCATACAACTATTTTGTCAAAAAATAAAAATAAATTTTATTATCTTTGCTTCAAGTGAAAAATTCAACATTTATGGCTATAGGTCATGCAAAAATGAGTTCTACCTGCTCTATCTACAAATGCAAAAAGTATTTAGAGGCTGTTTGGACATA
The DNA here is from genome assembly GCA_003013855.2 of Liriodendron chinense. Taxonomy (NCBI): domain Eukaryota; kingdom Viridiplantae; phylum Streptophyta; class Magnoliopsida; order Magnoliales; family Magnoliaceae; genus Liriodendron; species Liriodendron chinense. Next base: position 2,195,252 of record ML058564.1, read on the forward strand.
GTTTTTTTTTTTTTTGAATAAAGGTAGGAAGTAAAAATAATAGTTAACTTTAGTTTTATACAACTTTTAATGCAATTTTGGTGAACATTAAGGTGGAACAATTTGAACTCTGTTTAGAAATGATGTGTTATTTGGAATTAAAATTAAATATAAAGAACTATCTATAAGGTATCCACAAATCTGACAATTTAAATATTATTTCACTATTATAGGTTAGTTTATAATCTATATAAAGCGGGCCCACCATTTAAACGGTTTAATTTTGAGTTACATAATTTTGATGCCTAGTTGTTGGTAAGAGTAGGCAGGCTGATGAGCCCAATCCAGCCTTAGACCTATTAAATTTCCTTGTGACTGAGACTTAGCCATGACATGCATGGCCCAATCATTTTGCTGACCATGCTTGGGCTCAAGCCCTTTTAGTATGCCCGTCCCCACTCCAACCCATTGTGTGACTCGACACAACTTCATATGTACATCTTATATCCTACAAATACAATTCTAATCCTTGATTGGGCCATGTATCTTGAATGCATATCACTAAAAGTAGAATTAAACATAGCTAATTTTTAATTTTTTTTTAATTAAAATGTTCATCAGGGAAAAGGGCTTTCCACTTTGATTTTTAAAAGTAGAGTTTACCGTTGTTTTTTTTTTGTTTTTTTTAAAACACACTCCCCTCACAAACCCATGCACTCAGGCTACCACAATGGGTACCCGAACCCATGATCTCGTGCTGAAACTCTTGTGAGTCTACCATTGAGGCATGCGTAGAGCCACTAGATTTTTATTTTTATTTTTCTCTTTCTTTTATTTTTAGTTTTATTTTTTTTCCGTTCAATGTGGTGATGAAAGAATAAAACGAGTATAACGGGAACATGGTGAGTGGAGTTATTTGATATTTGAATAATAAATTGATGCACATGCACTATAAACTTGCGTATGTGGCACACATGAACTCAGTTCAAATCCCACCAAATTGTTGGGCACAATATCAATATAAAGTATGTTTTATGCTTTGATTTATGGACATTCATTTGTTGATTTTAGGTAGGGGATTTCTTTTCATTTCAGCTGTCCGTTAATTGTTTGCTAATTGGCCAGTGGAAAATAAAATAAATGTAGATTAATTGTTTTCTAATAAGCCAGTGGAAAATAAAATAAATGTAGATTTGAGTTCACGACCCATCTAAATCGGGACCCTCAGTTTGGAGGGCTTAATATAAGCTACTTGCATGTTTCATGTACAATTTTTAAGTGCCTCTGTCTCAATAATCGCACTCTGCAAGAATATTAAAGTTTTTCTCATTGGGTGGAGCCATATCTCTGTAGCACTTTATAGTACACGTGGCACGTGGCATATGGCAGGGCTATTTATTATCAGGTCATCTATACATGGAATCCTATGGTAGATGAGATAGATGGCTTATATTTCAAAAACTCACTTAATATACAACAAGAAATGTTTCAATACAATCCTTCGTTTACCCGTGTTATTTGGGTATAACATCCAGTCGTCCAAATGGTGGGCCGCACAGTGAAGATGATCATGTGTAGAAATCACACCGATCTACCGATCGGGCAAGTCACACGTGTATTGAACATAGACCTCTTACAAGCGTTTTTAACCTATCCATTACTTCATTACACATGCAGCCCGCCTGATGAATTGGCTGGCTAAGTTTTTTGGCCAGATCATCTTTACAGTGGGGTCCACCTTGCGAACCTCAAACGAAATCCTCCAATGGTGCTTTTTAAGGGGAGAAATTTTGTAAATACTCCTGTTTGAATTTTTTTTTTTTTTTTTTTCTTCTTCTTTAAAAAAGTGGACAACTGAGAATTGTGGACCCTGTGTTGTATCTGTCAGACATCCAAATCGTCCAATGCATCGCACCAAGATTATAAGACCAGTGGGAAATGTGGCAGGTTTGATTATAAGGTAGGCCAAACCATAAAAGATAATCTACACCACCCAGAAACACCCAAATTCAAGTGTGGCCCATCTGATATTTTAATTGGCTAGATTCATTGTTCTTGTGATCACCATGATGGGTAGAATGTGTTGGATGGTTGGAGGTTATACAGATATCAGGTTGGCACCACAATTCTCAACTTTGCTAGTTTTAAAGAAAAAAGAAAAAAAGAAAAAAGAAATCATCTTGATAATTCCTCTCCTGAAAACCATCTCCTGGGAATTTCCAATTGTCCAGGTATAATTTGGAAAAATGTAAATTCTAGAAGAAATTTGCATAAAAATCCCTTTCGTTAACCCTAGAGTAAACTTCAGTATGTGTGGGCCATAATCTGTGATCATAATCTGAATATTCACATAACACAATCCAAGCTTCCAATGATGCTTTTGGCAACGACACAAGTTGGTCATGGAGAGATGCTAGTGGTGGGATTTGGGTGTCCTCTGATCGATTAGAATCCTTCAGCACAAAGTCCTTTTCACTAGGGAAAAAAGAAAAGAAAACACTACTATTCAAAGGAAATCACCTCCACACAAAAACCATTCTAATCAAGACCTCTTCCCCACAAAACCCAAATTAAATAAATACGATACAAAAATCAGCTTGACGAGGTTTGGATTACTTAGCAGTTTCAGCAATAGGGATCAACTAATAAAGTACCATCATAAATCATTTCCACAGGAATACAGGCCAGCAATCTGCCATTACCATGCCAGTATTCTAGATAAAGGTGCAATCAACTGAGTTTCATACTTGGCCGATTGACATTCAATAGATGGCATAGTAATAAAGCAGTATCTACCCTCACTAAATTCAAAAACAAGAGCTCAACACCCAAAAGGCATCTATTTTTATCAATAAACACCAATCATTCAAGTTTTTGTATTATGCACAATGGTCGTAAATAATGACAAACAATGTGAAGGCTCAGAGGTATCACTCTTTTTTTTTTTTACCAAAACGAATAAACAAATTGACAAATAAATAAAAACTATAACCAGCTATTTGTGCTTTCAAGTAGCTCACCTGTGCTGCATAGGGTCCCTAGAACTTCAAACACACATCACTGGTGATAACCGCAATCTGGTTGTCCCTCCAACAGCGGCTGCTCGATGGTGCGTGTTCACCCATGCGTAGAATGTTGCCTTCAAATTACTTGGTTTTGTCGACATCATTCATTAAATGACGTGTATTGTCATTTCTTTTCATCACTACCTTACTTCAAGTGATGGAAAAAGTGGACATTGAGTTGATAGTGAGAATCTGAACTCTGTCATCAATCAAATCAGAAAATAAATGCAGAAAGCACCTATAAGAGAATAGCAGTTGTAAAGCCATGGTGGGATAGCCCAAACAAGACCACAGAATGCAATAGAGGAAAAAAAAAGGAACCAGAAGAAATGCTTACAGCCACCACAAGGAGCAGCTAATGTGATTCAGTTATAATGAAATGGATTTTTCTTTTCTTTTCTTTTTTTTGGAGAGAAAGTAAATGCCTGCCAGAAAGGCGGCACTTCTAAACTGATACATACAAGTACTCAATGTTCCACTTCCCCTTCAAAATCACAGAATTGCTAGATGCTTCTGGTTATTACATAAATTATTTATCCTTCTTTTTTTTCTTTTTTGTCACTCCAGCTCCTGCCTCCTGATGCTTCTGGTAACGAAGGATCAACACAGATTTAAATGTAGACATCGAAAAAGTACATGCACAAGTTAATCCCAGGTTTGGAACTGAGCACAAAGGAATTTTTCTTTTTACAATATCTGAAATACCTCTGCTGCATCATTCCTATGTTAAAAATAGTGAAAGTATCTTTTTGTTATAACCTGCAATTAGGAACTCAATTTAACCTTTAGAGCTGAAATTGTTGGCAGATATGAACCCTCAACTTGCAATTTCACCCAGCTATTGTTGGCAGATATGAACCCCAACTTGCAATTTCACCCAGCTATTGTTGGCAGATATGAACCCTCAACTTGCAATTTCACCCAGCTCTCCCCATCCAAATCAGCCCCAAGCAACCCAAGAACGCCAAGGGAGAAATTGCTAGATTGAACTTCCAGATACATGAATACCAAACGTGCTGGGAGTTGAACGAGTCAAGTAATGATTTTTCAAAACTGTAACAATACCTTAGCTGTCCACTTCTCGTCTAAAAGAATGTGGATGGGATCTGACATCCCTATGCAGAATAGAATTCTACAAGCAGCTGCTTCAATGAGATTTTCCAAGCTCCTTGCAGCTCCAATTGCAATGCCAACATGAGTTCCCTAGTCTACGGGCTCTTTCCCATGGATCTGATCTAAACAATCTCTTAGATTTCCATTCAACATGTACTCAAATACCAGGCCTCAGTAGCATAGATTCCTTGGGACTGAGAAATAGCCAGGAAAAGGGACACTACCTGACAGCATGGTCATAATATTAGCTCAACCTGAGAAAGCAAAATCAGAGGTGTGAAACTTCAATCATACAAATGTTTGGAATTACAAACGTAGAGACTAGTCCCACTAATATGACAAATCTCAATAATATCTTGAAAATGGTGTGATATTGTCACTACACATATTAAAGAAAATAATAGGAAAGTATCACAATAATTTCAATTAAATTAAAAATGTCGCAATGTTAGCATATTAGATTTCCTGACATTTGGAAAGTTTCCTTTATACACACATGTGCATGCACGCGCGCACGCGCACAAATGCTCACACACGCACGCACACGTGCACACACACAGATACACAGTTATACACACAAGTAAAAAAATATCTTAATTTACGAGGAGAGTTGATTTCAGGGAGGCAGCCAGTTGTTGAACTTTTGGACGCAATCGTGAGAGTCAAATTGACATCAAAAAGCTCAAACAAGGCTCGAAGACGAAAATTAAGGCAATGATGCAGATTCATGTGTTTTTATATTTCCTCTATGCTTATTTATTTATTTGTATTTTCTGAGAAATTCCTAGCTATAAAGAGAGAGAGACTCAATTTTGAGTTCCCGAGAAATAACCGTGCTGAGAAATTTCTGCAATTATTAATTTATGGAAATCAAAAGATGGACTTAAAACCAAAACTTGACACAAAATAGGTAGAAAATCTCCCTCCCTCCCCCACCCCTGAAAAAAAAAGACATACACGAACAAAAGACACGCACGCACACGCACACAACAAAAACCTTTTAAAAGCCCTTGACTTACAAACAGTCCTGCAGGTCCATGGAATCCATGGTTTTTTTTCCCCATATCACCTTTGCCCACAAAAATCATGTGCTGTCTTGAGAAATGAGCTGATTTACAAAAAAAAAAAGAAAAAAAAAAAGAGGTTTTTTTAGAGGGGGGGAAAAAGAATTTATGTTACACAACCAAGCATGGTTCTGAATATCGTTACTAGGGGACGTATCGACAGGGCCAAAAAAATGATATGATACGGGCGTCGCGTATTGATATCGGTCCATATCGGTTGAAAAAACAATTTTAAGCCAAAGAATTAAGGAGAATATCAAGAAAACAAGAGAATAATATGATATTCAAGAATCTCTCTCTCTCTCTCTCTCTCTCTCTCTCTCTCTCTCTCTCTCTCTCTCTCTCTCTCTCTCTCTTTGGGCATGCATAGATGGTGTATTGGACCATTCTTTGATGAGAATCCTTGTCTATCGGTTTGACTTGTTGAAGGTCAACTAAATGGGACCTAATTAAACACAAATCAAGCACGATTTGGTGAACTAGGGTTGAAGGTCAACTAAATGAGACCTAATTAAACACGAATCAAGCATGATTTGGTGAATTAGCACTCATTACATTGAAATACAACAAAAAGAAGATCAAAATATCAAAAAGAAAGTGAAGGCTTACCCTTCTTTCCTATTTTTCTCACAATGGTCCACTTCTCTTCGATTTGTCGAATCCCATTCAAATCATTTGTTTTGATCCCAAAATAGGTCTAGATCTAGCCTAAAATGAGTTTTTAAGATTCTTCCATGGTTTAAATGAAAAAAGAAGAGACATGAGTGAATTTTTTAAAGAAAGAAAAAAAAAAAATCAGAATTGGGCATTATGGGCGTATCGGCTCGTATTAGTGCCAATATGGGTAATTTTTTTTTCGTATCGGGCCGATACAACCCTGTATTGCGTATCGTCTCATGCTGATATGGATACGATATGGTTGTATTGACCGATACAATACCAATATTCATATCTGTGCAACTACGGTTTACAAAAAAAAACTCGTTAACTGTAATTAACATGTGCAATAGACTACTAGATAGTACTTGATTGTAAATTGTAATCAACCTTTGTAATAGTCTATTACATTGCGCATGTGGGACTTTTGTGCTCTCATTTGCCGGTCCCAAGCACGGATAAAGGAGGACTGTGTCGGGTTGGTAGCTAGAGTCAAACTTATGCCATAACCTCCAACATGAATCTGAACAATGGGGAGAGGAGGATCTCCACATGATCTTTATTGACATAGATAAAGCTTAGGATAGGGAATCTAGTGGGTTTTGGGGAAAAAAAGGAGCTTCAAGATGATATACTGACATGATTAAGGATGTACGAGGGAGTAGTAAGTGGTAACAAATGTGAGGACCATGAATGGAAAGACAAGTGAGTTCCCAATTGCTATAGGCTTGCGTGCATGGTATTAGAAAACAGTTACATAACGGTTGTTATGTAACATTGACAATGGGAGCCATTACACGATACAAGGCCGTAACGCCAATTCGGGGGGGGGGGGGGGGGGGGGGCGCATGCAATGGCTCAGTAACGGCTGTAATGATCTTATATGGGGTTGATACATTTTCTTGCTTAAAAAAGTGACAATTACAGGGCCGTAATAGCCGTAATCATAACGGCCATTAGGCTAGCTGTCATGTCCACTGTTACCATTATTGAATACCTTGCTTGCACCAGGGGTCAGCATTGAGCCAATACCTTTTCGCATTATTATGGACACATTAATGAGGCACTTGGAGGAAGAGATCATATGGTGTACGTTGTTTGCAGATGGCATAGCTTTGATTGACAACATGAGGGAGGGCATAAACATGAAGCTAGATTTATGTAGGGCTGCTTTAGAATCCAAAGGATTTAAAACTAATTGGACTGAAACAAAGTATATGGAGTGTAATTTTAGTAATAATAAGAGTGGGAATGTGGAGTTAGTTAAGATTGTTGACCAAAAAGTTCTTTGAAATGATCACTCTTGATATCTTGCGTTGGGTCGATAATTCATGATTGGAGAGATTGAGAAGGATGTTACCCATAGAATTCAAGTAGGGTGGAAGAAATAGAGATGTGCCTCTGGAGTTTTATGTGATCATTACATTATCACTCAAACTAAAAGGGAAATTTTATAGGATAACTATAAGTAATATTTTAAAAATGGACGATATCGGCCGATATATCCCATGATGTATCTTGTATCCCACCTGTGCGATACGAAATGCATAGGTAGTGTTGATATATCCCACAAATTCTATTTGGTGAGCATTTTCAATTTCTGATCCCTTTGTTTGTTAAAATTATGTTAAATCAGTGTCAAATGGTTATGAAGCCATTGGTTCTTCATGTTTTGCACAAAAAATCCTGGAGTTGGAGCTTTGATTTTGACATCCATTGATTCTTCATGTTCTCAATTTTTTTTTTTTTCGAAATTTTCCTTCTACTAGTTGCCAATTGAGAGTAATTTCGAAGTATTTAGGAGTATTTGATGAAATGATCATTACATGCACTCGAATTTTGAAATTTGAGTGTAGGTGGTCCAATTTGGGAAAATTTTGAAAGTTTCCCATTTTTTACAAAATTGCTTGCAATGTTGCACTCCAAACATGAAATCAAGCATGTATGAGGGCTGATCTACCTATTCGTTAAGTCCTTGTCAATTTTCAGAAAATAAAAATATTTTTAATTAAAAATTAATAAAAATTTATTAAAATATTAACTTTTTTTCAAAATTTCCCTTCAACCAGCTGTTAATTGAGACTAATTTCGAAGTATTTAGGAGTGCTTGATGAAATGATCATCACATACACTCTAAATGTTATGTATTCAATTTGAGTACAGTTGCATTAGTTTAGTTAGACAACGCATAGCTTAGGACCCTAAACAAAGGAAAGCTATTATGTGCACTTCTTTTTTGAGATGTTATGATTTAAAATTGTGTATTAAGGTCTTTTTTAACATTCCCTGAAGTTTCATTGAAAAATTCAACCATTTCCCAATGTTTCCCCATGTTTCCCAAAAAGTGTGGTAAATTACCTGCTACAAACGATACCCCGTGTGATAACCGATACTTATCTGTATCTCAAAGGTGAGAAACATAACACGATACTGATATTTTGAACACTGCCTATAAGACCAGCCACGCTTTATAAGACAAAAAGTTGGAGGGAGTTAAGGAACAACATGTTCATAGGATGAGTGTAGCTGAAATAAGGATGTTGAGGTGGATGAGTGGCAAGACAAAGATGGAATTAAAAATGAATGCACTCAAGGGAATTTAGGAGCAGCACCAATAGGTAATAAGATGAGGAAAAGTAGACTTGGATGGTTTGGTCATGTGCAACGGAGACCAAGAACTGCACTGGTTAAAGGTGTGAGTTGGTACAAATTGATGGATCTAAAAAGGTAAGGGAGAGGCCCAAAAGGATGTGGATGGAGGTAGTAAGAAAAGACTTAATGACCTATGGTCTAAATGAAGTTATGACCCTTGATATAGTGGAATGGCAGAGAAGGATTCATGCAGCCTGCCCCAATTGGTTGGGATAAGGCTTAGGGTCAAGAAATTTTTTGAAGATTGTCATGCTGGATGCACTTGTCCGGTTTTGAATTGCATAGATGCTGACATGGCTCATGGAATTACTTCATTTGTTTTGTTTGCTTTTTTATATTACAAATTTAAATGTTTTTCCCTGTTCATCCAGATATATTTTTCGATGGAGGTATTATGTAACGATTAACCTGAGAATATCTACAGTTAACTTAGGTTCTCAGCTGGTCCAAGTGAAGCCCACAGTTTGGTGATCCAAATTAATGACATGGCGGGTACCTCCTTAGATGGCACATGGAAAGAAAAGATCCCAAATTGGAATATCCTAGTCATCAGGTGAATGTGGACCATCTCTGTATTTCTTTCTCGACCATTTCTTTGTTCGTCACCAATTCTATGGTTTATAAGATAATTGGTGCATCAGCTATCCACAGTGGTTCCCAGGATATCAACAGTTTTGACCACTGAGTATGATGTACTACTGTACTTCAGACTATCATTAAAAAATCAACAACGAATATAATGTATGCCAAAATAAGGTGACAGTTCCTTACTTTAGATACCGGAATAACATGCCATGTGTAGAGTAATATATCACGCAACCTAAATTATACATGGAATAGGGTGTCATCACACAACATTTTTTTTTTTTAAATACATTTGAAGTTTGCCACAGATCCACTTGGCATGATATCATAAAAATTTCCATGTATCAGCATCTCACAGAAAATTCTCTCAGCTGATAGATTCCTGGAAATGGAAGTTAAAAAACGAAATCAGTTTAATCCTCCCCTCTTTTATAACATCTGGAAGAGATCGAAACATTTCATTAAAACATTTCAATTGCGGTAATATGAATTTTAAGCTTTATAATTTCCAAAAGTTTTGGGTATTAAATGAATCAATCTTCTTTTCTCTTTCACTCTATCATTAGTGTTTCCTGTTGTATCATCTCGAAGAGGAAATATTTGAACCTTGAGCAGAGGATTTTTGCAGTATACTCAGGTTTTCAGTTGTTGAAAAGTGGGACCCATGGTTTGATTATCCACAAAATTGGTATGTTGTCCCGCAGTGGATGGACCATGCCCCAAAAATCTCCCGATGACACAATCCTAGCCTTTTGATTTTGGCCTACAAATAGATACTCCACAGATAAATACAGCAATGGTCTACATTCAACAGAAAAAAGGGTGCCAGCTGTGGTGGCTAGAAACAGCAAACAATGTGGGAGATTTGGGGGGCATAGGCCATCCACATTAGGATGCAGGGGATATTTTTGCCTGGAGCATGGAGTACCAAAACCATGGGCCCCACTTCAGAACTGAAAACTGTATATACTGCACAAAAATAGGAGATTTAACAATTCCTGTCTTAAAAGGTCATATGCCACAACAAGAATTTTTTCTTTTATTCAAAAATTAAAATTCTGTAGTATCATATCTAAAAAGTCATGTACCGCAGCAGTGGTTTGTACATCTTTCAACGTTAGAGGCCATTACAGGAATTGAAAGCAACAGAAAATTTTATTTTAAAAAAATTCTGAGATGGCACGCCAACAACAACCCACTCAAGCAAAAAGAAGATTACAATCCTTTAACGAATTTATACAAGCAGCCCATTCTGCCAAACAGGATTTAGCCCTACAAAACTTGAGAAGCAGAGTTGCTAATAATATTGAAACATCTTCCATTTCTCCTCCCAAACTGTCCAAATTATGGCCAACATCACTAATCTCCACTCAGGCCTCTCCTTCTTCCCAAGATTCACCCGGTGCCAGGCCCTAAACAGATTCTTGTCCAATATCACCCAAGAGGGCCAGGACACAACTAGAGCATTGAAAAGGCTAGACCACAGCAGGTGTGAATGGACAATGAATAAACAGGCAGTCCACAGATTCAGCATCTCTCATATACAGCAAGAACACATTAGGGATGATCATTGCTCTTTTCTGGAGATTGTCAATTGTTAGGACCTGATTTCCATCAACAAGTCATGCAAAGGCCGTTACTTTGAGAGAATCCCTATAGTGTCACACCATAGAATTCGACGCCCGACTAATAGTCCTCTGTGGAGCCCAGGGCATCTCATAAAGATTTGCATTTATGAGATTGATTCTGGAACAATATATAGGGCTTAAAAATCTCACAGAAGAAAAGAGACTATTGTTTTAACTGTCTAGCCACAATATGAAACAGCACAAACTACCACAAACTTCCAAACGATTGTGTTAGAGATTTGATACGTACAAGGTCTACAATTACAGGCTGTAGAACGGTTAGCTCCAAGAGCACGGCTCTCTGTTTCCAGGTTGCTAGAAACACACAATACCTGGGCCCTTCAGAAATTCACCTGCAAAAGGCAAGGTCAGTGAATCAGATTCCATGATAGAAGAAAAGGGAGCTATTATGTAGATAAAAACTCCATAGGACAATATGGATCACACATGAGCTTTAAATATTAATAACAAACATGCTGAAGCGTTGCAATCAATGAAGACATGATGTTGAAGCGTTGTAATCAATGAGCTTTAAATATTAATAACAAACATGTTGAAGCTTTAAATATTTGCTCCCTTTGTGTTAGATGATACGCAATCAATGATTCAAGGTTTATGCTATAGGACAACCAATACATTTCAGTACAAACTTCGATACTAACCTCAAGAAATGTACTGAAACCAAAGGATGCTAGTGATGCAAGCCAGGATAATTTCCAGTGGAAGCTTCATGTATAATTTCCGGTGGATGCTTTCATGTATTACAGCTAAAGCAAAAGCAACATACACCTGTTACATTACATTCAGCAGTTGGTCTCAGAAAAACTTGCCTTGAAGTAACATATTCAAAATATAGGCAAAATATTATTAAAATAATAAGCTTTATGTTGGGCATTATAAATGCCCACAGACTGTCTTTGTTATGATGGGAAGAAAAAAATGTTTCTAGACCTTTCTGAACATGGTCAAAAGCAATTTGATAAATAGGTACCATATGATGCTCAGGGAAACAAAACAGTGTTTTCTGCTTGACCCAGGGACCAGCAGACCTGGAACTCCTTTCAGTGATTGAATTTGGAACTGATCCTATCCTTACATTGGCTTTTCTTCCTGTATTACCACAAGATAGTTGCTAGATTTAGATCTGCATTACATTGGATTTTCATAGATAGTGAATCGTCTAATTGAAGGAACCAAAAAAGAAAATCCTTTTCAGCCATTGCTTGCTGCTTCAAAATGACTATAAATATTGTTAAGGCGGTAGCACGTTTTACTTAATAACCTTTGAAGCCATGGTGATAAATGTATGAGCGCACTATTTGGGTTAAAAAGGGCTGAGTGTCATGCTGCTGGCCTATTTGGGCCTGTGCAGGCTTTATTGTACATGGTATTTGAGCTACTGGGCTTTATGTTACTGTTGGGTATTGTTTAGGCCCATAGGAATAGTTGTTTACTTCATTACTTATGCATGGAGGCATATTTGTAATTTCCACATTTCTTTTTAGGATGTTTGATTTCCATTTACACCGTGTAATTACAAGTAAATGGGTAATAATTACTAACCATGTAATTCATGTACTTTTTGACAATGACTGTTTTGTTTTTTGTGCACTAAAATCAAGGAAGGTATGAATTTCTTGTTGGGCCCATTGTGATACATGTGGCTTATCCACACTATTCATCCATTTTGCGAGGTGATTTTAGGGCATGAAACCAAGATTGAGGCAAATCCAGAGCTCAAGTGGACCACGCCACACGAAATAGTGGGTTGAATATCTACCGTTAAAAACCTTTTACAACTATGATTTCCTATGGTGTAGGCCACTTTTGTTTTGGATATGCCTCATTTTTGGGCTCATGCCCTAAAATGTTCTGGTAAAACGGATAGACGGCATGGATATGTCACAGAGATCACAATGGGGCCCACGAATGTATGGCGATTCTTTTTTAACGTTTTTACACGGAGTAAATACTTGTTCGTATTAAACAGAAGTAAAATGTAATCTACTTGCATCTATTTACCACCATTTACCTGATGGAAATGAAAAACAAACACCCCCTTAGTGAAGCCCTAATTAAGAAATAAGAGAGGGGGGCGTGTGGAGGAAATATGGAGAGCAGTCGTCAACCTCTCTTCTTCTCTCTTTTCCTCCTTTCTCTTTTCTCTTCTTTTCTCTTCTTTTCCCTTATTCTCTTCTTTGTTCTCTATTTTCTGTTATAGTATCCATCTTCACATGTTTTCCATGGTATCAGAACAATGTTGGGAGTGAATTGGGTATCGAATCTTCTCTTTTCAAATTCTTAATTTTCAGATCAAGATTGTAGGACCCCCAAACAATAGAGTGCTGATCGGACCTTAAGGAAAGAGAGTTCTTCATTGTTTTTGTGCACAAAACAACATGTTTTCTTCATTGTTTGTCAAGTAAAGGGAACTGCTTGCAAGTGGGGGTGGCTAACATTGTGGTGTGGCTAAAAGTGGGGGTAGGTATGCTAACGGTGGGGTGTGTGTACTAACCTTAAAATAAAAAATAGAAAAAAAAAAGGGTAAAGGGAAGTACTCACAAAAGGGAGCATAGGAGCCTCACCTTGAAGATGAAGACTTAATGATTTGTCTATCAAAGTGATGTTTAAGTTTTTTCATTCTTTTAGTTTGTGTCGGAAGCATTTTTTTTTTAGTTTCATGTATCTGTTACATTATGTTCAATGTATGAATGAGGTTGAAGTGAGTTCTAGTTGATAAGGGGCTGAAAATTTCTACGTGATATAATCATGAGGTATCGTTGTGCATGACTCGAATTATAGATCAGCATTTTCTATATAAGTTGAAGGAAATTATTTCCAAAGTAGCTATAAAGCTGAAAGGCGTAGTTAGTGGTCCATCATCACATCATCACTAGGAGAAGTGTCTGAACCGTCGTTTAATGCGTCCATAACATCTGTGAAATAGAATGGGAAGAATTAGCTTCATAGAGCTCAATCGAGTAAAGTATTTCTCTTAACCTGAGAAAAGGATCAATTTCTCATGGCATCCAAACTAGAGGAATTTGATTCTACATATAGACTGTGGATGCATGATGATTCCCAGATCAAATCGTGATTATGGAATAGCATGGAATCCGAGGTGAGCTCTAATTTAGTATTCTTAAACATTGCGAATGATGATTGGGATACCGTAAAAAATGTGTACTCCTCGAAGCAGAATATCTCACGAGTCTAGTTGTATGAGGAGATTTTCTCGTTCTAAAAGGGAGACAAGTCTTAGTAAGTAGTTTGCTAAATTGACTAGCATGGGGGAAGAGGTCTCAATATATCATCCTATCAGTCTATCACCTCATATATTACTCTTATGAAGAAACGGTTGGATGATTTGAAAGTAGTATAACTTTTGTCTAGTTTACTAAAGAATATTAGTTGACTAAATATCATATTTTGCGTGGTGTGTCAATCCCTTCAATTACTAAAGCTTATGCTAGGATTTAGAGAGTCTCTCTTACAAATGACTTTGACAATGGCTCATTGGTGCAACCCAGTTATTGAGTCAATAAGATCTCAATACCCAAATTGCAAAGAAATTAAATACACACGCACACTCGCAAGAACAATGGAGTAGATAGGGAGAACTTTTACTGATATCAACATTTTTCTCTTACAAAACTTAAAGAAGAACCACACTTAGAAAATTATTCGAATACTAATTAACTTCTACACCGCCGCTACCCTTTCATAGATCCTAGAGGAATTTTTAATTGAAATCTCTCCAACAAAGATAATCAATCACAATTTATTACAAACTAATTTAATTTTTCTTCATATGGCAAAAGCCTAATAAAAAGCAAACATGGAAAGCAATTATATCTCTAAATCCATCCCATATCTTCAATCATATCAATTAAACCCACATCGCATCTTTAAATCAGCCCCCAATCTCCCAAAAATAATAAATTATAATCCTTGATTTAAGCCCCCAAATTTGAAAATAATTAGCCCAAAAAGCATCGCATGTTGGGCCAACCTTTTGTTGGGCCATACAGTGGGCCTAGATGGGTCTAAGTGGGCTATTAGCCTGCATCAATTCTCCTCGACTTCAAAAGAACTCGTCCTCGAGTTGGAAACCTATCTCAACCTTTGAACTATGGCAAATCTGTTGTGCAGCACGCTAACAACGCTGGTGAACCGAGATCCAATCTCTGGTATTACCCACAAACGATAAACAAGAAGAAATAACAACTAGAAGAGGAATTCAAACAAACCAACAATCTACAAGACATATTTTACGTGGAAAAACCCCAACAAGGGTAAAAAACCACAAGTGCAAACTTCCACTATGAAGAAGATAAAGTTATAAGTATAATACTCACCTTCTCCGATGCTCCCATGCACAGAGATGGCCCTTTTTGCTAACCCCTTCTCACTTTCTCACCTTGGACGTATAGAAAACCTAATTGCATGCCCTAATCCCGAATTGCACCCCTTTATATAGGAAAACCCAAAAATAGGAAAGCCCGTGAAACAATTCCCGTCCGGTCGGGTGCCCGGTCAGGCTTGGTTAGGCACCCGCCCAATGTAGAATATGTCCAGCAAGATTCAAGAGAAACTACCCGAATTTCGGGCGTCCAACCAAACTTGGTCGAGCGCCCGCCCTGGGCATCGGGTGCCCAGTCCACTTGATCGTCGGGCGCCCGACCACTTCTTGGTGGGATTGGCTCCACACCTCAACAATCTCCCACTTGAAGACACATCACCATAGTCTTTCGTCTTCTACATCCGGCGTGCACCACCTCCCCGTCTTCAAGCTTGAAGACCAATCAAAGCTAAACAAAGCTTCAGCTTCTCCTGTGTGACCGCCTTGGTCAACATATCTGTAGGATTCTCACTTGTATGGATCTTCTCCAGAGCAATCGATCCATCTTCCAATAACGAACGTATGAAGTAATATCTGATGTCAATATGCTTGGTCCTTGAATGAAAGGCTGAATTCTTGGCCAAGTGTATTGCACTCTGACTATCACTGTACAACTTGCAATCTGCTTACTTCTTCCCTAACTCTTTCATAAAACCTTGCATCCACACAATCTCCTTGCACGCTTCTGTAGCTGAAATATACTCTGCTTCCGTTGTACCAATGGACACAATCTTCTTTAACTGAGAGACCCAACTGACTGCGGCACTACTCAGAGTAAAGACATACCCTGTAGTGCTCCTTCTGCTGTCAATATCTCCCGCCAAATCTGAATCGACGTAGCCATGTAGCTCGATTTTCGATCCTCCATAACACAGCCTTACATCCACAGTACCTACTAGGTATCTGAGGATCCACTTCACAGCTTTCCAATGTTCTTTCCCAGGGTTGTTCATGAACCTGTTAACAACTCCCACTGCTTGAGCAATATCTACCCTCGTGCTAACCATAGCATACATGAGGCTCCCTATAGCTGACGCGTATGGGACTTTAGCCATGTAGTCTCATTCCTCCTGCATCTTAGCTCCTTACTCCTTAGAAAGCTTGAAGTGGTTGGCTAATGGAGTGTTAAGCGGCTTACCATCTCCTATACTGAATCGATCAAGTACCTTGGCTATGTACTCTGCCTGTGACAAAACTAGCTTATTGTCTTTCTTGTCACGCTTTATCCTCATGCCTAGGATTTGTTTTGCGGCTCCCAAATCCTTTATGGCAAATTCTCTAGACAATTGTCTTTTGAGATCTGAGATGTCCTCCATGCTTGATCCGGCTACAAGCATATCATCAACATACAAAAGAAGGATGATGTACGATGTATCAAACTTCTTCATATAGCAACAGTGGTCTGCATGACATCTCCTAAACCTGTTTCCCAACATGAAACTATCGAACTTTTTGTACCAATGCCTCGGGGCCTGCTTTAGGCCATATAAACTCTTTTTCAATCTATACACCTTGTTCTCCTTTCCTGGTGCCACGGATTCTGTCGGCTGATGCATATATATCTCTTCTTCAAGGTCCCCATGAAGAAAGGTTGTTTTAACAGCTAATTGCTCTAGATGTAGATCCTCTGGAGCCACTATACTCAAGACCATACGAATCGTAGACATTTTCACCACAAGTGAAAATATTTCTGTGAAATCGATACCTGCCTTTTGTTGGCACCCTTTCACAACCAATCTAGCCTTGTACCGTTTCGAACCATCATGCTCCTCCTTCAGTCTGTAAACCCACTTGTTATGAAGAGCTTTCTTACACTTAGGTAGAGTGACTAGATCCCACGTACGATTGGACTCAAGAGAGTCCATCTCATCATCCATGGCCTGCTCCCACTTAACTCGTGTATCTGACCGTAATGCCTCTTCAAAACACTCTAATTCACCATTATCTGTCAGCAGTAGATAATGTAAGGAGGGAGAATATCGGACCTTGGGTCTCCTCTCCCGAGTAGACCTCCTCAGAACCGGTGTCTGCGGCTCCGCCTCATCATGCTCCTGTGCATGTTCATCCTGTGGCACTGTAACACATGTGTCCGGTATCTCTTCCAACTCATCCTTTTGGGTCTATCAACATAAGAGGCGAGTGACACCTATATCTTTATGGCTCAATGATGACGAGTTTGGATCGTTCGTGACGACTTAAGGAGTATCGAAGACCTTATACATGTAGTTCGAGACATTTGAGAAGACCCCACCTTGGGAAGACATGTGCAAGTTGCTTGGAGGAGATGATTGAACCGTTGGTTCGTCGTGGCCCACTTTCATCGTGCCATGATCGGAGGCCATCGGGCATCTTAAATTTGCGTTTATTATATGCATTTTTACTTACTTGAGTTTTGGGTCAATGTGTGCACGTTTTTTCGTGTGGACGTCTTTTTTTTAATTTTATTAGTAAGGATATTTTGGTAATTATGCTAATTCCGAATTTTATAAAGGTGTTGCCCTAAACATTTTTCATTAATTATTGATTATTGATTAAGAAAAGCTTGGTGGCTCCTCTTCCTTCTCTCTCTCTCTCTCTCTTGGAACTTCACCTTCTTCTCCAATCTTCTTCTTCTCCTTGCTTCTTATGCCCCTCCAACATTCTTCTAAGGTAAGTTCTTCTTCCTTCTCTCTCTATTTCCATTATCCTCAATCCTTGAATCCTAAATTTGAGAATCGAATCAAAATCTCAATTTCTCAGATTTTCAAATCCCTAATCCGAGAAAATCCTTGATCTCTCGGACTAGTGATTCACATTGGATATTTGGGTATGACCATGCAAGATCGGGAGGTTCCATCCCTCGCCGGATCCAACCTATGCATTATTTGAATTTCTTACTTCGTGGTTGTGATGATGACCCGCTCCATTGCATGTCTCTTCGTGGTTTTCTTAGTTTATGATGGTTGATGTTGAATTCTAGATTATTATTGTTGTTTATTTCTGCTGGATTATATGTGTTCATGAGCATGCATCATAATTAGGCCGTCCTACATCACCTTCCTTTCCCGACTAGGCTTTACCTCCTCTACCATATTACAGTTGCAGATTTTATTTTTTAGTAAGTACGAATTAGGGTTTGTGTAGGGATATATAAGGTTGTTAAATTCGATTTTCATAATTAATCATCACATTATTCAATAAAATTCTGGTTTTTACCACTTTTCTCTCGTGGATTCGAGAATTCTCTGGTGGATTCAAGAGCACCTTGTGGATTCAAGGTATTTATCCTTTGGGGAAGACGGTGATCGACCTCATCACGTCCTTCCCTGCGTCAAAATCTGGAGGGAAGCCGTTAACCTCTCTTCTTCTCTCTTTTCCTCCTCTTTTCTCTCCTTTTCCCTTATTTTCTCTTCCGTAGTTCTACTTTTTGTTATAGCCTCCCTCTTCACACGTTTTACAAGAGGAAAACGATCTCCAAATATATGTCATCGATCCATTTAATTGAATGAGAAAAGAGAAGGTCAAAGCAAGTGAGAGGAAAAGAATTTGTAAACATATGTTACTAATCTACATGCAGAACATCTTTTTTTTTTCTTTTTTTTTTTTTTCGAAAGATGAGACATTTTATAAGGCAAAGCAAAGAAGAAAAAACAAAACAGAAAAAAAGAAAATAGCAACAAAGGAAAACTAAATGGTACATGGGGCATCCAATCATCAATCTAGATGGTTCATTCAATAGTACCACTAGGAGCAAGCCATGGTGCAAGATTTATGCCAATCGGATGATCCTAACCCTTTGAATGGGGCGAATTTGTTACAACCATACATTGTCTATAAGCCATAAGTCGCATGGTTAGAATTATCAAACCAAAAAGCTTCCTTGGAAATTGGAATCATAAGCAATACGAAGTAGGATCTATTTAAATGCTTTGGGACGTTGCAAACACCTCCATAAAGGTGGGGACATTAGCAAACCCCACACATGCATGCACGCTCAATCGCAGGCGCACATGCACACACATATAGGAGTGAGTTGGTAGAAATTGAAGGCTCTAAAAGGGAAAGGGGAAGTCCCAAAAGGATGTGCGTGCGTGCGTGTGGGGGTGCGGGTGTGGGTGCGCGCGCACCGTCAGCTTATCCAAATGGAAGGAATCAAGATTGAAGATACCTGATGGTTGTCAACAGCATATAACGTCTATAGAATTTAGAGAAAGTAGGCATGTAAGTTTTTTTTTTTTTTTTTTTTTTTTTTTTGAGAAGTGACAAAATTTTATTAAGACGGCTCAAGAAAGAGCAAAGAATACAAAAAGCAACACAACTTAGGCCCACCACTCTAAGAGAGAGGAGACTTTACAAATGACCTCCTCCGGACTTTGGCGTCGATTCCTAAAGCATTTAACATTTCGCACCCCCCAAATATCCCAAACCACCGCCATGATGAGAAGCCTCCATCTAGCTTTGTCAGACCTCCCCACGCCTCCTCCTTGCCATGCCCAAAAGAGCTCCTCAACCGACCTTGGCATCACCCAAGAAGTGTTGTCCGCCAACAAGAAATAGATCCAAACCTTCCCCGCAAACTGGCAATGGATGGACCAAGTCGATGTTTTCTTCATCAGCCATGCGCATGAGACAAATATTAGGGAGGTTGAACCCTCTTTTCTTCAAATTATCAATCGTGAGGATTCTCTTGCGACAAACCAACCAAACAAACAACGACACCTGAGGGGGGGCTCCATAAAACCAATGATGGAAAGGGAGCAAGAGGGGCTACTGCCTAGTGCCCGAAACCATGTCAAACAAAGACCTGACTGAAAAAGATCCTGATGAGGTAGCATCCCACACCATCGAGTCTTCCACATGCGGCTGAATCTTCAATTGCGATAAGGTTTTCAGCAGTGCGACAAACTCCTCCAGCTCAAAATCTAACATGTTCCTACGGCAAGGCGAAGCCCACACCATTGAATCTCCCAGTATCGAGAAACACTCTGCAACGGATGCATAACAATCAAGGGCCAAGCGCTTAATGGAAGGAAACAAGGTCTGCAAAGCTTGATTACCGCACCAAATGTCCACCCCGAAGCGAGTACGAAGGCCATTGCCCACAGAGAAACGAATGCCCCTACGCACAAAATATTCCGTTGCCGCCACCGCTTTCCACACCGCAGAAGCCCAATACAACGACGATGCTTTCACAAACCAACCCCCACCCTGCATGCCATACTTATGCACCACCACTTTCCTCCACAATTTGTCTTCCTCTGTCCCAAACCTCCAAATCCATTTCCCCAGCAAAGCGATATTCATCTCCCTCGAAGGCTTAATATCTACCCCGCCCTCTTTAATTGGTCTACATACCTCATCCCACTTGAGCAGATGAATTTTGTTACCCTCGTTCACACCCTTCCAAAAGAACCCTCGTCTTAACTTCTCTAACCTCTCAATCACCAACTTCGGGCACCTATACAGCGACAGGAAGTATATTGGCATGTTCGAGAATGCCGTCTTGATGAGAGTCAACCGCCCTCCCCTCGACATATGGCGGCACCTCCAACTAGTAAGCTTCCTTTCTATTCTTTCAATGACCTTATCCTAAAGGTGGATAGGCGGCTTTCCAATGCACAGAGGTAGGCCTAAATAAGTGGTAGGAAACGCCCCATGCTTGCATCCAAAAACCCCCACGAGATTCTGAAGATCCTCCTCCGCCATGTGTATTCCCAACAGCTCCGATTTTGCGACGTTGACCTTCAAACCCAACACTGCTTCAAAACAAACGGTCAGCTTGTGGATATTATCAACCACCCTAGTGTCTGCATCACAAAACAATAAGGTATCATCCGCATATAGGAGATGCGAAATCCGAGGACCTCTGCTAGCTAATTGGAATCCTTGAAGCAAGCCCGTTTCCTCGCCTTTCCGCAACATCGCACTCAGGGCTTCCGTGATGACCACAAACAAATACGGTGACAATGGGTCGCCCCATCTCAACCCTCTAGATGATATGAAGTAACCTTTAGGAGAGCCGTTAATAAGAATAGAGAACATCGGGGATTGGATGCATGTCTTAATCCACCCTCTCCATTTCTGGCCGCAACCTAGCCTTAGGAGCATGTAAGTTCCACACATTTCCTGACAAAAGTAATCAACATCAATCGACAACTGGGTTTCAGGTCTCTATGTTGAGAGGCTTACAATGGCGTGTCTATAAATAATTGCTTGACAACACAAAAAAGAGACAAATAACATATCTTAAGGACAAATTTTACCTTGAAGCGGTGTACACTACACACTCCCATGACTGATGTAGGATTCTGCATAGAATAAGCGAGCAACTCGAGAAGATTGCACTATGTGTGTGATAGAACCAACACTAGTTCTCATACACAAGCATATTTTCCTCAATCAGAAAAGCCAAGTCGAACTCTCTCTGCTTATAACATGCATCTACAAGCATCCTCTTTGTTGATTCGTTGGGAGCTTTTCCTCTTTTCAGCATTGTATTGAAAACTATGTGAGCCTCCTGCAATTTGGATTCTTCGCACAACATGAGAAGGAATCGGTTATAATTATGTTGGTGCAGCACGTAGCCATGCGAATTCATCTCTTCAAACAGATTCAAGGCAAGATCGCTGGAATTGCTAATATGCAGGCATTCAACCAATCTATCGTAAGAAACCTTATTGGGAACTAAGCCCCTCTTATGCATTGTACGTGAGACTGATAATGCCTCAATTGCTCTTCCAGCCATACAAAGGCCTTTAATCAAGGTGTTGTACGTGCCCTTATCCGGGGCGCATCCATTCACATTCATCCTGTTGAATAACTTGACTGCCAAATCAATCTCATCAAATCTGATGTGACCATCGATGATAATGGTGTAAGTCACATGATTAGGAGCCACACCAGCTGCTAGCATCAAATCTAGAAGATCATATGCATCTTGCATCATGTCCGCTCTACATAATCCATTGATCATCCCATTGTAGACATGTAAATCTGGCATCAGTCCTGTTTCTGCCATATCTTGCATCAGCTTTAAAGCAAGCCCAATCTTTTCGTCAGAGGAGTGGCAAAAAGTTATTTTATTCAATTCTCCAGGCACTAAAGTTTTTTGGGGCAGCAACCTGAAAAGTAACTGTCTCGCTTCCTGTGATCTTCTGTCTAACGAAGGGTCTCTTCTACGGCTACGCAAGATGTTTCTGCAAATCCCACTAATCAAAGATCCATATGTGAACAAATTAGGCTCAATCTGGTTTCTACGCATTAGATTGGCCAAGTCAATGGCAAAGCTGACCTCTCCTTTCCGACAAAACTGATGGATAAGCATTGTGTAAAGAAAAGTGTCTGGCGCGAAGCCATCTTCCAACATCCTACCAAGATACTCACAACCCTTAGTAATCATGTTTTTCTTCATTAATCCATTTATAACTGCAGCATAAGCATGGGAACTGGTCTGAAAGCCATATGCTATCATCTCATCAAATAGATGACAAGCATCAACGGCTTTTCCATTTTTAGAGTACCCATTAATCAATGTGGTATAGATTATTTCGTCCGGTGTCACTCCGGCCTTGAGCATCCTTCGGAAGATAAACTCAGCTTCCTTCAGTCTATTCTCCTTACACAATGAACCAATGATAGAATCATAAATTGCCACTGTAGGTTCTAACCCTCTCTCAACCATAGCTTCAAACACCACTAAAGCCGATCCTACTTCCCCCTGTTTGCAATGTGCGTTGATCACTATCAAATAAGTAGCCAGGTTGGGAGCAACGCCCCTGCCTTTCATAACACCCAACAGAGACTTGGCTTCTTCGACCTGACCCTCCTTAAAAAGACATCTGATCAAGGAATTATATGTAGAAACCAAAGGCTCGCATCCATGACTGACCATTTTATCCATGAAAAGAAGAGCAAGATCCGTCTTCCCTTCTGCGCATAAGGCATTTATCAGGATATTGAATGCCACTTGAGCAGGAACAATATCGCTTCTTACAATTTCATTAAAAAGAAGCTCGATTTCTTGATGCCGAGTCTCATCCACATGCGAACTAGTCAACCCAACAAAAATCGATGCATCTATATTGCACCCGTGCTTGGCTATTGCCTGCAATGTCTTGAGTGCTATAAGGGGTTCGTGACCTTTCGGATATGAATTGATCAAAGATAAAAACATTACATGGTCGGGAGCCAAACCCGCATCCAACATCTTATTAAACAACTGATCGGCCTCCACCAGCCTGTTTTCCTTGCCAAGCGCAGATATCAAAACTGTATAACAATGCAAATTAGGAGATAAACCGCCACTAGACATCGCATTGAAAAGCTCGAGAGCACAATCAACCTTCCTATCTTTACAGTACTTATTAATCATGATTTGGTAAGTTACTGTGTTTGGCTGCAACCCACGCTCCACCATCTCGTTAAAACACTGACAACCCGACTTAACATAGCCCAACCTCAAGAACCCGTAAATCAATGTGTTGTACACGTAAGTGTCAGGCCCGCAGCCCATTTCCCGTATTCTCTGAAAAACATCAAGAGCCAACTGCATCTTACCCTCCTTGCAGTACCCATAAACAAGTGACGTATACATGACCCGATTCGGGTAGAAACCGTGCGACTCCATCTCTCCGCATAGTAACTCCGCCTCCTCCACTCTCCTCTGCTTGCAGAAATTATAAACTAGAGATTTATACAAGTGAAGTGTCGGCCGGGTTCCAGATTCAACCATTACAGAGAACACTTCGATGGCCTCCTTTAAATATCCTTTGGAGGAAAGACTGTCAATCATCAAGTTGAAAGAAGAAAGCCCAGGAAAGATGCCCACCCCAACCATTTGAAAAAAGAGATTGACGGCATCCAAGAATTGCCCTTCCATACATAACCTGCGAATTAACATATCATATGCGTGCTTCGATGGCAGGCATCCAATTTCAACAATGCGATCGAAATGGGCCTTCGCTTGCGACAGTTTCCCCAACCTACAACAACAGACTACCATCCAATTCAACACAGACGGGTCAGAATTGGTACCTCTGCTGACAGTGTGAAGGCGTTCGGCCTTTTCAGTCTGGCCAGAGCTCACAAGATCCCGGAGGAGAGAGCTGTAGCCAACGGGATCAAATTCAAGTCCACGTGAAGCAGCAAATTCAACGGTGGAGATGGCATCGGAAAGCGATGAGTTCTTAATGATACGGTGGATGACTCCGTGGGCAGCGGAGAGCATTCCGCGCTTGATGAGGTGGTCCGCGAGGGCAAGGCAGTGATTTCGGTGGTCCTCGGTGGGAGTGGACGGAGACGAGTAAGAATCGAGTGGGATGAGAGAGGTGCTTGTGAAGGTAGAGAGAGGGAAATGGGGTGGATTCAGGGTCTTTTTTGTAATTTTAACTATCATTGTGAGGGGCGTTTGGATGCCTGTAACTTCCGTAAATTGTAACAAAGTTACACGTGACTTTCTTACAGGCAACGGCTACCTTTTTTTTTAATTCGAAATGTCTGGAGAGATTCGCAGTTCCATTGAAGAGGCGTACGTGCATGCAAACGATTTGAAGAATGAGCAGCCATTGAAGGCTGCCATTGAAGCTCCCAAACAGCCGGTGGGTGACTTCTTGAAGAGGGTTGGTGATTCCGATGGCTATAAAATAGCTTCCCTCTCTCGGTCTCCATATCCCTCTTTCTCAGTCTCCATATCCCTCTCTCTCAGCAATCTCTCTCCCTCTCTCTACGTCTCCATCTCCCTCACCAGGTGAGTTCGTGCCCTAAAACCCTCCTTTTTCTTTCTTTTTCTTTTTCTTTTCTTTTTTTTATTATTATTATTATTTTTTTTTTTATGTTTTTTCCCCCTCTATCTTGTCTTTCTGCGACGCGGACGCAGTTTGGCTAGTAACGCCGCGTGGACCAGTGCTGGTGCTACGTGGGCCCACCATCCTGTATATGTTTTATCCACGCCATCCATCCATTGTTTCAGGTCATTTTAGGGTTTTATGAAAAAAAATGAGGCAGATCTAAATCTCAGGTGGACCACACCACAGGAAAACAGTATTACTGTAAGTCCATCATTAAAAACCTCCTACGGCCCACTGTAATGTTTTTTTGACATCCAAACCGGAGGAAGAAACAAATATCAGTTTGATCCAAAACTTTGGAGGCCCACGAGTACTTTTTAATGGTGGGTGTTCAATAACACTGTTTACAGTGATGTTGTCCACTTGAGATTTAGATTTACCTCATTTTTTGGATCACGCCTTAAAATGATATGGAATAATGAATGGATGGTATAGATGAAACACATAGATCATGGTGGGGGCACACACAGCACATCAACAGCTAAACCATAAAATAGCCTAAAAGTGACTGCCCCATCATGATTTATGTGTTCTATCTATGCCCTCAACCTATATCGGATTGTTATTTTAGGACATCAGCTCGTAAAATGCAGAACATCCAATTCTTAGATGGACCACATCACATTAAACAGCCATGATATAATGTGTGATTGCCTGATTTTTAAACTCTGGCAGGTCATGGCCGTTCAACATTCACCCAACTCTGTTAGTGCTTTGTCGATCAATTCTCATTTGCTGGTGTGCACATATAATGTGTATTTATTTTTTGTAAGTTGAATCTTTAATTTTTGTTCTCCTAAATTTTTTGAAATAATGGATATGAAAAATGATACATGGTTTCTTGTTCAATCTCATAGGTATGATCCGACTAGAGTTCCGATTGGGAGATATGGACCAATTTCTTTTACAGTCTCATAGTAACCAATTCCTCGGATATAATGGTTCCCATTTCAGGCAACCCAATTTGCTGCGTATGCTACGGATGGAGCATAGCTCAAAAATCATATTTATTAGATTATCTATTTGAATTTGATCAAGCAAGGCTCATGGTTTAGTTATCCAAACTGTTTATATGACAGTCCATGTGATGTTTGCCCCACGCTGAAATAAAACATTCATGCTAGCCCCACAGGTAGCACATGTGCTAAGCTGGCACGATGTATGCAGCCCCCTACTGAATTCACTAAAGCCTACCTTTATTCGTAAGATCATCTCCAAAGTGGGGTCTACCTTACAGACATCAAATGATAAAACTACAGGCACAGCCCCTAGCAAGCTAACGATTTAACTGCATACTTCAACAAAGCATGGACGCTTCACACATTACATTTGCCAGTACAGTAGCCATTCATGTTTTCACATTTTGAAGTCAACTGAAGAGTAAGCTTCAGTATGTGTGGGCCATAAGTTGTTATCATCGTCTGTCTGAGTGTTCGCATAACACAATCCGAGCGTCCGATGATGCTCTTGGTAGCATCAGAAGTTGGTCATGGAGAGACATTAGTGGTGGGATTTGAGTAAATTCCGATTGAATCATAGAATCCTTCTGCACAATTAAGATTAGAGCCTCGAACACAATGGCCTTCTCTAGTAGAAACTTCACTAATCGCATTTCATTTCTGTGCCCCATGATACCATTTATCTTGATCGACTTTAGATTATTTAAAATGCAATCCGATGGCTCTTTCACAGCTATGTTTGTGAGATGGAAATGCTCAAGGGTTTCAATGGCTCGGACCTGTAAGCAGATGCAAAGTATAAAAATAAATTACTGCTTGCTGGCAGGAGAAGGCTAAGCATGGAAAAATAAAATACTGTCAAGTGGAAGAAGGCTAAGCATAGAGGCCCATGGATTGGCCCGCCCTATGGTTGACGCGGGGAAGACTGGTTGGTTCTCGTTTTCACAAGAGGAAATAAGATATAAAAAAAAAAATTTTAAAAAAAAAAAAGAAACTAATTCTGAATAAATTGATAATAATTGATTGAATATCTAAAATGGAATTACAATACATATAAATAGCAAACTAAGCCCTAGGTAAAGTATGACTCCGACTCCGACTCCAACTCAAACTCAAACTCAAACTCATAGAAAACCCGATTTACTATAAATAGTAAACTTGCTATTTATAAAAGTCTCTCAATCCTACTAGAACTCATGGTTTTCGGCCAAAAATAAAAAGTTTTTCAAACGGGCCTTACCACATTATTCTACTAATTATTCTAAGCCCTTTTAATGTTGGGCCGGATTAAAAATTATGATCAAAACAAAACTTACTATAAATCGTAAAATTGAAATAAAACTAAGATAATAACCGTCGATCTGGTCGAATCTCGCAATTCTGGCGTGGCAACCCAGCATAGCGGGGTTGGGTGGCTAAAGTAGCTCAAGCTACCCCAAAATCATATATTATATGTCCAGAAACTCATTTCGGATTGCGAGATATGACTGTTTTATAGTCCTAATGGTCCGGATCACTTTCGACCCCGACCGGTCTTCTTTTGGTCCATTTGGGCCATGAAATAATTGGCGACCCGCTCTACATCAATGGTCCAATAACGGCCCAACATAATCTTGAGAAGACTCTTCAGCTCAAGCCCAATCCCTGAGAAGGGTAACACTAACCAGCATGTTGTCATGGACCTGGCGTTTATACGAGGGTATAGGTGCTTAGCCAGTTTCAGCTCTATTTATACATGTAGATAGGTTTGTATAGAGTGGAAGAGTGTAGAGAACTCTAGAGAATGGTAGAAATGCATGGATTATCTACCGGGGTTGCATAGAATCATACGGAGTTGAAGAGTATTCATAGTTATAGGATGATTGCTACATTGCATCATTCTAACCATTGATGTAAAGTAGCCAGAAGGCTCTAGGCCTGGTATAAAAGGAATGAGTACTACCCACATTTATAGTAGAGAGTTGTGAGGTCTTGAGATTTTTAGTGAGTTCAATACAAGTTCTCTTTGTTGGGAAAATCGCAGCGGAAGCGGTAGCCGAACACGCAGAGTAATGCGAGATCAAACGAGGAACAA
The DNA here is from genome assembly GCA_003013855.2 of Liriodendron chinense. NCBI lineage: Eukaryota > Viridiplantae > Streptophyta > Magnoliopsida > Magnoliales > Magnoliaceae > Liriodendron > Liriodendron chinense. Next base: position 2,223,254 of record ML058564.1, read on the forward strand.
TATGAAATCAAACCACACACAAGCATTCACCACAAGAGAATCTGAATTTACGCGGAATAATCTATCAACGGGTAAAAAACCACGGCACAAAGCGATCCACTATGAATAAACAGAAGATAACAGAGATTGACAGCCCACAAGCAAGGAAAATAGAAAAAACCCAAGTTCTCTATCTCATAAACACCTCTCCCCTCTTCCTAACGCAATTAGGAAACCTTGGACAACTTAGGATACCATCTAAGTCCGGATACATGCCATATATATACCAAGAATCCCGAAAATAGAAACATCTTATGCACTACCGCGCAATGCGCAAGAAACCGAGTGCACAGTCAACCGGTAGCCCGACCAGACGCACCTTGCACAGAAACAGTACAGGGAGAAACACATCGACTTTGCCTCACCACCGACCGGTCGGAGCCCCCTGCAGACCAATCGCCCGATCGGTCTAGGGCAACACAGAAACTGTCCGCAGCCTTCCATGCATCTGAGTTAGATAGCCACACCGGTTTGAGCACCCAATCCTCCCACATGTTTGAAGGCTCCCCAACAATCTTACCTTCTATAAAAATGTCAAGTGTGACAACAGGCAATTACCAAATACGAAAGCCCCATGACTGCCGAAGTGTCATGGCCCATGGGTGAGTGAGGTACCGGCATTTCCTCAGGCGGGCTTCGTAGAAAATGTGCCATAGGCCAAAAGGCCAAGCAAGCTTATTAAGAAGGACTAATTTCGATGCTTTTCCAGTCATCCATTTTCTCATACAAGTGTGGTAGCGAGGGAAACAACATGATGTCTAGGCAAAGGCATATTCACAATAGGCTGCACCTAACGTCTCGACGGGCCACAGTGAATGCATGGGAAGCTTTTACCAAGAAATGAAATCTAATAGGAGGGTTAAGAAAACCTACTTGAATGAAAAATTTCTTCAAAGAGGGAAAAAAGCAATTTTTAAAGAAGCCATAGAGGTAGGAGAGAGATTGATCGCTAAAGGATGTCAGCAGCAACTGCAACTCTTGCAGATTGTGGAACATGATGGGCAAGTCTTCCCATGTGTGATCTTTCTCTTGGGCTGATATTGTTATCTGCTGAGAGATTTAAAAAAAAATAAGAATAAAAATTTGCAGATATCAGCTTCAAAACCATGCCATTAGGGACATCAATGGACCAGACGTAGACTAGACAGGCCCAAAATTAGCCATGAAACTCAAACTGGTTAGGATTTGGGCTCCGCTAGGCCTCATCTAACAATATTTTTAAATCTACATGCCGAATGTCTCGTCTGGTTGTTTGTCCAGATCAAACTCTGGCCCATGGGCATAAACACCAAGTCCAGTCCCGTGGGCATATGATTTTAAGACTTGGATAAATCTGATGCAATTTGACTGAGTCAACTCAGATTTGGCTGGTCCTGATCCAGTTTGATGCCCCAAGTCACACCCAACCTGGGCGAGTTGGACCTATTCAGCCTCAACTCAGGCGAGTCCTGACCTGGCTCATGATAGAACAAGTCAGTCTGAGTTACCGAGTCTTCTAACCAAATACAGGCCAAGGCTGTTGCGGCAACAGCTGTGCATGTTCTTGAGTACATATTCTCCACAAAGAGAACTGCCACTGCTACATGTGAGAATAGTGTTTCACAATGTGCTAATGCAGAACACTGCACGACAATTCCAGCTATCTTGTAGAGCCACCATTTGTGTTGTGGCCCCAAAAACCAGGCACCTCCATCGTCAAAATGGTCCACTGAAAGGAAAGCAAGAGCTCTGAAGATTGACCAACCAGTCCACATTAACGATCCTTATTGACCTGATCTTCGGGCCGCAGCGCATAAATTGTGGGGGGCCACCTGATGAACAGTTCAGATCCGACACTTGTAATTCATCAAGTAGCCATGGGTAGGGGATGAAAACATACCTTAAGATGCCCGTCGCATACGGTTAGACCTTAACACCAGCCAAGTCTTTCAAAATCTGTATATAGTCATGCTCGGGTTCCCTTTGTTCATAGCCAATTGAATTTAAAACCACATCCACCAACGATGTAACGTTCGTGAATGACTGTCCATAGAAAAAATTACCACAGTAATGAAATGATCGGAGAATTGGAGCAGAAATCTCAATCTTGCAGGCCCAACGAGCTACCACAATCAAGATCTTAAGCTTGGGACCCAAAACCTTGATGGAGTACATACCAAAACACTCCTTTAAACCCACTTCCTCAAGAAGCAGGCAGTTTAAAACAAGGCTCTCAAGCATTGCACCTGTCATATAAAGCCGTCGAAGATGTAGTGTTTGCAGAGAATGGAAACCATTGAAATTCGATGGACTGTTGAAATTGCAGAGAGCCACGTTCAAATAGATTAAAGAATCACAACTAAAGAGACATTGAGGCAAATTAAAGGGTTTAATGACGACCTAATCTTTACCTCCATCATACTGAAGCTGGTATTCAGAGTAACGACAGAAGTTGAGATCAAGTTCTCTGACTCCTCTCATCGTTGCGAATTCGATCCATTTCTCGGTATCAGACTGAAACCGATGGTCTGGATCAAAATAGAGTCGAAATGTCTCTACCTTGTTGCATCTATGTTCCTGTATATAACGATTGACGGTAACTTGGAATTCTTTATTAGTATGGGCACTCGCAAATTCCTTGCTGAAATCTAGAATTTTGCTGTAACGCGAAAAGCACTGCCAATTATCTCTCCATCTTCTTGACAGAACACTTGTTCTCGTTGCAGATTTCATCGGCATCAGAGAGAGGATGTGATGAAGGATGACTTCTGGCAATTCGCTAATTCTGTCATCGGATTTTTCCATGGCTTTGATATTTTTTTCGGGACTGATGTATGGAGTTCGTGTTTTGGAGAGCTTCTCAATTCAAGTCCCATTGAAGTCCTTTTTGGTTATTTGATTTCCCACATTAGGACGATTCTTTCAAAGGTGGAGTTCTTGTCTTCATCGAAATGATTGTCTTGTGATCAGAGGTGAGTAGCTCTTGTCTTCATTGAAACGACTGTTTTGATGTTTTATAGAATGGATGCTAGTGGAAACCAGTGAGGATGTGAAGTGTATACTCAGCTTTTCAGTTTGTACAAGTGGATCCCCCTGGGTCAGTGATCCACACCTTTGATATAGTCCTGCCAGCAATGAATGGGGATAAAAAATGCTTTCTTAACCATTTGATCAGCGACCTAGAGATGGATGGTAGAAGAGAGCATAAGTATATAAAAGGATCAGATGCACCAATTGGAATGGTACACCTGTCCAAACCGTTTGATTTGAAGATGGTGTTACTTCAATGGTGGGACACACCGATCGAATGGTATAAGTGGTGGATCATGAGGTCACATGACCATCTAAGTGACGTGCACTAGATAAGGACTTGTTCTACAGCCTTGGTACTTCGTTGGAATGGATTCCAGAGGAAGGAGAACAGAAGTCCAGATAGAATTAGTCAAATCAATCTGATTTCCGGGACATTAACAAGAATCCGGATCCTCAGGGTTTTCTTGTTTTCCTGCATTGTGATTGGGCCTCATCAGTGATAACGTGGCCTAATCACGTAGCAAAGAACAAAAAATTCCTATTCCCGGAAAACAGAGGATCCTGACCGTATAAACAATCTATAGTGGGTCCCGCAATTTGGGGGGATTTGAAATGAGAGCCACTTGTAGCATAGGTAAGCACCCAGTCCATAGTTATGTCTCCACATGCTAATACAGTTGAATACATGTTATTATGGTTGGTAATAATGCGTGTTGACACGGTGCAAACACACTCAGATTCCACTAATGTTAATTAAAAAAATGTCCTGTTTGGTTTTCCAATTACAACAGGCAAATGGCGGTAAATGGGCATTGATTATTTACTCTTGTAACCGTGTGTTGGAATCACTTGGATTTGACTATAATAATGGTTTTGTTACAACTTTTGATATATCCAAAAATCATGGCAATTTTGGTAATTTTATAGTGTAAAAATGCAATGGTTACAATTTACTTACATCCTTTGTAATTGTATTTGACTCGTGATTTATGAGCCATAATTCCTGTTTAAACAAACATCTGAAGATGAAATTAGAAAACTAGAAAACCAAACATGCCTAAATTTCCTGCTCTTTGTTTACCTTCCTAGTCAATCTGCCTGTGTTTAACTTTGGTTATCGAAATAAGAGCAAAATGATATTGTCACTAGGGCATGGTGGATGTTCTCTGTGCCTTCATGGACTCTACTCATTGCATAAGTGTACACAAACCAGACTTGAAAATGCAGCTACCACCGTGGATGAGGCATAGCTGGAAAACACAAATCCCTGAAACAAATAAACTTGTAATGAAGAAGAAAAACAGTAAAATGGCCAAGTAGTAATGAGCTACTAAAATCTAGCAATCCTCTGTTTTCACACTAAGAAAAGCACTCCTTCAACAAGTTAAATCTGTTGGAGGAGTTCGCAAACCCCCTGATATACATTGTTCTGTCATTCCCTAACAGCTCAAGCTTTTACTGCAATCGGTTAGTAACATGGTATCAGAGCAGGACGTCCAGTGTTCAAGCCCTGTGGTTTGCAAAATTTCAGTATTATAGGACATCTAGTATTGTATCAGCCCAGAGTATCACGTGCGGGGCCAATATTCATGTAATGTCTATACAAGTAGCCCATTGTTTGATGGCATGGATGTATGCTATCCCCACGCATAGCACATGTGCTAAGCTGGCATGTGGGGCCGTACTAGGTAGAATATCGTGCACACAGATCAAGCCACAATGCATGCGGCATGCCTGCTGAATTGGCTACAGTCTAGCTTTTTTGACGCCAGATCATCTCCACAAAGGGCCCCACCTTCTGGACGTCAAATGATAAAACTACAGGCACAGCCCTTAATAAGTTAACAATTTAACTGCATACTTCAACTAACCAGGGACGCTTCACGTATTACATTCGCTGGTACATTAGCCATTCACAAGTTAATAATTTTTGGTCAACTGAAGAGTAAACTTCAGTACATGTGGGCCATGAGTTGTTATCATTCGTCCGACTGTTCGCGTAACACAATCTGAGCCTCCAATGACACTTTTGGTAGCGACAGAAGTTGGTCATGGAAAGACACTAGTGGTGGGATTCAAGTAAATTCTGATTTGACAATAGAATCCTTCTGCACACTTAAGATTAGAACCTCGAGCACAATGGCCTTCTCTAGTAGAAACTTCACCAATTGCATTTCATTCCTATGCCCCTTAAAACCAGTTATCTTGATCAACTTGAGATTATTGAGAATGCAATCCCAAGGCTCTTTCACAGCTATCCTTTTGTAATAATAGCACTCAAGGGTTTCAATTGCTTGAACCTGTGAGAAGAAGCCAAGTAGAGAGATAAGTAACTGCCAATGGGAGAAGGCTACGCATAGAGGCCCATGGATTAGCTCGCACGAGGGTCTGGTGACGGCCCAACACCATCTTGGGATGATTCCATAACTCAATATCCCAGTCCCTGGGCAGGGTAAAACTCTGGTCTTTAGGTCGTGTGGTAGCCAGGGAAAAGTTACAGCACATCTTTGGTAAACAGCATGTTGTCATGGACCAGGCATTTACATAAGGCTACAAGGGCTTAGCCAATTTCAGCTCTATTTATACATGTAGATAGGTTTGTACATGGTGGGATAGTGCAGAGATTCTAGAGAATGATGGAAACATATGAATTATTTCATCAGTATTCATAACTATTGGATGATAGTCAAATTACATCAACCTAGCCATATATAAAGTAGATAGAAGGCACCTGATCCTATATAAAAGGAAGGGGTCCACTGAGATATCTAATCAGTTCAATAGAAGTTCTCTTACCTCCTATAAAAATGTCCGGTCTGTGACAACGTGTTAGTGCAGAATACAAAAGGCTCATGGCTGCCAAAGTGGCATGGGTGCTGAGTGACATATGGGCATTTCCCCGAGCAGGCTCTGTCATACAGGTGTGGTAGGGAGTGGAATGGCATGATGTCTAGGCCACAGCATATTCACAATGGGTCCCACCTAATGAACAACCCTGTACTAGTCAGGCCACTTTGAATTCATGAGCTTCTTTTGAAAGAAACAGAAAATGATATCTAATAGGAAGATTAAGAAAACCTACTTGAATGAACAGCTTCTCCAAAGAGGGAAAAACCAGTTTCTAAAGAAGCCATAGAGATAAGAGAGAGATTGATTGCAAATGGATGTTAGCAGCAGCTGCAACTCTTGCAGATTGTCGAAGGTGATCGGTAAATCTTCCTACGTGTAATATTTCTCTTTGGCCGATATTGCTATCTGCTTGCCACAACAATGCAAGTTTTCTTGATTGTTAAATACATCTTTGCACAGGAATCCAGGAGAAAAGGACCAGAAGGTAAAAATGCAGAAGTATTCTGCAGTTCAACAAAGCAGGCGCTTCACGCATTATGTTCTTTGGTACAGTAGCCATTCATGTGTTAATAACTTGAAGTCATCCAAGAGTAAACTTCAGTATGTGTGGGCCATAAGTTTTTATCATTGTCCGACTGTTTGCATAACATAATCCGAGCATCCGATGATGCTTTTGGTAGCAAACGAAGTCGGTCATGGAGAAACATTGGTGGTAGGATTTGAGTAAATTCCCATTGAACGATAGAATCCTTCTGCAGAATTAAGATCAGAGCCTCGAGCACAATAGCCTTCTTTAGCAGAAACTTCACCAATAGCATTTCATTTCTGCTCCCCATAAAACCGGTTATCTTGATCCACTTGAGATTATGGAAAATGCAATTTGAAGGCTCTTCCACAGCTATATCTTCGAGATAGAAGTGCGAAAAGGTTTCACTTGGTGGGACCTGTGAACAGATGCAAAGTAGAGAAATATATTACTGCCAGTGGGAGAAGGCTGAGCATAGCAGCCCATGGGTTGGCCTGCACTAGGGTCCGGTAACCGCCCAACATGGTCTTGTGATGATTCCTTAGCTGTCTCAGACCTAAAGGAGGGTAAAAGCACATCTTAGTAAACAGCATGCTGTCATGCACAGGGCATTTACAAGATGCTACTGGGGCTTAGCCAATTTCGGCTCTATTCTCCGGATCCGTTGACTCAAGACAAGATGGTGTGGAAGCTTTCTAGCAAGGATTCCTTCTCCGTTAAATCCTTCTATAACAGCCTTGCTGCTGCTGCCAATTCTATAGTCTACAGCTATATGGGTCCTTTGTGGTCTTATGGTGCTCCCCCAAAGTAGCGGCTTTTGCGTGGTTAGCAGGTAGAAATCGCATTCTTACATTGGACAACCTTCAAAAAAAGGCATGTTCCTGCCAAATGCCTGTTTGCTATGTCTTGACGATGAAGAGTCGGTGGATCACATTCTTATCCACTGTCCCTTTATGGCGAATCTTTGGTGGAGCGTCCTTTGTCTAGCGGGAATTTCCTGGGTTATGCCGAGCTCGTTTGAGAGGCTCCTTTCCTTGTGGAATGCGGGGGAAGGAGTTTGCATGGGAAAAAGAAAATGGAGATGTGACCTTTTAGCTATCATTTGGGCAGTTTGGTCGAAGAGGAATAATAGAACTTTTAGGAGCAAACAATCCACCTCAGCTTCTATATTCTCCAAATTGCTGATATGGTTTAGAGAATGGGTCCCGTGCGTTTGGAGGTTGTTGTAAGGATGAAGGTGAGGGTGAGGGTGAGGGTGGGGGTAGGAGTTGGTTGTCGTCTCTCTCTTTTTTCCCTGTTGCTTTTTTTGTTTTCCTTTTGTTGTTTGTTTTTTTTCTTCTTGGCTTTTAGCCACTTAATAAAGTGCTCATCTTTTCAAAAAAAAAAATTCCGCTCTATTTATACAAGAAGATAGGTTAGTACATAGTGGAAGAGTGTAGAGAATTCTAAAGAATGGTAGAAATATATGAAATTTCTAGTAGGGTTGCATAGAATCATATGAAACTCTATAGTAATTCGTAACTATTGGATGATTGCCGAATCACAATATTCTTACCATTCATGTAAAGTAGCTAGAAGGCACCCGGCCCTATATCAAAGGAAGGGGTCCACATTTGTAATGAAAAGTTGTAAGCGCCTGAGATTTCTAATCAATTCAATACAAGTTCTTTTACCTTCCGGTCTATGACAACCTGCTAGTACCGAATACAAAAACCCCATGGCTGCCAGAGTGGCTTGGGTGAGTGACATGTGGGCATTGCCTAAGGCGGGCTCCGTGGAGAATGCGCCATTGGCCAAAAGGTAAGGCTAGCTTTTTAAGAAGAACTAATGTCTATACTTTTTCAGTCATCCATTTTATCATACAAGTGTGGTGACGAGTGGAATGGCATGATGTCTGGGTGAGCGCATATTCACAATGGGTCCCACCTTATAAACGGCCCTGGACTAGTCACTGGGCCACTTTGAATTCATGGGCTGCTTTTGAAAGAAGCGGGAAATGAAATCTAATAGGAGGGTTATGACAACCTACTTGAATGAAAAGTTTCTCCAAAGAGGGAAAAAAGCAGTTTGCCAAGAAGCCATAGAAGTACGAGAGAGATTCATTGCCCATGGGTGTCAGCAGCAGCTGCAACTCATGCAGATTGTCGAAGGCGAGCGGTAAATCTTCCCACACATGATATTTCTCTTTGGCCGATATTGCTATTTGCTGAGAGGTAAAAAAAAAAAAATTTCCTTACAGATATCAACTTCGAAACTATGCCATTGGGGACATCAATATTGGCTCAGACATAGGCCAGCCTGAGCCCCACCCATTTAATTTTCAGGGCATATTTTATACTAGATCCAACCCACAGACCCAAGATTAGCCATGGAACTCAAAACTGGGTAGGGTTTGGGCTCAGCTGGGCCTCATCTAACAATGTTTTTAAATGTACGCGTGGATGTCTCATTTGGTTGTTTGTCTCGACCAAACTTCGGCTCATGAGCATAAACAATAACCAAATTCCAGTCCCATGCGCCCAAGGTTTTAAGACATGGATGAGTCTGATGCAACTCAACTGAGTCATCTCGGACCCGGTCGGACCTAATCTGGTCTGATGCCCAGACCCCAACTTGGGTGAGTCGGGCCATTCATGTGAGTTTTAACTCCACTCAAGAAAGAACGAGCTCAATCTGAGTCACCTAGTCTTCTAACCATATACGGGCCAAGAGTTTTTCAGCGACAGCTGTGCATGTTCCTGCAAGGGTATCATAACGTGCAAATGCAGCATTCTGTACTACGATTCCAGCTATCCATCTTGTAGAGCCACCATTTGTATTGTGGCCCCGAAAACCAGGCACCTCCATGGTCGAAATGGTCCACTGAAAGGAAAGCAAGAGCTCAGAAGATTGGCCAACCAATCTAAATTAACGGGTGGGCCATCTGAGATCCCGATTGACCTGATTTTAGGGTCACAATGCACAAAAAGTGGGGCCCCACCTGTTGAAGAGTCCGGATCTGAAATTGGTAATCCAGCAAGTGGCCATGTGTAGGGAATGAAAACATACCTTAAGAGGCCCGTCGCATACGGTTAGAACCTTAACACCAGCCAGGTCTTTCAAAATCTGTATATAGTCATTCTCGGGTTCGTTGTATTGATAGCCTATTGAATTTAAAATCACGTCTACCAATGATGAAATGTTCCTGAATGAATGTCCATAGAAAAGAGCACCACCGTAATGAAACGATTGAAGAGTTGGAGCAGAAATCTCAATCTTGGGGGACCCACGAGCTACCACGATCAAGATCTTAAGTCGTAGATTTGGACCAGAAATCTTGATGGTGTCCACATTAAAACACACCCTTAAATTCGATTCCTCAAGAAGCGGGCAATTCGAAACAACACTCTCAAGCATCTCACTTGTCAGAAGAATCCTTCGAAGATGGAGTGTTTTCAGAGCATGAAAACCGTTGAAATTCGATGGACAGTTGAAATTGCAGAGAGCCAAGTTCAGATGGATTAAAGAGTCACAACTAAAGAGGCAATGAGGCAAGTTAAAGGGTTTACAGGGGACATGGTATTCAGAGTAACCACAGAAGTTCAGATCAAGCTCTGTGACTCCTCTCTTTGTTGCGAATTCGATCCATTTCTCAGTATTGGACCGATACCGATTGCCCTGCTCAAAAAAGAGTCAGAAATGTCTCTACCTTGTTTCCTTTATGCTGCTGTATATACCGATCGACTGTGGCTGTGAATTCTTGATCGCTTTGGAAACCTGCAAATTCTCTGCCAAAGTCTAGAGTTTTGGTGTAAGGTGAAAAGCATTTCCAACGATCTCTCCATCTTCTTGACAGAATGCTTGTTCTCGTTGCAGATTTCATCGGCATCAAAGAGAGTATGTGATGAAGGACAGCTTCGGGCAATTCACTGATTTTATCATCGGAATTTTCCATGGTTTTGATATGTTTTTCCAGGACTGATGTCCGGAGTTCGTGCGTTAGAGGACTTCTCAATTAAAGTAACATTTTTGAGTCTGTAATGGATGAGCCTGAGAATGAAATTAAGTTTTTGAAATTTTTACTTAGCAACTCGACTGTGATGGAAAGAATGGATGTTAACATTCTGAAGGAACATTGTGACCAGCCGGAGTTCCTGCCTGATCTTGCCGAGAGGTTATTGGCTTTCCCAAGAGCGTCTCCAAAAGCTGAAATCCATGTCTGTTATTAGGGTTTATATGTCTCCATATTAGTCTTGAGTACCCCAATACTACTAACCGTTAAGGTTCCTTTTGTAACTAAAGCTACTAACCATTAAGGTTCCTTCTGTAACTATGCTTGTCAAATCTAACCGTTGTACCCTGCAATAGTTGCATGGTGGAGAGTTTGGGATACCTCATCTTCAAGCAAAATGCACCGTGTGTGCAAATGTGGAGAATGTGTGCAGGATCTAAACGTCCATAGGACGGTCCCCTTGTGAATGTTCTTTAGCGCTAACACAGCCTGCGACATTTATCATGTGGTCCCAACTTGCAAAGAAACTGTTGGTTACAAAAATGATGACCAATGGTCTACATTCAAGCTGCATGCATTGCTCACCTGATCAGTAGGTTGTTGATTTTCATTGGGGGAACATATTATGTAGTCCCAAATTCTGTGCATATGTGCTCTGTTTGAACATAGTCTGAAGATGAGGCATTTGGAATTAGCATCTCTTTGTCAAATTGATTATAATATTGTTGCCTTTATATGTGAATTTGTATTGGGTATGGTATCAAAATCTCAGGGACGATTTTGGTGAATCCACGCCCCAATAATGCTTTACATTGTCTGAGCCATGATCAGGTGGGCTCCAATGTAACTCTGTCCAGAGACCAGGCCTTCATTCTTGTCGGAAATGCTCCTTGTGTCTGAAAACAACAGGCAGTAAGCCAACTTTCTTTTGTATGCAGTTCCTTAATTTCAACCCACGAATCTTTTACGGCCCCATGAATCATCAATCCATGGGACATGGAATCTTCAACATTGATATCAGAGAATTGGCCTGTTCTCTAACAGCAACAAGAGCAACGGGTCTTTTTTATTGAAGACTGTGGGTTGATGCATTGCCTCCCACTCAAATGGGTCTATTTTGTTTTTCTTTCAACACTGCAGAAGGTTGGGGCGGTGGAGGCTCATATGGTAGAAAATGTCCTAAGGATTTCCTAAAACGAAGTGACGCTCCTTTGTGTATGCATGAAACCTAATTTCTTAGGCTGAGCTCTCTCTCTCTCTCTCTCTCTCATGTTTTAAATAAGGAGAGAATATTCTTAGGATTTGAAAAATAATCCCCAACGGATTGGGGACGTGTGGCATCATTATCTTTATTCTATTTATTAGGATATTGTTGCTAGTTGTTGTTCTTCTCTTATTATTTCATATTTTCAATTATTATCCTTTATGCATTTAATTACAATGAAATAATGAAAGTTACAGTGATTTTTCATTATTCAAATCAATGCACCACATGCACTAGGAGGAGGGGATCCTCCCTCGAAGAAGGATCCAACACCAAAATGATATTAGATTGAGGTTTATACCATATTAAAGGTTGTGATTGTCCAGACTCCAAACAATTTGATCATTGTATTATGGCTCATTCACTATTTGGTCAACAAATGATGATTCAGATCTTGTCAAGGTCTGCCCAAAGCCTGACCCGATTTACTAAATAGGCTAAGAATTTTGGCCCATGACCTATTACCCTATGGACCAACATGAGGAATATGGGGATTAGGTGGTATGGAATTGCATTTGGTCCAATGTAAATTCCATTTTGCATTTAGAATCGATGGGAAGGATTAGATTCATCCAGATATCATATCATCTAGTCCAGCAAGAGATATGGCAAGATTTCTAGCAGAATTCGAAATCCACTACATTTGTGCGTCGCAAATGTATATGTTTTATCCACGCCAACCATCGATGTGCGCCCTTTACATGTGACACTCTAGTTGCGTATGCATATATGATGAGCATCAATTGTGAAATTTGGTCCATTGATTACAATTCCATGGTCCACAAAACTCGAGTTTCACGTAATGTGTTTTTTCTTGAGCCCAACCCTTTTACTTAGATCGGTCACATTTTCTGAAATGAGCCTCACTATCCATATTATGACTTTTATAAAGGAATTTTTCCGTGGTGAATGTTATAATTTTATTGGTAAAAGTGGTTACCAGCAAAAAGTTTCGTCGCAACTTGTATTTCGTCAGTGAAGGGCAACATTTACCCACGAATTCGGAATTTCGCAGCCATATAATTCGTCGGTAACTATAAACTTTGGAAAAGCAAACATTACTGGAAAAAATCCGTAACAAAAGCAAGATACTGGAATTACCGACGAAATATTTCCTTGGAAAAGGTAAGTAGTAAAAAATCCCTGCAGGCATGGGAATTTTAGCGGGGCCACATAGTTCTGAACCCGGACAATATTTGTGTTTTTAATTCATCTAAGTGGAATGACATTATGGATAGTATGGATGGCATATAAACATCACTGTTGACCCATAGAGTCTTGGATCCCATTCATTTTTAGTCGCAACGCCTAAAATGATCTCACAAAATGGTTGGACAGGGACGGTAGGCCCACCTAGGTTTCAGGAGATGCCTGCGAAAGGCTTTAGCAGGCAATCCGCGTCCGCTGAGGCAATAGGAACTCGCGGCCCATCTGCTGATTGGAATCGGCCGTCAGGATCTCGCATGTGTGCGTCACGTCGGCACGTTTGCTGCGAGGATCCCTGAAATCAGTCGCGCGACTTGCCTAACGGGGGAACAAAGAAACCTTCCAAAACACCCCCGCGTCTCCCTACCTTCCTTCCCTGTCCACCGCCTTTCACCTCTCGCTGTTTCAGGTAAAATCCATTTTCCTTTTTAGCTTTACGTCTGTACGTCCGCACATGGATGGATTCATGTGGGGCCCATGTGCTGGGGGTGTTGATCTTCCTTCAACCAAAGCAATGGCACACCATCTACGGTCTGAAATTAGTTATTGCAGACTTTTATTTTTTTACTCTCCATTTTTATGCCGCCGGACGCGTATTATAATTTCTAGCCAGGCCAGTCACTAGGAATATCCCTGGTGAGCCGATTCTGTGGGGGCTATGTATGTGTTCTATCCACACCGTCCATTCGTTTGTCAGATCATGTTAAGGCATGAGTCCAAAAAATGAGGCAGATCCAAAGCTCAAGTGGACCACACCACAGGAAACAGTGGGAATTGAACGCCTACTGTTGAAGACTTCTTGGGAGCCACAGAAATTTTGGATCAAGCTGATATTTGTGTTTTCCCTTCATCCAGGTCTGTGTGACTTCATGAACATGTTGGATGGCAAATAAACATCATGGTGGGCCCTACAAAGGTTTCAATGATGAGTGTCATTATCCTCACTGTTTCCTGTGGTGTGGTCCACTTGAGCTTTGGATCTTACTCATTTTTGGGCTCATGTCCTAAAATGATCTGGCAAAGCAGATGGATGGCGTGGATAAAACGCATACATCACGTTGGGCCCCACAGTCGGATCAGTAGGGATGTGGCTGGTAAGCTGACAGGATCTCCAGGCAATCCATGTCCTATGCCGCCTATTGAAGGGTTGGGATTATCCAGATTCCAAGTAGTCTGATCACTGTGATGTGGCTCATTTACTATTTGGTTTTCAAATGAATGATGCAGATCTCGTCAAGGTCTGCCCAAAGCCCGAACCATTTACAAAGCAAGCCAATAATTCTGGCCCGAAACTGACCCACAACCTGGTGCTGTGGCTCATTTACTATTTGGTCTTCAAATGAATGATTCAGATCTTGTCAAGGTCCGCCCAAAGCCCGAACCATTTACAAAACAAGCCAAGAATTCTGGCCTGAAACTGACCCACAACCCAGTTCGCTGTGACCTGAAACGACCCACTTCAAATTCAACCTGATCTGACCCATTTAATTGTAATTTGGTCGGGCTCAAGCAACCTAGCCCTGCATGACCAGACTTTAGTTTAAGAATGGAATATGGACCTAAAGGTGTGCTAGCCTCATCCAATTAATGGAAACATACAAACATAGATGGGCTATGTGCATCTGTCTAATTGTTATGTGCATGTGTCTATATCTATTAATCATTTTCAGGTTTTGGGCCGTGTCATCTAACCCAGCCCATGAACAGTTATATGGGTGGGTTGTGTTGGGTACCGTTGAGCCTGTGCCCAACCGATTTACTTAAACGGGTCACATTTTCTGACCTGAACCTGATCCACCACCCATTTAGCTTTTCCTAATTAAAATTGCCTTAGAAGCGAGGCAAGCCAGTTGACCCACGGGACCACCCGACCTATTGCCACCCCTAGCAATAACATAGTACTTCCCATGCCATCAAAGGCATTGGATTGGTACCGTTTTCATAATTCATCCAACAACAAGTGATAATATAATCTCACTCTTCTTTCAAATGTTACGAGGTTGAAATATGTTTATTTACACAAGAAAGATTGTTAATCTTATTAAATGTCACATTGCATTTCATTTTCCTATGCTATTTTATTTGAAATAATATATTAAACTCTATGGCCAGGCTCTGGTCTGCATTTGCTCCACCATGTTAATTGGCTATGACCAGTGTTTTAAATAGCGAATAGCATGTAGCATAGCCTTCACCCCTCTGAAGCGTGAGGCGTAAGCTACACACTACTTAGAGTTTTAATCGAGGTTGCACTTGGTTGCACCAAATCATATGATTAAGAATAAAATTTAAGAAAATTTCATGATATTTGGTGCAACCTAAAGTAATAGCAAGAGGTAATGATCAAGTATAATAGTGAAGAAAGAGCAACAAACTGATTTAAAACTATTTCTTATATTATTTTACTAAAAGCATTGAAAAGACTAACAAATTTTCATTGAAATAGAAAAATGTAACAAATCATTAAAAACATTATTAATTTTAATGTTATAGTGAAAAATGACTTGTAATGTGAGCTATGTAGCGTGTAGCACAGTTTATGAAGCATGTAGTGTATCCAAATTAATCATGTAGCATAGGCTACACGCAACTTAAGCTATTTTCATGAGCTACGTAGCGTTTAGGCTAAGCTATGCTACGTAGTGTAAGCTATACGCTACATAGTGTAGCTATTTAAAACACTGGCTGTGACCTATCTACATGCATCCTCGCATTGTGGGTGGAGCGCAGCCGAAAAATATTACCGAGTGGATGATCATAAATGCCTGGTGACCATGAAATTGGATGGTCAAAGAGAAAAAGTTTAGCAGTTTAAATTTTTACAAGCAATTTCAGGGGCTTAAGCACGTTGGGTTGGAGTTTGATTGCCAGCTCATGCTTAATTGGATTGCCGGACATGTATGCCGCGTTTACAATAGATGAATTATTACCATTAGCATGGTTTTGCAGACATGCAGTAGACTCGGCCTACCTTTTTATGTATCTCCCATGAATTTAGAATTTCTCTCTTTTCAGCAGGCTTTCTTCACCTAAAGGAAGAGGTAGAAGCATTGGAAAACTGTAGACGTGAATCAATGGAGAATACCATCAACATTCTAGAAAAGAATTTTGAAGAACAAGTTTGTGATCGGATTAGTGAATTACCAGATTCGTTGCTTCTTCACATCCTATCTTTCCTTCACATGGAGGATGTGCTTATGACAAGCTTCTTGTCGAGAAGATGGAGATATGTATGGACATCCATTACTAGGATGGATTTCAACTTTGGACCCTCTCAGGAAAGGATCTTGAGACCTATTGAATACATTACAACCTTTATTGATAAATCAATATCTCTTCATACTGGCTCAAAGGTTCAGTATTTCCGTGTCCATTTCGATTCTCGAGACCACTATCCTCCTCCACAAGTTAGTTTGTGGATCTGATTTGCAGTTATCCATAATGTGGAGGAACTCGATTTGGACTTCGGTGGTGAAGGTTCATCAATTTGGGAGGTTGAAGATTATGACGTTGAATGTAAGTTGACTCGGCATCTGTTTAACTGTAGATCCTTGAGGACGCTATCATTGACATACGTTACTCTCCACCCACCTGCTTCCACGAGTTTTAGCTCTCTCAAAACCCTCTATCTTGCAGGGTGTGTATTGTCTGCTAACAAGATTAAAAATTTGACTTCCAATTCTCCACTCGTGGAAGACATTGTCATAAAAAACTGCAGCTCTGCACAGAATCTCAACATCTTTGTTGAAAATCAGCAGCTTCATAGCTTGACTTGTATAGACTCTGTCGATGAGCATTTTTATAATGATCATGATAATCATGATTTTTTCAGTGTTTTTGGTTATGGTCCTGATGATATGTGCTATATGACTACTAAGATTGAGATTTATGCCCCAAATCTGCTGTCCTTGAAATTAATTGGGAACAAGCCGCGGAGAGAGTATCATATAAAGAACTTACAGTCTCTTGTGGAGGCCTGGTTAGATTATGAGCAAGAACTTCATGATGGTTGCCATCTGTGCTATGAACACAACATCAATGCATTGAAGGGGCTTCTTGAAGATCTTCGACATGTTAAAGTTCTTGTATTGTGTAGTTGGTGTATTCAGGTATGTGTTTTTGGACATTTTATCATTGCGATCCTTAAGAGTTCTTTTTGAGCTTGGGTTCTTGTTTCATGCCATGCTAAGTAATATCGCCATTACATTCCTTTTTCCTTTTATTGATGAACATTACTGCTCAATGGGTTTGCCCTGGGTTGGGTTGGGCAAGGATTTTGAACTGGTCCTGCCCAAACCCTTTTAAAATAATGATTTTGCTCAGCCCGAGCCGCAGCCCACTGACAATTGTAATTATGTTAAACCCTGGCTTGTAGGATGTCTCTCTCTTTGTAAAAGCCTTTTTTCCCGAAGTATGTTAAACTAGACAAGTTATAAATACCTTGTATGAGTGAATTATCATGATGACTTATAGGAAGTGGGTAACTAGAGGGTAGAGCTTCCATTGAGGTTTGTATTTTTCATTTCTTGTTGTTGTTTTACTGTTTTTTTTTTCTTTGTTCTTTTTTGCAGCTTCTATCTTCAAGGGAGTTACAAGGTCTCAATGCTCTATCCATCAATTCCACATGTTTGGAACTGATGACAGGATTGAGTAAATGGGAACTCCCAGGCATTGCCCACTTGCTAAGGAGTTGTTGTTCCCTTGAGACTCTTATCATACATTTTGACAAGAAACCTCTATTGGTGGTGTGTATTACAAAAAAAATCACAATAATTTAATTCTCATGAATTATCAGCTACATGACAATGTCACATGCAACCTGACTCATATCCCAGTGTGTCATATGTGTTGGACATCTGAGTGGTGCATAAGCTGGGCTTCACTGTGAAGTTGGGCTAATGCAGAAAATCAGTCCTGTCTAGATATGAGGTGCATTATGTGAGCTGCACCCTGAAGTTGAATTAATGCAAAAATCAGCCCCATCTAGTACTGAGGTGGCCCAACCTTTGAATTTCACTATCATCATCTTAGCTTTTTTCGCTTGAGGCTGGCTTCAAAATGGATGGATTGGTAAAAAGTTTTATGCTGACAGCCAACTAGATGCCAACCTTACTCTTTTACCTAGGCTCTTGGAACCAGCCATGGTAGGGGTCCACATGACACCACTCACGTGCCAACACAGTCCAACCTAGTGTTGATCCATTGCCTAGTTATTGCATGCACACCCTAAAGGGTGAGGAAGTAGGGTATTGGAGGGGCAGTTTCTGGGAAAATTGGTAAGCGCAGCTACACTCATGAAAAGTCATGCTTGAGAAGCTGACTGCACAAACTAGTAGGTAACCCACTGGTACATAATCACCCAAACGATTACATGTGGTCACTGACGTTATCATGGGTCTGGTTCGGGTTGAGTTTTGGTGTACCCATGCCTGGCTGAAATTGCTTTAGGGAGTGAGGTTTTGGTCCTATCAGGTTCAATTCTGGGTACCATATTTGATGTCTTGGACTTAAATCCACTTTGGGAACCCTGTGGGTCTTCCAAACTTGGATGCAGGTTAAATCAGGACATCTACATAGTTGGACCCATCCATTGGACGGATTGGATCTCACACGTGTGCTGTGTTGTCATGGCTGGCATGTAGATGGGCTCTCTTATGCATGCATGCCTTCATTAAATTGTTAGAATTATTCCAATGCAAACCCTTTTCACTGAAATTATGGCAAAAATGTTGTGGATCCCTTCATCTAGGGCAGATGCTTAAGGTGAAAGATGGCATATACACAACATGCCAGGAAATCAAATGTTGGTGTCCACCCCCCCCCCCCCAAGGAAATCAAGTGTTGGTGTTCCCCTCGACTGTTTCCTTGTCATCTAGCCCACCTGACTCATGGATTTGCTTGATTTTTGCTCCCATGTCCAAATGAAGGGAAAAACATCCTGATCGTTTGATTGGATGTCATCAACACATTATAGTGGGACCCACAAATGATTCAATGAAAACAGTTTCACTGTACTTGAATCATTAATCTCTCTCTCTCTCTCTCACACACACACACACACACATGTATGTATGTATGTATGTATGTAAATAGCTTGGATCCTAAACAAAGCTTTGTATGTCAAGCAGGATAAAATGCATCTTAAGTGTGTCTATGTTCATTTATGTACATCTTTAGCCTCTAAGTGACTTAGATGAACTTTAGACACACTTATATGCATTTTGTACAAAGCTTTATATTGGATCGGGCCTCATGGTAATGTGATGAGGCCGGATCGAATACAAAGCTTTGTACTTGAGGAAAATGCATCTCAGTATGTCTAAGTTCATCAAAGTGCATTTGGATGTGTCTAAGTGCGTCTGAGTTTAGTTTGTAAGTGCATTTAAGTTCGTCAAAGTGCACTGCACTTAGTGCACTTAGACCAAGCATACGTTCATCTAAAGTTCATCTAAGTGCAATGCATGTAGTGCACTTAGACCAAGCAGGCAACCACATATGAAGCTTCCACACATTAAAGGTCTTGCTCAAGTACGCAGTTGACCCAAAAATGGTGGGGACCCACTGATAAATGATGCTATGAGTCACATGCCGACATGGTTAGGACCTTAGCACAATCCACTTAGAAAGGGAAATTTATGAATAGTTTGTCTGGAACATGCTGGTCCAAATAAGTACCTTGAGTACAAAATTTTGGTTGGCTGTCAATGGGGACCTATACTGATATAAACAGGTTCGAGTCCAATTTTTGGACCCCATTTAGAACAACCATGGGGTTTGTGTCCGATATCTTGGCCTTAAAAATCTGGTCATGTTGGGTTTGGGTCCAAGAGGTTAAAATTCTAGGCGGGCCAGTCCCATATAATTTTAGTAGTAACATTATATGTTAATGTATACATTAATTATTTTGATAAATATTGTATATATTAATTATTCTCACAATTGAATAAGGTCTAGGTAGCCCACACTCATCTTAAAGAGCCCGTATACACACCACACATGGACATCCTGCACATGTTTGTGAGATCCAATTCATCCATAAGGTTGTCTTAATATACATATGCCTCTAAGTGACCCAAACCATTCTGGAAGCCAACATCCAAAGACACAATGGGTACCCAACCTGATTGGATCCAGGACCTCCAACAAGGTTCCTAGACCCGAACCTGACCTATTGACAGCCCTGAAATTCGGCCTTAAAATTTCTTGTTGAATATTGATTCAATATTTATGTTCTTACTCTCTCTCTCTCTCTCTCTCTCTCTCTCTCTCTCTCTCTCTCTCTCTCTCTCATTGAAATTACCAGGTCCACAACTACGACAGCCAACAACGAGTGAATTGGGAAGACAACTACAATTTTGATGAAAGGGTTTATTGGAAGTCACAGAAGCCTTGTTTCTTTAAGCTGTTTGGGCACCTCAAAACCGTTGTTGTATATGACTCATTTATTTGCAATCCCACTCCTTACAAGCCCACTCCTATCAATGATGAAATTGCGTCTGTAATGGACGAGCCTGAGAAAGAAACTAGGTTTCTGAAATTTTTGCTCAGCAACTCGACTGTGATGGAAAGAATGGATATTAACACTCTTAAGGAAGTTTGCGACCAGCCGGAGTCCCTGCTCGATCTTACTGAGAGGTTACTGGCTTTCCCAAGAGCGTCTCCAAAAGCTGAAATCCATGTCTCTTATTAGGGTTTATGTCTCCATATTAGTCTTGAGGACTCCAATACTAATAACAATTAAGGTTCCTTTTGTAACTAAAACTACTAACCATTAAGGTTCCTTTTGTAACTACACTCGTCAAATCTAACTGTCGTACCCTGCACTGGTTGCATGGTGGACTATTGCGCAATGATGTATATGCTAATTTGGGATGCTTCATCTTCAAGCACAATGCACTGTATGTGCAAATGTGGAGAATGTGTGCTGGATCTTAATGTCTATAGGCAGTCCCCATGTGAATGTTACTTAGAGCTAACACAGCCAGAGGCATCATGTGGTCCCATCTTGCAAAGAAACTGATGGTTAGAAAAATAATAACCAATTGTCTACATCGAAGCTGCATGCATTGCTCGTCTGATCAGTGGGTGTACCCGATTTTTTGGAAGCAGCATGTGCATTGGGGGAACATATCACAAAGTCCCTATCCTGTACACGTGCTCTGTTTGAATACAGTATGAAGATGTGCCATTTGGAATCAGCATCCCTTTGTCAAGTTGATTATAGTATTGTCGCCTTTGTATGTGAATTTGTATTGGGGATGGTATCAAAATTGCAGGGTTGCTGAATCCATATGCCAATAATGCTTTACGTTGCCTAAGACATGGATCAGATGGGCTTCAATGTAACTCTGTCCAAAGATTAGGCCTTCATTCTTGTCGAACATGCTCCATGTATGAAAACAAAGGGTGGTAAGCCAACCTTCTTTTGTATGTAATTCCTTTTAACCCATGAATCTCTTACAGCCCCATGAATCATAGATCGACTGGACATGGGGACATGGAAACTTTGACAAAGATATCGGGGGCTCGGCCTGTTCTCTAACAGCAGCGACAAGAGCAACATGTCTTTTTATTGAAGACTGGGTTGATGCATTGCCTCCCACTCAAATGGGTCTATTTTGTTTTCTTCTAACACTGCAGAAGGTTGAGGTGGTGGAGACTCATACACTTGAAAGCGTCTCAAGGGTTTCCAAAAATGAATCGACTCTCCCCTCCTTGCTGTGTCCGTGTGAAGCCTAATTTCTTAGGCTGAAGCTAGGGCTCTCTCTCTCTCTCTCTCTCTCTCTCTCGTGAATAAAAGGAAATACATGTGTGGAGATATATATTCTTCATCTTCCTAAATTCCTTGGTGAGAGATTCCTTATACACTAGAAGAGTGGGAGAGAGGTAACTTTTACAATCTTGGTCTCTTGTTTTAGTCGAAGAAATCTCTGTATTGTGGCTCTGTGGATGTAGCCAAATAGCTGAAGCATGTAAATCTTTGTACCTTGTCTCTTGTTTTTTTCTTTTGACTTCTGAGTTTTGATTTGGCACTTTTCTTTTGTGATTTTGCTTTGCTCGACATGGTGTGTTTATGGATTTTTTTTTTGCAACACACTGCACAACACCCTTCATTGGCTTCATTTTTAGTTCATCTTTGCACAGTGCTACTTACAAGGAATCAATATGCAGATCAAGCTTCTTGAAGGCTTATGAAAACAGAGGGCACTTAGCCAACCATCTTTTGTATGTAATTCTTTTCAACCCATGAATCATCAATCCATGGGATCTTTTTTACCCATGAATCTCTCACAGCCCCATGAATCATCAATCCATGGGATATGGAAGCTTGGAGATTAATTTTGAGGGTCGGCCTGTTCTCTGTTGAGAAATATTGGTTTTTATAAATAAAAAAATTTATTATTTTGAAAATTTTCATTGTCCCTCCTAAAAGCAAAATTTGAAAAACCAAGGTAAAAATGGAGTTTTTTTTTTTTTTTTTTTAATTTCTTTAGTCCTATGTTGGATTGAGATGGAAAAAATCCTTGGTATATTAGTATGGATTTTTTAGTTTACGTGCTTGAAAAAATGGAGAGAACCAGAGGTTGCATGTTCCAATGCTACGCGCGCTTGGCACGGGCGAGGGTAGCTTGGTTGTAGTGGTGCTAGTTGGCGCACTTTGCACTTCAAGACCTTATATAGGCTTGTTTCTGGCTTTTGGAAATGTGACTTTTGTACGTAAAACGGTCCAACAACCATGCAAAAACTGTTGTATTAATCAACAATAGTTATAACCATGCAGCTGCAACAACTATAAACAGGGCTAGTTTCCAATAGCCAGATAACAGTTAGTTGGTTTATGAGCCCAGCCATAACCTCCAGCCCTGATGTCTATATAAACAGAGGAATGTTGGGTTCCAAATCATCAGCAACAGAAACACCAACTGTTCAATCTGAGTGACAAAAATGTAGAAAAGTTCTTTCTCCTTTTTCCTTCAAGTTGTAGTAGACCTTGACTATTTCAAAAGCAGGTTTCAAGTCTGCTAGAGAAATTGTGTTAACAGAGTTCTGATTGAGGTCTATACGTGATTGCTGTACGTGGACCTGACAAGCTTGTCGTATCCTAAAAGCAATTCGCCTGTAACCCATCAGCAATCTCTAGGAAAGAGGAGGGGGTGAATTACACTTCAAGGACAACATATCTGATTACGTGCTTCAGGCTGATTGATCAATTGATTTTTAATTTTTTGGGTATCCAAAACTTTATTTTGTTGAATTGTTTCAACATTCTCCAACAGCAAGAGGTGAAAAGGTCTTTTTATTGAAGATTGTGGGTCTACACATTGCCTCCTACTCAAATGGGTTTATTTTGTTTATCTTTTAGTAGTGCTAAATGTTGAGGTGGTGGAGACTCATAAGCTTGAAAGCGTCTAAGGAACCCTTAGACGAAACACCTCTCCCCTGTATGTGTGAAGCCTAATTTCTTAGGCTTAAAGCCAGGGCTCTCTCTGGATATGTGAAGCCTAATTTCTTAGGCTCAAAGCCAGGGCTCTCTCCGGATGTGTGAATGCATGTAGAGAGAATGACATCTACTTGCCAAAATAAGGTTTTGTACCTTGTCTCTTGTTTTCTATGTAACTTTCGGATTTTGATGACTCCTTTTGTTAATCTGGCAACTCTTTAATAGCTTTATTTTTAGTTCATCTACGTGGATCGCTCCTTGCAAGGAATCAATCTGCCAATCAAGCTCAACAACCAACCTCTTTAGGTATAACGTGATTAAATCTCTCGTATTGGGACCCAAGAGATGAATGACAGCAAAACACCATAGTCATGCAAATTAATTCCTAAATGACACTTTGCCGAACTATGACAAGCAATGATGCAGCCACTTCAAGGCGTTGCAAAGAGATGGGTATGCCAAGGAAATTGGCACGGTAATCGGTCCTTGAACACCGTGCAGCTCAAGCAATGGGATTGATTACCTTGGACACCCTCCATGCAGCTCAAGCAATGGGATCTAAAGGCTTGAAATATGAAGTACACAAGCAGCTCAGCCAGGCATTACTTTCCTTCAGCACACATGTTGGGACACGGAGACACATTCATATGAAAAAAAAAAAAAAAAAAACCAAATTTAAATCATTAAGGGGGTGTTTGGCATCTCTACTCTAATTCAATGAGAGCTTTTTAAATAAGAGCTACTTTAATAAGCTCTTTTTGTTATAGCTCTTGTTTTAAATAAACCAATTTGGTAAAATCTCCAAAAAAAAGCTCTTATTTAAAATAAGCATGTTTGGTAAAACTTTTAAATAAGAGCCTTTTTAAGGATAGTTGATGTCATTTTTGATGATTACAACAACTTAAATATAAGAGCAATCCAAATTGTTGTTTGGGTGGACCGTCTATCATGTGGGGCCCAGCATCAATGTTAATTATCCTTTATGTGAGGCCCCTCAATGTCCACTGCCCATCACCATCACATAGACTCCACATTTGATGCTCTGAAGCTAAATCAATTATGACATCTCAAATAGAGTTGGATAGAACTTCAGCCCTTTTGACCCATTCCTTGACAAGAAGAATTTCTGGGCTTTGAAAGAAATCTGGATGAAAGTCCATGAATCCTCTCAATTTTATATTTGATGAACCAATGCCGACTTAAGAGTGTTGGGACCTGCGTATTAAGTCCTGTAGAGCCATTAGGAAATCCTTTGTTAACCCCTAGGTGAATGTTCCTTTTGGTGCTTCCTAGCTTTCACAAGTTTGATGTACATTTAGTTTGCTCTTATTGAAGTCTATGGTTTAGGGAAATTAATGGAAGCTTTTCTGGGGAAACATGAAACTATATTATGTCATTTACTGGCTCGTCCAAGAATAGGCTATCATAAGTTCGCTTGAGGAACATAATCCTAGCTTATCCTTCAACAGAAACTCTTTGAGAGTTTCCCCATCATAACTTTGTAGATGTAATAAAAGAAGTTGTTGCAAGGAATGTACCTTGGAGGATTTGGTCAATTCGAACCAAATCTAGCAAGTCCGAGATTGGAAACCTCGATCAACTCAACTTAAGAGTACACCCACAAGAATATTTTAGTTGAGAAGGAAAAATAACTTTATCGATATTAAACTTTTTGTCTTATAATACTTATGAAAACTCAATACTTCGAAATTAGGAATGCCGACTTCCTACAACACCACTCTTTTTCTATAGACTCTAAGTGAATCGCTAACGAGAATCCCCCCAATTAAGAGATTGATTTCTTATCATTCCTAATTTATTTCAAATTAATTTAATCTACCTAAGATGGCAAAAGCCTAATAATCGAAAATGCAAATAAAAAAATAATCCTATTTACATTTCTAGTTAAGTCTAGTCAAGTCCCATATCTTCAAACACATCCCCTCATATTTCCTGTTGCATCTTTAAATTAGCCTCCATATCTTTCAAAAATAATAAATTGTAATTCTTGACATAGGCCTCCAAATTTATAAATAAACAGTCCAAAAATCAGCATGGTGGTCTGCGGGCCCATGTCATTGTTAGGCCCTATAGTGGGCCTAGGTGGACATGAGTGGGTCGTGGGCTATCTTGCATCAATAGGTTCAGGTTGAAATCTCAACCATCCATGCTCTGTCGTGTCTTTCTCAAGAAATTGTGAAATATGTTCCTAATCTTGTTCTTTGAGAGGAATCTTGCCCGTCCGACATGAGATTGGTGCATTGAATCCGAAAAACAATAGTGTATCTCATTTAAATGATAGAAAAATTACTTATTTCATTTTATAATTTTGCATAGCATATAATGTATGCTAAATTGTACGTTCTTATTGCTTTAATGTTGCTTTCTCTTTTTTATCAATTTATCCAGAAAGAACAATCAGATTTATAACATTTATATGATGTCCTTTTTTCTAGTTCTAACTTGCTTTATTTTATTTTGAGGTGTTGTTGATATGGGAATTAATAAGTATTCCCATTCCCATCTCTAAGTGCAATTGTCTGATACTAGAGACTGGATTGAGAACATGGGATCTTCCTGGAATTTTAGGTTTATTGAGGAGTTCCCCTGATCTTGAGAATCTCATTATAAAGATAATTCCCACATCCTATCTTGAAGTGAGAACCTCGGAACTTCATTCTACTTTTATTCCTTTTATTATGATATTCATTTATATTCAACTTTCAAACTCCTTTTTAATATCATGTCTTATGGGCGATTATCTGTTTTTTTTTTTCAGTCGGATAAAAAATTTCTAAATTTTGTTGATAAGTATGATTTTGATGAAAGAGAGTACCTGGCATCACAAAAGGCCAATCTTCCTTGTCTTAAACATCGCCTTAAGAGAATCGACATATTTGGCTTCCTCGGCGGTGGAAATGAGTGCAGAAGCGTAAAGTTTCTCGTGGAATTTTTGTTGAAGAATGCTATAATTTTAGAAAAAATGACCATTTATGCCAACAATGAATGCGAGTTTAAGATGATTGCAAAAAGGTCAGGAGTATTATCAGAGGTTTCTAGAGAGATCCTAGCTTTCCCAAGAGCCTCTTCCCATGTGGAAGTATCATTCTCATTCTCATATGCATAGTTCGGCCAAGTTATTTGCTATAATGCTGAATCATTATGGCTTGGACATAGAGATCACAGCTCAAAATTCTAGTATACAAAAACATGAACAGGTAGGTTGCAAATTTTGAACCATTCGGGCATGATAGGTCATTCTACAGATTGGGTTTGTATCTCCTCTTTTTAAGCTATGTATTGCCCATGCATACTGTCTCGACAGCTGGTTGTGGTGGATAATGCAGGAGTATGTTTTCATTTTTGTAATGCACTTATATTGGTTCTTGTAGCTAGTGAGTAGAAGAGTTGAAAGGCCTTTAGTCCAGATGTAGAGGTTAATATTCTCATTTAGTGTGCAACTGCTTTGGATTTATATTTATGTGGTGCCTGTAGTTTACTTGAAAGATATATGATCTAGTTGGTTGAGTGTATGAACATGTGCCTAGTTGTGTTTGGATCCGTTGGCATATGCATCACCGTTACGAAACGTCCACTACGTCCGGTTAACTCTTCAAAGGCTGCCTTCAGAAGATAAGACTGATCGAACAATCCAAACCATCCAGCTATTGGCATACAAAAACAGATTTGCAGCATTGACTGTAGAAGATAGTTCCACCCACGGATGTTTTGGACCATCCTATTGCTCATTGTGATGATTTTTAAACAATGAAAGAAGAAGAGTGGACTGAACCTAATTTTGTTTTCAGATAGGTGATGCATTAGCCATCAAATCCAAACGCAGCTAGGTACAAGGGAAAGTTTCCATACACTGAGCCCACTAGATTGTTTCTCTTACTCAAATGTATTACTTAGATTTGCCCAAAAAGAGGAAATGGCCAATAGTTTCATGCAGCTATGATGATTTTCTATTTATGTACAATTAGGTTTTTTTTTTTTTCTTTTTCTTGTACTTGATGTATTTTAATTACTAATGTAGCTTGTAGTCCATATAGACTTGTGCTAGTGAATGCCATCTTCTCAAAATGTGCTGCCGCAGTGGGAACTAATGAAACAAAATAAAAACTAAAGCTGGGAGCATTAGGGTGTGTTTGGATTCACTATTAAATTGACTTGCAATAATTAGCATAAAACAAGAGCATTTACAGTGCAGGGACTGGCTTCATAATCTAGTTAAAGAGATTTTTAGCATGAAAGTAATCCACATCTCTAATTCTCCCAAAGACCTTTGAGAACATTCTTCTCAGAGAGAGAGAGAGAGATGCTCATCCAACGGGGGCAGTTTGGATGGTGACCCCAACCCCAACACCACCCACCCACCCAGCTGGTGTTAAAGCTCTGTGGCCCCTCCATGATGTATCTGTTTTATCCATGGTATTCATCCATTTACTAGCTCATGCATATCCAAATCCCAGGTGGACCACAACGAGGAAAACAGTGTTGACTAGATGTCCACCATTAAAAACTTCTTAGATCCCTCAGTAATGTTTATCAAACCTGTTGAAAAGGTCACACGAACCTGGACAAAGGGAAACACAAACATCAGCTTCATTCAAAACTACCGTGACCCCTAAAAAGTTCTCAACCGTGAGCATTTAATCCCCACTGTTTCCTATGGTGTGGTCCACCTAAGATTTGGGTCTGCCTCATTTTTAGGCTCATGCCCTAAAATTAGGGCTGTACATCGAGCCGAGTCGAGTCGAGGTGGGCTGAGCTTGGCTTGACTCGTATGTGCTCTCCTCGAGTTCAAGCTCGAGCTCCCTCGAGCTTACCATCGGAGCTTGCCTTGTTTGCTAAAACATTTGAGGCGAACTCAAGTCGAGCTAGTGGATCGAGTCGAGTCGAGCTTGCTCCCACGTCAATTTATTATATTTTTTGCTACAAAATACAAATTAAAAGTCAACAACATTAAGTTCAAGAAGTCACACATATCTTAGGAGAGAATAGTAATAATATTTTTACAGGTGGGACCCCACCATTTAAATGACCTACCTTTGATCGATTTTTTCTTTGGCCAGGTCACACACACATGGAATGCAGACCACTAGTAACATTTTCTGAACCATAGATTAACACAGTACATGCATAGCTCACCACATTAATGGACTGCCCTGATTATTGTGTGGACCATCTTCATTATGAGGCTCAGCTGATTCATGGATCAAATGCAACACTTCCCTCATAAAATTGCAATCAATAGCTACATATGGTGTTTGGTCTTACCATAGCCCTTTATATATGCGTATGGTGTGTGGTCTCACCGTAGCACCTGTTTTATGTAGTGTGTAAAACACACAACCAATGTGTGCTCACCATGTTTTGTACTTGAAATTACTCAATCCATCAGGTATACTCAACTAGGAATGTTCTTACCTAAACAAAATAGTAGGATTAAGAAACCCCCTAATGTGTGAGGGTTTTATATGTCCTAAGCTTGGACCCCAATGTGTGTGTGGGGGAGGGGGAGAGAGAACCAAGAAATAAGAAGATTATAATATTTTTTTTTTTATAACAAATATCTATATGAAACGAGTCGAGTCGAGGTCGAGCTGAGTCGAGTGACTTAGTGGTCGAACTTGACTTGATTTCTGATTCGAGCTCCTAAATGAAGCTTGGCTTGACTTGTTCTACTGAGTCGAGGGGAGCCGAGGCGAGTTTTTTCGAGTCAAGTTGATCGAGTTTCTCGAGCTAACTCGGCTTATGATCAGCCCTACCTAAAATGAGCTGACAAAGTGGATGGACAGTGTGGATAAAATAGATACATCATGATGGGGCCAAAGAGCTTTGACACTACCTAGATGGCTAGTTCTGGGGTCACTAGCCAAACCGTGTCCTCATCCAACGAACCCATCTTGTGTGTGTGTGGGACATCCACACCCTCCAATATGTGTCCCATCACGAGGATCACCTTGTGTGAAAATCAGCACAATGCAACCAACCCATCATGTGTGTGTCGACATCCACCCCCTTCAATAGGTGTCCCACCTCAACACCATGCATTCATCATGTGGGACGTCATTATCCCCACTGTTTCTTGTGGTGTGGTCCAGTTGACCTTTGTATATGCTTCAATTTTGTGCTCATGGCCTGAAATGAGCTGGTAAAATGAATGGACGGCATGAGTAAAACATATACATCACAGTGGGCCCTACAAGGTTAAGAAGTCTCCACGCAATCTGCTTCCTTAAATGGCTATCTGAATTGATAGTAAACCATAAAGACCGTGAGCGCTCTGAATAAGGAGGGAAAATCATATGGTTAAAATTGTCTTATTGGTTTAAATTTTGCAACTGGGTGACAATTTTAGACGGTTAAGATTTTCACACATCCATAGCATGTGCCTGTTTGGAGAGAGACCAGTTTTTTTTAAGTGGTACAAATTAACATGCGAGACAGGCAAAGTAAATACTATCCCAATAACTAATGTCCTCCGTAATAGCCATCATAGGGAAAACGTGCAGCTCTATGAGGCCTGCTGTATTCTGTGTCTGACATCCACTCTATCCTTTAGTTGAATTACCTATTTAACTATACAAGAAAAACAAGCCGGAACCAAGACTCAAGTGAACCACACCATTGAAACAATGTAAATCACAACTTAAAAACCTCTAAATTCAGTACGGCCACCAGAGTTTGGGATGAACGGTGATGTTCGAGTTTCGATTCAAGTTGAGTTTTGGAATGACTCATGAGGGGTGGCTGTCCCATTGCCATTATGCCCTGTGCTGTGAACGTTGAGCTTGGGTACTAATAATACGGGGTGCCTAAGCTGATTGAGGGACTGGATGTCACACACATTATGAACGTTTTTATCAGCCTTTATACGATGATCTAGTTGGGCTTGAATTTGCCCGGGCTGGATTCTCTGCCTTGATACACCAACTCAAGCGGGCCGTGCTTTAAAAGTCAATGGGCCCATTGACAGCCCTATGTTCGAGCTCAAGAATCGTTCAAAACCACCTTCCATTGTCATTTCCAAGATTTTGTTTAAACATAAATTATGATTCATAAATCAAGAGCCAAATATATTTATAAACGAAGTAAAATGTAATTATTACATTTTCACCTTATAAAATTATTATTTTTGTAGACCATGTAAGACAACCATCATTATAAGCAAATGCTGGCGTGACACACAATCACAAAATAATCATGACCTATCTACACCCATTTCTGGGCAGAAGAAGATCCACGTTCTCATGAGAATATCCCCGTAGACTGGCCCAACCATGATGTTTTTATTTTATCCACGCCATCCATCCACTTTTTTAGATGATTTAAGGAAATGAGCTGAAAAATGAAGCTAGCCCAAATCTCAGGTGGACCACACCATAGGAATCAGTGTTGATTGATCGCCCAACATAAAAAAAACTTCTTGAGGGCACGAAAGTTTGGATCAAGTTGATTTGTGTTTTATCTTCATCCAGGTTTATGTGATCTAATCAACAGGTTTGATTGCCCATAAACGTTACAGTGGGCCCTTGAAAGGTTTCAATGGTGTGCATTCAATCATCACTTTTCTGTGGTGTGATCCACCTTAGATTTGGATTTGCCTCGTTTTAAGGATCGTGTACTAAAATAAAGATTCAAAAGGGATGGACGGTGTGGATAAAATACATACACCATGGTGAGCCCACAGAGCACCACCAGTACCAGTATAGTTCCCCTGAGTACTCATGCCATTAAAAAAGCCGTGGCCCACTGTGATTTATATGCAAAATCCACCCAAACCACTACGTTCTTCATCAAATATTAGGCCAAACGCTTAAATTTCTGGCCCATAATGCATTCCAATGTACCACATGATTGAAAATAGTATAGAGTTCATCCTTGAAATTGTTTCCATTTCACCCTTGAAATTCTTTCCATTTTTATAGCCCAGATGAATCCCAGTTACATCTGAAATTTTCTCAGTAAGCATGAAGTTTTTTTTAAATCACCACGGTGGGACACATAAAAAGTCAAGGGTGGTTGCGTCTATTACACCTGTTACTGGTTTGTATGCCTCACAAGAATCAAGGACTACCATAATTTTTGTGCCTGGGACAATTTCAGATGGTGCACATCGTGGTTGGTAGAGCTGAGCACGAGCCGAGCTTCTCGTTCAGTGACCACCCTGGGTGTGTTCGGCTCAACTTGGCCTTCGAGCAGGACTTACATGTTCGAGCTGGCTCTACTGACCTTTCAAGCCGAGTTCAAGCTTAAAAAACAAAATTTTAAATAGGCCTAGCCCAAAACCCTAGCTTAAAACTATTTAAAATTGGGTCTAGAGGCCACCCAAAGCCCATTGACAACCCCACTTACTTTTATAAAGAGTTTCACTTCTCATTGCTTTACTCACTTTGGATATGGGACTTAAAAACATAATTTTCTAACTGAGTCAGCTGAGCTGAATCAAGCTTCATTCGAGCTGATTTTCGAGCCGAGCTGAGCCGAATCAAGCTTGGGTTAGCTCAAGCTCAGCTTGAAAATCATTTCAAGCTTAGAAAAATGGCTCAGCTTGGTTTGAACCCAACCTTCGAATCGAGCTGGTTGGAGCTGAGTCAAGCAAGCTAACTGAGCTAGGTTGGCCCGTGCTCAGCTCTAGGGTGTGTTTGGGTGCACTATCAAATTGACTTGCTATAATTAGCATTAAAGTGGAAATAACTATATTGTAGTTCACTTCCTCGGCATTTACAATGAGGGACTGGGCTTCAAAATCCAGTTAGTACTGGATGGGCCCACAGATCTTTTTCCAGCACTGTGATCATGGTGTATATCAACTCAAGGAGTACGAAAATGATATGAAGTCGGCGGAATTTTTGCTGAAGAATGCTATGCTCTTGGAGAAAATGACTATTTCCGCTTGAGTGGAGAAGCAAGAGGTGTCTAAATGTTCGCTTTCCCAAGAGCTTCTTATTGTGCACAAGTATTATTCACGTTTGAATTGATCCGATAGGCCATTTGGAAGAGGAGATTGAAGAGGTAATTCACACGTTACGACATGGCATGTGTGGCTCGGATCTAAGCCACACCTCAAGTTGGTCTGCCATGTTCTTGTTCATAATACTGATGCAGACCATCATGAGATTGATGGGCCTAATTACATAATCTATACTTGTTATTACACATGGATATGATGCAGGTATTAAATTTAGAGTAGGCTCTGTTTGGATGCACTATTGTATTGTATTGTGATAATTAGTACAATGAGGTGGTAATGACCAAATTGCAGTTTCCTTACATAGTATTCATATTGATGAAATAGGATACTGCTATTTTCTATTTTTCTAGCTACTGCTCCTAGATTGAGGTTTTAGGACATGATCTGGTACAAATTCTTTCATACCTTGTTTCTGTGCAGATTACTACTTGGGGCCCACCTTGATTGGATAATACAATCAACGGCATGCAATGCAAAATGTCTGGCTACAGTAAAGCTTAGTCTTACTGCCTATTTGGTAGGCCCTTGTTTGGGTGAATTTGATCTTCTATTGGGCCCATGGACAACCCACGTTGGAGGAGATCACTCCTTTCTGATGGTTGGACGTGATTGTAGGTCCACCCACTTGGGCGGCCACGATTGAAAGATGAACATTGATCTGCCTTACCTAGTAATCATTAGGCGGTCAATGGGCCCCATCCATGCCAGACGCTAATTATACTTTATGGGGCCCACCATTATGTATGTGTCTTATCCACGCCATCCATCCGTTTTTCCAGATCGTTTTAGAACATAAGCCCAAAAGCGAAACATATCTGAAGCTCAAGTGGACCACACCACAGGAAACAGTAGGCATGAACGGCTACCGTTGAAAACTTCTGGGAATGTGTTTACGAAATCGGATTGCGTTTACTCAGTACCCTTTTATTGTGCTGAGTAAACTCAGTTGCGCCCACCGCGAATGTATGTGGTTTATCCACGCCGTCTATCCGTTTTTCCAGCTCATCTTGATCAAAAACTTCTGCGGCCCCCAAGAATTTTTCAATGGTAGACTCACACTATTTCTTGTGGTGTGGTCCAATTGAGCATTTGATATGCTTTAATTTTAGGTTCAAGCCCTAAAATTATCTTTTAAAATGGATGAACGGAGTGGATAAAATACATAAATCATGGTGGACCCCACAGAGTTTACTGAGTTACTCAGTAAGCAACCCGCTTGGGTAAACAATTTACCATGCCCAGACCCAGGTTCTTATCTGGGTAAACAATTTACCCAAACCCAGACCAAAGGAAATATAATCCGGGCTGGGCTGGGCTGGGCTGGGTTTGGGTAAATCATTCACCCGCCCAAACTAGATACAATGTTCCCTGGGCAGGTCGGGTCTGGGCAGGTCTGGGCCAAAATTCGGAACATTTTACGAATGTATGAACTAGGTCTGGGCCTGGGTAATCTGGGCCGGGTAAATATTTACCCAGACCCACCTAGAGGGAGATGGTCTGGGCCTGGGTAAATATTTACCCAGACTACCCGACTGAGTCTGGGCTGGACCTGGGCGGGTAAATCATTTTCCTAGACCCAGATTTTAAACCTGGGTCTGGGCAAATCATTTACCCGCCGAGACTAAAACCGATTTGGGCGGGGCTTGGGCTGGTAAATGTCGGGAAATGGGCGAAGGCACAAGATGATGTGATGCGCTAGGCTCAGGGGACGACTCATAAGTCTTTTCAATTGAGAAACACTGACGCGATTCGCGCATGAGACAGAAGAGGCAGTTCGCAGAACACGTCCTCACATCTCACAGGCGTGAGGGATCCTGACCACTAAACATGGAAGGAATACCGTTAGTCATATTTTTGCAACCGTTGAAATTTGCACGCCAACCGATGAGTGAGCCAGTCTGATTTTGAACCAGAGAATTCTTACACCAGAACCAGCATGATGAGTGGCCCAGATCTCTTACACAAGTGACATGTTCGCACGTGTGATTCCAATGCCGTCTTCGCTCCTCTCCTTTCCCTCCTCCCTTCCCTTTCTCAAAGTAAAATAGAAAGTAGAAAATAAAAAAAACAGAAAACAAAAAAGAAAAAAGAAAAAAGATCCACCGCGTTCAAAATCCGGAATCTAGGTGGGGCTCACCGTGAAGATAGTGAGAAATCTACACCGTCCATTAGTTTTGCGAGATCATATTAGGACAAGAGACCAAAAATGAGGCAGATCCAAACTCAAGTGAGCCGCACGACAGGATAAAATATTAGTTGGGTTGTGATTTCAGTTCATTTCAGTCGGAATGACGTTATGAACGGTATTGATGGCAGATAAAAATCACTGCGGACCCAGGCAGGTTTCAATGGTAGACAATTCCCTACCCACCTTTTCCTGTAGTGCGGCCCACTTGAGTTTTGGATTCACCTCAGTTTTAGTCCGAACAACTAATATGATCTGGAAAAACTAATGGACGGAGTGGATTTCTCATTAACATCACGGTTAGCCCCACCTAGATTTCCCTCACAGGAAATTCGAAAGACTTTCGGAGGAAATCCCCGTCCAACCCACTCTCCCTCCGTCTCCACAGCCCTTTTTCCGCCAGTTTCAACAGCAGTCGTAGAAACATCAGAACTCTCTCTCTCTCTCTCTCTCTCTCTCTCTCTCTCCAAACACTTTCCGAAATCTCCACTAAAAATCCTCCATTCATCGACCATGCTTCAAAAGCAAAACATCATCACCGTTCAAAACCCTGACCACATCAGCAATCTACCAGACTCCATCCTTCACTGCATCCTCTCCTTCTTGCATACCACAGATGCGTTGAAGACAGGACTTCTATCAAAAAGATGGGCCCATTTGTGTACTTCCATCCCAACTTTACACTTCCAAAAATCCCGTCTCTGCAATCGAAGCGACGCCGATTTCGTAAACTTCGTAAACCAAGCTTTGATTAATTACGAAAGCCCTACCATCCATGAATTCCGTCTCGTCTTCAAATATAAAGGTAAGTTTTATACCGATATCATTGATGACTGGATCCGCTTCTCGTTGTGGAAAAAGGCCCAAGTGCTCGATCTCGACCTCTCCGGCGATAGTTTCTCAAATTGGGAGTATTGGAAGTTTGTTGGGATCAATCCATACCAATTGCCACTTGATTCGTTCAATAATGATTCCTTGAGAGAGCTGAGGCTGAATTCGGTCGATATCAATCCGCCCATGATTGTTTCTTGGAAAAACATGAAGAGGTTGTCTTTGGAACAGACCAGAATGACGAATTATGAGATGGTACGGGTTTTGAATGGGTGCCCATTGCTCGAAGAATTGTTTCTTTACAAATGTGATGGGATTACTCGTCTCGATTTCAGGGGTCGGAAAGTTAGGAAATTGACGGTGAATGATTATGATTCTAAGTTTGGGTTGGAAATTTGGGGTCCGGATATCACGTCGTTGAATGTTTCGGGCGATATAGGCACTGCAAAACATTGTTTTAAGAGTCTCCCGTCTTTAGTTGATGCTACTCTCGATTTGCAAATGTCGTTTTACGCCGCTTGGGATGATTATGAAGAGAGCAAGTATCATGCTATTTTGCGGGCACTTCTTAACGCTCTTCGGCATGCTAAAGTTTTTAAAGTGTGCAGTTGGTGCGTTCAGGTATGCTTTGCTTAGCCACAAGAATTTCTTCTTCTTCTTCTTTTCTCTAAGTTTAAGTTCTGTAAGTGGGAAGTGACTTACAAAGTGGTGTTTGGGAGAGGAAATTTATCTGTAAGCTACTTAACAAGCAAAACTGCAGGAAACTTCTTGGGTCTGGGTTTTGAGAAGTGATTTCCTATAAGGGCCCATTTGGATACCACCAAATAAGTTACTTTTTCTACTTACAGCAGTTGGTAAGTAACTTATTTGAGATGGTAAGTTTGGTTTAAGATCAATTATAAGTGGTATATTTTTTTTTATACTTAAAAGTACTTAATCACTTCATCTTACTAAGCAGAAACTAAGATAAGCTATTTGAGGCATAAGTAACATACAATCCAAAGGCCCCCTTACTTGCGAAGTATCTTATTGGCGAAGGAGATCATAAAGAGGAATGAGCAACCAAAGGTGGGACCCACCTTCGATGTGGGCCGTCCATCATCCATCATGTGGGCCCACCTTTAATGTGGACCATCCATCATGTGGGGACCACTTTTGATGTTTACCATCTATCATGTGGACCGCACCTTCAATGTGGGCCATTCACCATGTTGGGCCAACTTGGATTTGGACCGTCCATCATGAGTCTTTGGATGTGGACCGTTCATCAGGTGGTCCCCATTGATGTGGACCATTCATCATGTGAGAACACTTTTATGTGGGTCATCCATCATGTGCGGCCTGTGAACTGTCCATTATGTGAGCCCATCTTGATATGGACCATCTATCATGTAGGGGCCCACCTTCAATATGGGTCAATCATCGTATGGGCCCACCTTCGATGTCAATTGTCCATCATGTGGCCCACCTTCAATCTCCACCATCCATCTTTTGGGTCCCACCTTTCATGTGGACTATCTATCATGTCTAGCCCACCTTCAATATAGGCCATTCATCATGTCGGCCCCACCTTTGACGTGGACCATCTATTGTGTGTAGCGTACCTTCAATATGGGTCGTTCATTCGTTCATCATGTGAGACCACCTTCAATTTCAACTGTCCCCCATGTGGGACCACCTTCAATTTCAACCATCCGTCATGTGAGTCCACCTTCAGTGTCCACTATCCATCATGTGGGTCCCACCTTTGATGTGGACCATCTATCTTGTGTGGCCCACCTTCGCTATGGGTTGTTCATCATGTGGGCCCACCTTCCATGTAATGGGAGAGATTGTAAAGAGGAGAAAAGTGCAATATGTGAATTTCTTAAAATGTTTAGGGACAAACTTGTCCAAAAAAAAGTTCTAAAAACTTCTACCCTGCAAAATAAGCTCTTAAAGATAAAAATAAAAAAATAAAAGTAAAAAGAGGTAAACTCTGCATACCTTAATTTAGGTAAAAACCTCGTGTTTAAATTAGTAGATGTAACTTCTTTTTTTAAATAAGCAAATATGCTCTTTTAGTATGTATATTATAATTTTTTGTATGACATTCTAATCATGGTTGGTGTTACTTTTGACATCAAGAATCGACTGGAATGTGCATTACATGCTGAGTTGTATTTATCTCAGATTTTTCACGTTTCTTTTGGTATTTGCCTACACGAGAAGGTAAAACATTTGCAACTTCTAGTTGTTTTTGTCTAATGATGGAGATAAAACATTGAAAAATGCTTCCTTTCAAGTATAGCGAGCTTGCCAAAAACTTGGTATGATAATGCTCCAAAGTTGAATCAATTAGAATATCTTGAACAAAGTTGGTTGGTTCACAAGAACTGCAGCCCTTTTGACCCATTCCACGACTTGGAAGAATTTCTTG
Source organism: Liriodendron chinense (assembly GCA_003013855.2). Taxonomy (NCBI): domain Eukaryota; kingdom Viridiplantae; phylum Streptophyta; class Magnoliopsida; order Magnoliales; family Magnoliaceae; genus Liriodendron; species Liriodendron chinense. The sequence goes on from ML058564.1 coordinate 2,261,001, forward strand.
GCTTTGAAAGAAATCTGGATGCATGTACATGAATCCTCTCAATTTTAGATTTGTTTCTTCCAAGAGATTAATGAATCCAAGCTCAAAGCAAGTAATGGATGAACCAATGCCAACTTAAGAGTTTTTGGTAGAGGCATTAGGAAAACCTTTGTTAACACCACTGTGAATGTTCCTTTTGGTGCTTCTGTATCTTTCACAAGTTTGAGATAATTCACTTTGCGCTTATGAATCTGTATTGGCCAAGAATCGACATCTTTTTGGATTTTCTTAACTTCTTGGTCTGAATGCGCAAGCTTCTTATGCGTGATTGTTAGAATGTGTGGTTTGAGTCATGATCAAACTAAGTTCGTAGAGAAGTACAAAAGTCTAGGTCTTAGGGAAATTTACAGAAACGTTCCTTGGGGAACTTTGAAGCTATACACCCAAAAGCAGAGAACTCTATTGTATCATTTGGTGGCCCTTCTAAGAATAGCTGTCATAAGTAGGCTTGAGGAACATAATCCTAGTCTATCTTAACTTACTAGATGTAATGGAAGAAAATTGTTGCAAGGACTGAACCTTGGAAGATTTGGTCAATTTGGACCGGATCTAGCAAAGTCCAAGGATGAATATCACACTCGACATAAAAAGAGTAGTTAAAGGCCATGAAAAAAAAAATGATCCCAACCATCCATGCTCTATCATGTCCTTCTCAAGCAGGAGGGACCTCTCAGATTTTTCAAAAGATGATTCTTTGAGAGGAATCTTGCCTAGCCAACATGAGATTAGTGAATTGAATCCAAAAAACAATAACATATTTTATTTAGACTATAGAAAATTTACATGTTTCAGCTTACCATTTTGCAAGCATATTGCTAAACTGCGCATCCTTATTTCTTATGGGCCCATTTGGATACCACCAAACAAGTTACTTTTTCTACTTACAGTGGTAGATAAGGAAGTTTGGTTTATGATCAATTATAAGTAGCTTTTTAATTTAAAGTTACATAATCACTTTAATTTAACAAGTAGAACTCAAGATAAGCTACTTAAGGCATAAGTAGCTTATCTTAAGTAACTTATGATCCAAATACCCCTGATATGTCACTTTCTCTTCTTCTTCTTCTTCTTTTTTTCTTTTTCCTTTTTTCTTTTTATCCAGAGAGGACAATCGGATTTATAACATTTATATGTTCTTTTTCTAGTTCTAACTTGCTTTATTTTGAGAAGGTGTTGTCGATATGGGAGTTCATAGGGCTTCCTGCTCCCATCTATAAGTGCAATTGTCTGATACTAGAGACAGGATTGAGAAAATGGGATCTTCCTGGGATTCTAGGTTTGTTGAGGAGTTCCCCTGATCTTGAGACTCTCATTATAAAGATAATTCCCACATTCTATCTCGATGTGAGTACCACCGAACTTTTCTACTTTTATCCCTTACATCTTTATGATACTCATTTGCATTCAACTTTCCAGCTCCTTTTTAATATCATATGATCTTAAAGGGTAATTCTTTTGATTTTTCAGTGGGATGAAAGTTTTGAAAATTTTATGGCGAAATATTATTTTCATGAAAGAGAATACTTGGAGTCACAAAAGTCCAATCTTCCTTGTCTTGAACATTGCCTGAAGACAATCAAGATATTTGGCTTCATCGGCGGGGGAGATAAATATGAGAAGTGTAAAGCTTACTCAGTGGAACTTATTGTTAGTAGGTCAATGAGACAGAGCATGCTAGTAAAATTTTTGTTGAAGAATGCTATGGTTTTAGATAAAATGACCATTTATGCCAGCGACGAACATGAGTTTAAGATGACTGCGAAAAGGCCACAAATATGTTCAGTGGTTTCTAAGACGATCCTATCTTACCCAAGAGCCTCTTCTCATGCGGAAGTATCATTCTCATATGCATAGATTGGCGGAGGTATTTGCTATAATACTCAAGTGTGGAGTCGACACATCGATCACACCTAAAATTGAACTACCATACAAAACCATTCAGGTATCTTCGGTCATTTGACAGCATTGGTTTGTATATACTCTTTTCAAGCTACGTATTGTCCATGTGTCCTGTCTCGACAACTGGTTGTGGCGGATAATGCAGGAGTATGTTTTGATCTTAGCAATGCACTTACATAGGTTCTTGTAGTTAGTGAGTAGAAGCTATGATGTTAATCAAGGAATGGGTTCCTTGAGTTGGGCTTGGATTTGGGCCTTTTGGTTCTTGTTGTGCCATATCTAGGTTCTTCTTCTTTTGCTTTTCTTGTTTGCTTTGTTTTTCTTTTCTTTTGCTGCTTGGCCTTAATAAGATTCATCAAATTAAAATAAAATAAAATAAAATAAAAATAAAAAAAAAGTGAGTAGAAGAGTTGAAACACATTTAGTCTGCGGAATATCAAGTTTATTGATTCACAACCAAACAATTTATTGCCATTCAAGTACGCAATTCTGATTTTATTCTTATTGTATACATTATTGATCCATAGATCGATCATTTATTCTGCAATATGGTCTAACATCGCCCCAAAAAAAAAAAAAAAATCCGTTATCTAAGTCCAATTTTTCAGTTATGTTCCATCCACAGTTTTGAGTCAGCCATTTGGATAGACTGGATTGTCTTAAAACTATTCCATGTATATAATTGAAGAGTCACCACTTTTTTTGAAATAGTGCAAAGCTACATCTGCATCAAATGCAGGATTGCGTGATGATGACCTCCATGGCAGGACTCTGTGGGACCCACCATGATGTATTTGTTTTATACACTCCATCCATCTATTTTGACTGGCTCGTTTTAGGCCATGAGGCCCAAAATTGAAGCATATCCTAAAGCTTTAGTTTTTATTTAGTCTTTTTTTTTTTTTCCATTAGTTTCGACAACAGCAGTGACTCATTTTGAGAAGATAGCATTCTGGAGCAGATGTCTAAATGGAATCCAAGCTACATCTGCAATTAAAAAACATCCGAGTACACAAAGATGACTCTTACTCGTTTTTTTTTTTTTTTTTTTTGTTACTCATGCTACACACCAAGCCAGCAATTCCTTCCAGTTGGGCTAGCAGGCAAGACATATCTGGAACCTTCATTAGGTTCAGTCCACTCTTCTTCCTTCGTTGTGTAAAAATCATCGCAATGAGCAATAAGATGGTCCTATGCATCCATAAGTGGACCTATATTCTATAAACGATCTTGTTAATCCATTTTTGCATGCCAGCAGCTGGATGGTTTGGATCATTCGATTAGTCTGATTTTTTCAAGGCAGCCTTTGAAGAGTGAACTGGACCTAATGGATGTTCCAGAATGGTGATGCATATGCCAACTGATCCCAACGCAACTAGGCGCATGTTCATACACTGTACCCACTAGATCATATATCTATACTTCAACTACAAGCACCACATAAGTCTCAATCCAAAGGAGATGCATGGCTACATGAGCAACTTACACCCTTTCAATGGGATGGGTTTTCTGTAGGGGCTTGGAGTTAGTTCAAACCATCACAACTACTCTCTCAGGAGTCTTTGAGTTCTCTAGATACATCCAAGAGCATACATTCACCACATATGTATTTGAACCAATCATAAATGCTGTGGGGGCCATGGGTATGCTCAATCTAAATGACTATTCCCACTGTCGATTACAGAAGTTAGATGGGTCCATTGGATCTTTGCCTGAAAATACTAGCTTTCCCAAGAGTTACTCATGTGTTGAGGCCATTTGTAGAGGTGATTCACACATTCCAACATAGCAAGAGTGTTTCGGATCTGAGCCACACCTCAAGTTGGTCCACCCATGATCTTGTTCACGACTTAATATAGACCATCATGAGATTGATATGGCCCAAGTACAACATCTAAACGTGTTATACACATGGATATGACTTGGGTATGAAATTACTTTAGTTTGTGTTTGGATGCACTATCGTATCAGATTTATCGGATTGTGATAATTAGTACATTAGACCAAATTGCAGTTTCCTTGCATAGTATTTGTATTGATGGAATAGGCTGCTGCTATTTTCTATTTTTCTAGCTACTACTTCAGGATTGTGGTTTAAGGAATAATGATCTGGTTCGAATTCTTTATACCTTGTTTCCGTGCAAATTCCTAGGTGGGGCCCAACTAGGCCCACCTATGATTAAATAGGCTTGTCGGTTGCAAATGACCCAAGAGTAACCTTTATTGGATTATCATAGCCATACAATGCAGAAACGGCTGGTAACAGTAATGCTTAATCTTACTGCCTATTTGGCAGCTACTTGTTTGGATGAATTTGATCTTCTATTGGGTCCATGGGCAATCAACGGTGGAGTGGACCCCTCCTATCTGATGGTCGGACGTGATTGTATTTCTTCCCACTTGGGCCACACAGAGCGATTGAAAGATGAGCAGTGATCTGGGTTGCCTAGAAATCAATAGGGATGTTGTTAATGGACCCTGTCCTAAGCCTGGCCCAAAAGTAAAGGCTGGGCGTGAACCCACCAGAATCCGTGACGGATGAAAAGAAAGGGCCTGAGCCTGGCCCACAATAATGATACAGGCCCTGGTCCACTCAATCTGTTTTGGACCGTCCATTTTTAGTACTATAATGCCCTAATGATGTAATAACCTGATCGCATCCCAAACGGACTTGTCTTCACTGCCAGATTCAGTACTGGTCAGTACTGGAAAAAAACTCTGTGGCCCCCCCACCATGTCTTATCCACCATACCGATTATCTATGTTTCCAAGCTCATTTTAGGGCATCATAAAAAAAAAATGCGGCAGTTTCAACTCTCAGGTGGACCACACCAAGAAACAGTGGTGATTGAACTCTCACCATTAAAAAATTCCTAGGGCCCACTGTCATTTTTATTTGCCATCAAGCTGGTTGATTAGTTCACGGAGACCTAAACAAAGAGAAACACAAATATCAGCTTCATCCAAACTTATATGGCCACCAATAAGTTTTAAATGGTGAGCATTCAATCACCACTGTTTCTTATGGTGTGGTCCACCCGAGATTTTGATCTACCTGATTTTTGGGATCATGCCCTAAAATGAGCTTGTAAAAATTGGATGGAGTGGATAAGCCGACCATGATGCATGTGTCCACACCGTCTATCCCTTTTTTCAGATCATTTTAGTGCATAAGCCCAAAAATAAAGTACATCCAAATCTCAGGTGGACCACACCATGAGAAAAGATGGTGATTGAACTCCCATCATTAAAAACTTCTTGCAGGCTACAAAACTTCTTGATCAAGGTGTTGTGTTTTCGCTTCATCGAGGTTGTGTCGCCTTATCAATAGGTTGGATGCTAAATAAACATTATGGTGGGCGACAGTGTCCCCACTTTATGTGGTCTGGTCCACTTGAGCTTTAGGTCTTCCTTAAAAATGATCTGGAAATGGATGTACGGTGTCAATATAAAATGGTGTGCACAGGGCGTGGTTTGGCTGGTGACCTCAACACCAGCTAACTGGTGTCAAAACTCTGCGGGTCCACCGTTATGTATGTGTTTTATCGAGCACGGTTTCTGTGGATCCCGAGGTGGGTGGATCCCTGAACGTGGGGTCCACCATGATGTACGTTCATCTGTTTTGAAAACTCACTTTAGGGCATTATACTAAAAATGAATCAGATCCAAATCTCAGGTGGACCATAATACAGGAAATCGTGGTAATCCCACAGTTAAAAACTTCTGGTCAGGACCCAAAAACTTTGAATCAACCTGGTATTTGTGTGATCTCTTCATCCAGGTCTTTTACCTTTTGATTTTACCTTATCAACAGGTTGGATGGAAAAAAAACATTCAGGTGGTCCCGTGAAGTTTTTAATGGTGAGGATTCAATCAATACTGTTTACTGTGGTATGGTCTCCTAAGTTTTGGATCTGCTGCATTTTTGGAGTCATGCCATAAAATGAGCCATCAAAATGGATGGATGGTGTGGATGTAAAGAACATATCACAGTGAGCCCCACAGTTAGGGATCCACCCAAACCGCTCTCTGTTTTATCCATGCTATTCATCTTTTTTCAGATTATTTTAGAGCACGGGCCTAAAAAATAAGGCATATTCATATCTCAAGTGGACCACACCACTGAAAGAATGGGAATTGAGCGCTTAAGATTGAAAATTTTTTGAGGGCTACAGAAGTTTTGGACCAAGCTGAGATTTTTGTTTTCCCCTCCATTTTGGTTTGTGTGACCTTACCAAGAGGTTGGATGGCAAATAAACATTACAGTAGGCCCTAGGAAGTTTTTAACGTTGGACATTCAGCCAACACTGTTTTCCTGTTGCATGGACCACCTGAAATTTGGATCTGCCTCATTTTTGGGATCTTGCTAAGATGATCTGGAAAACTTCATGGACGGCGTGGACAAAACACATATATTATGGTGGGGCCCACAGAGCTTTGACATCAGCTAGCTGCTGGTGCTGGTTCACTATCCAAACTGCGTCCGTCCATTTGGTAACTTCTTTTTCTTCGTATCTTGGACGATCTCGAGAAATGCTGACGCGATTAGCATAGGAGACGGAAGAGGCGGTTCGCAGAACACGTTCCAATATCGCAAAAGCGTGAGAGATCCTGACCACTAATCAGGCTTGTTCCACTGTGATCACGCCCTAGCCTTAAAATCAAGCCTGTCCACTCATCAGGAAGGTTTACCGTTAGTCATGTTTTAATGATCGTTGAAATTTGGACGGCCACAGATTAATGAGCCAGCCTGATTTTGAACCAAAGAATTCATAGACCAGAACCCGCATGATGAGTGGCCCGGATCTCTCACACATGTAACACTTGGCCACGTGTGCTTCCATTGCTCGTCTTCGCCCCTCGCTTCTTCTTCTTCCCCTTTCTCAGAGTAAAAATAGAAAGAAGAAAAACCAAAAAAAAAAAAAAGAAAAAAGAGAGGTAATTCTCTGTCTGTATGTGGGTTTTATTTAATAAAAAAACCTCTATGATCAAATGATCCAGACCGTTCATCTGATGGCCCCGACTATGGATGGAACTTGCCTGAAAAATACCCTCATCGGGCATGGTCCATCCACTATCATACCCGCCAGATCAGCAGTCTTGATCACTGGATCATGGGGTCTACTTCTGCATAGGGCACAATGATGGGCCTGCATATCTCTAGCCGATCATCATGTCTGAGACAGGACGGTGGAATTGGGCCGTCCGCCTAGTGATCCCATCACGGATGGACCCCGGTCCAGAAAAAAAAAGAGAAGAAGAAGCTATTTGGGTTATCGGAGCCATCTGATTGATTGCCTTCTGGTGAATGGTTGGATAAAATGTTTAATGGCTGACATTCAGCAGACTTAAAGTAGGGAAAAGTGATGGCTGGGATTGTCCAAATAGTGTGGTCCATCCATAGTAGGATCCTCTAGTTGGACGTTCCTGATCTACCATCCCAACTTTTTTTTTTTTGTCAAATGGATTCAAGTTCTTTCCCTTGGAAAATGGCTTCACCCAATCTTTCAGTTTTCCACTAAAAGATATTTGATGTTTAAATTAGTTGGTAGATATTGATGTATGATTATTGTAGCTGTTTGATGAATGGCTTATGGTCTGTTTGGTTTTCCAATTACAATCGTAATTGGCTGGAAATTGATAATGAATACTTACTCTTGTAATTGTATGGTGACATCACTTACATTCGACTGCACTGATTACATTATACCATTGTTTATTTTAGAGGAGCATCACAATAAAAATGGGCCTTTTTGGTATGTAAAAATTTAATGATTATAATTTCCTATACCTGTTTACTTTACCGTGTATTTGACTCTCGTTTTTTGTGCTATAATTCTCGCTTAATTTAACACCCGGAAAAGATAATGACGACTAATTTACTTTGAATTACACTGGAAATTGGAAAACCAAACACAATCATTTTGTTGTACTTTTTCTTTGTATAGACAACCGATGCTGGAGTGGTTGGAAATGTTTTATATTTTGGCATTAAAATAAAGGTTGAAATCATTTAGCATAGAAGCCCCAATAAAGGTAGGAAGAGGCAAAGGAAATGCCTTGAGCCAATGTCCAAGTACCAAGCTCTGTGGCACAAAGTGACTCATGTGACACTCCTAGGAAAAACTCAAACGACCTTTCAACAAAAGGGTACCTATAACCTTAAACCAACACGTGGGCAGGTAGAGAATATCTAGGGTTATGGGACAATTCTCTCGGAGGAACTCGACAAAATAGCCCTACAACTTCAGGAAAACATGTACCTTTGGACGAATGTAAAATTCTTTTTCCTTTCTGTGGGGAGCCAAGGATTAGGAGATTGGATCTAGCCATAAAAAAGAATGCTTGGTATAAATAAGTCACTTCTTGGTCTCCAACCCCATCAGTCACTATGGACGCCCCTCAAAAGGGGGTTGCAGGGACCAAGCCTAAGGGATTATTTACCAAAAACACAGGTCTCTACAAAGTTGTAAGGCCTTGTATGGAGGTTAACTATTGCCCAATGCGGAAAATTGAGGAAGTTGGTGACCTCATGATGGGGATCCCATGCTACCTCCCTTGAACCCATAACTCCATAACCGAATTGCTACGGGAATACTGTTTAGTTGACCTATGCCCTGTTTGAACAACCTTAGTTAAGCATGTCTTTCTTTGATATGAATTGATACAATCATCGTCGCCGTCATCACCACCATCTATGCCTTATCTCAACTACTTAGTTTCATCATATGATTGATACAATACATAACCAAAAGGACTAGTACATGAAGAGAAACTATCATGGATATGAATATCAGTGTTGTACGGCCGATACGACCGTATTGTATCCGTATCGGCATGAGCCGATATGCGATACGGGGTCATATCGGTCCGATACGAAAAAATTGACCGGTAACAGTCCGTATCGGCGGCCCATATCGGACAATATGGAGCCAATACACCCATAAAAGCCCAATTTTGAAAAAAAAAAAAAAAATTCAAAATTTCAAATCTTCTCTTCTTTTTTTCATTTAAACCATGGAAAATGCTTAACAGCTTATTTTAGGCTAGATCTAGACCTATTTTGGATCAAAACAAATGATTTGAATGGGATTGGACAAATCAAAGTCAAATGAACCATTATGGAAAAAATAAAAAAGAATGGTAAACCTTCACTTTCTTTTTTTATATTTTCATCTTCTTTTTGTTGTATTTGTTGTATTTCAATGTAATGGGCCATTGTTCATAAAATCGTGATTGATTTGTGTTTAATTAGGGCCCATTTAGTTGACCTTCAACAAGTCAAATCGACAGACAACATTCTAAAAAACTGATAGATTCTTGGATATCTCATTTTTTCCTATTTTTTCTAATTTTTTTCATATTAGTTTTCTTTAAAAAAATTCTAACTGATACGGGCCGATACAACCTCGATACTAATACACAACGCCATATCGTATCATTTTTTCTGTTGGGTCGATATGCCAACCGATACCGACATTCAAAACCATGGCATGGATAGGCAAAGAAGAAATAAAAATGCATATCAAAGTCCTGGATATGGAACCTTGTTAGCTTCTCTAGTTACATGACAGAACTAAATATTTGTCCTTTTCATTTAATGCTATGCGTACTAATAAGCTATAGTGCACATGTTTGCTTTTTTTGCTTCTCAAAGCACTGAATTGAAGTTCGTTCAGTTCATAAAGAAGGAATGACAAACGTGGGGTGGCACCGTTTCAGTTCGTAATGAGAACAAGACCCCCTAATTGCAATTCTGCACAACTTAAAAAATAAAATAAAAAAGAATTCAGCTTGGGGGTTAGTCCATTATGAATAGTATGGAGTTCACCCCAGTTTAGTAATTGACTCTTTGGTCGAATTTGATTCTTGCAATTCAATTTAATTGAACATCCAAACACAGCCTTTAGCAATGCATATCCAGTTGTGTACTCTTTGCTATTTACATTGACGTTTTTGTTGCAAGGAACTTACAGGCATGGATGGAGTTGGACACAAACGGTTTTCTCATTAGATGAAGGAATGTTGAGTGGTAGAGCATGGCTTGTACCTCATTGAGCTCATTGTGTAGACCTTGTTGACCCGTCATTGAGCCGATTTAAGAGGTGGTATTTTCCGTTGGAGAGGAAAAGCTTGAAACTGATGGCGGAGGACTTAGAACAAACCAGTCCGAGAGGGTTGAAGAGAAGGTGGTACGAAATGCATTGGCCAGAGATGGAGACCAACGACAGACTCAGCCATTTACCCAATGGCATCCTTAATCAAATTGTCTCCTTCCTTCCAATAAAAGAGGCTGTTAGGACTAGCATTTTATCGAGAAAATGGAGATACATCTGGACCACCATCACCAGTCTGGATTTTGACAGTCGCCTCTTCAATAAATGGGAAACTTTTGCAAGTTCAATAGATCGGTTAGTTACTCGTCATGATGGGCCTGATCTACAGAAGCTCCGGCTCTCATTAATGTGGGCCAGGAGAAGACATACAACCCAGATCAATGGTTGGATTGCTTCTGCGGTAAAGTTAAATGTCCAGGAGCTCGATCTCTACATCCCCATGGAAGAATATGAACTTCCTTGCTGCCTTTTTATGTGCAAGTCGTTATTGAATTTGAAACTGGCATTGAACTGCTCTGTTCTCAGACTGCCTACTGCATCAGGTCTTAGTAGGATAAAGATGTTGCATCTTACAGAGGTTGAATTTCCGAATGAGAAGATATTCGAAGAAATCTTTTTGAGCTTTCCCTCACTTGAGAATTTGAACCTTGAAAATTGTGGTCTGAACCGTTTTAAGTTTCTCAATATCTCCAGCCATGAACTTAAAAAATTGGTTATCAGCAATTGCCGTGGTCTACACCAGTGTAGGATCTTTATTTCTACTCCCAATCTCTTATCTTTCAAATACGTTGGTTACATAGCACGGGACTACACTGTAGGGATCCTACCGACTCTCGAAGATGCATTTATTGATTTTAGAGGAAATCTTCCATGGAAGCATAATATTGGTGGCTTTAAATTCGATAACAGTTATTGTTTTTGTAAGATTCTTAGAAGGCTTCATAATGCAAAATCTCTAACAATTTCTGCCTCCTGCATTGAGGTATTCTCCTTTTCTTCTTTCTCCATAAACCTTAGTTTCTCCAACTCGTCTGTGAAAGATTCTCTGACACATTTAAAGGACACATGACTATTAGACAGTGCTTGATTGTAATCGACCTATGTAATAGACTATTAGATAGCGCTTGATTGTAATCAACCTATGTAATAGTCTACATTTGCCTTTACTACCAAATTGTGGGCCCTTTGTGGATGAAGGTGGTGGTCAAGTGAACGGCTGAACTAAATCGATTAGCAGTCCAAAATACAAGAGGAAAATCAGATGGTTAATATTTGTTTGTCCTGACAATCTGACATTTCGAGCTCATGCTAGTGGAATAGCAGAACAGCTTCTTTGGATTTACTATCTCACCCTCATTGGTGATTTTTTTCTTTGCCTTGTCATCTGCTAGTTCCTCTCCGCCATTGAAGACATGTTAAAGCACCTGCATACTTTTCACAGTCTAAAGCATTTGAAGCTTACAACGAGTCTCGGGGATGACCATATACATCTGATAACCTGCATCTTCGAGAGCTCTCCAAATCTACAAACTTTTGTTATAGATATTCTTGAGGTGCGATCAATGCCCTTAATATTCCAACGATTGCCTTTCTAACACGACGGAGTTATATGATCCTTGACCAAGGATATGAATAGCATTCTCGTGTTCTTGGTTTGCACAAATGGTGCCCATAGTTTGGTGGTGATGGTTGATCTGATGAATCCCACCAGTGGTGGACCATTTCCTTATGTAATCCTCTTGATTGGGCAATCTGAACCTTAATCCTAGAAGGGAGATTCTTTGCCCATGGTACATCCATGGATTCACTCATCAGGTCAACAATCTGGATCACTAATTCATGGTCCATTTGAAGTGGACTAGATCAGATCAACCGTCCAAAATCATTAGAACTTGGGCACGCCACTCATGCAAACTGAAAATCCACAAGGAACATACGACTCCCTGCATTCCTAATATGTTGACTCACATTTTTTTATGGCCTACAATTCATGTTATGTCGTCTAACATTCAATTTCTAATTGGTATCTAGATAGAAGATGAGGATGAAGATCCGGATCAAAAGGTCTATAATCTTAGTCCCTTTGAGCCAGTTGAGGTCAGGCACTTTGGTAGACGTGAGAACGAGATCGAGCTTGTGAAGTTTTTGCTCAAGAATGCGGTAAAATTGGAGAAAATGATTATCACCACTTCCAAGAAATTCCAAGAATCAACTTACTTAGAGAAGTTGGGACCGGGGGAGTTTAATTATCACAACTTTGAAGGTACTGACTCCTGGATATGGTTTACAAGTTGCAATACCATTTTCCTGGAACTTAATAGATTTCCATGAGATTGTGTGGTGAGCTTCTGTTCAGTAGGTAAGGTGGGACCCAATCTGCATCTTCAGTTTTGCGACACTCAAGCACCGTCCAATAGAGCTACACAATCACAGATGTAATTTTCTTTGTTTTGAACATGGGATGCAATCTTCTTCTTCTTTTTCTTTTTCCTTTTATCTTATTATGTTTTTTTAATATTTTATGTGAAAAATCAGTACAACATGGGATTTGGAAATACCCCAGTCTGAGTTTTGCTTGAATCCACCAGGCAGGTGGCTTTGTTTTGATTGCATCGGGTGTTTGGAATGCTGCAAAAGATGAACCCCAAGTGGACAGAGTATTGATTTTCTGCGTTCTGCTTATCATGACATGATAGTGTGTTAATGATATGCAAGGGAAAGGATCTAATGTGATTAAGTGTATAATAGGCTTGTGATACAACAGTGGACACATGGACGATTCAATAATCAATCTGAATTGTCTTTTCACTACATTACCTCTATGAGCATGCCATGATGCAAAAATCAACCAGTTGAAAGATCCTGACCCTTTTTTAGTGTGGTTCATTTTTGTTTTAGCCATTTGTTTTAAGCCATAGATTGGATGGTTAACAGCATCGGACAAAAGTGTTTCTTTAGAATTATGAGCAACTCAAAGTAGCGTCTTGCAAAAGGATGTTTAAAGTCAATGATTGGATTATTTTTTTTTTTTATTATTATTATCTTGGTGTCCCTTTCTCGCATCCTGTTGATTGGAAGGTCAGCATTGTTCTCATAGGATGATGATTCATTCATAGTCACTTGCCAACATGGATTAACAACTTGGCCGAGACAGATACGACTCGTTTGACTCAAGTCAGACTCGGATGAGTTCGATCAGGTTTGGCAGCATGAGTCATTATTGAGAATGGAGGGTGACTCAGCCCACCTTATCCTGGTCACGTTCAACTCGGCTAAGCCATGAAGAGACTCTGGGCTGAACGAGTCAGTTCAAATTGCCAAATCAGGAAGGTTGCCAAGAGTCAGGTATAAATAATGATTGGACAATCCAGATTAATGCATGAACTATCCCTTGTATCCAAAAGCAACTAATAATTTTGTAAGCCTATGATACAACTTGTCTTAGATCCTCACCAGATATGTCATACACACATCATTCTTATCATGGCCAGGCCCAGAATACGAGTCTCCCTGAAATATTAGAACCCAATCCACAGGCATGGAAGTATTGTGCTGAGACAGCCCTACATGTACGTCGAAAAAAGGACCATCGGAAGTTCTTTCTTTTTCTTTTATCTATTTTTCTTTTCTTTGTGAAGGGCTCACTGTTTTTGTAGCCCATCCGGTGAGTTTGCCTGGTGAGTTGGGTTAATACCAATCTTTTTTCTTTTTTCTTTTCTTTGGGAAGGGCCCACTGTTTTTCTTCCATTTCACATACTTACCAAGGTCCTGTTTGGTAGACACCTAAAAATGAGTTAATCTCATTTCAGTTAACATTAACTACATATTATAGATATTGATCTCTAATAGATAATCACCATTAACATGAACTCATTATGCATCAGAGATCAAGATCTCTAATACCTAATTACTGTTAACTAAAATGAGATCAACTGGGCTTAAATAAATTGATCCCTCTTCACTAAAATTTCCACCTTTGATTAATTCTATTAATGGTTGATTACTGCCAACCTGTCCTGAAATTTCCCTCATAAGTTTTTCCAAATAAAATTACTTTTTTCATTAAAAATCAATTCGCCCAACAAAGAATTTTTCCCCTGATCATCTTTCAAGTTTTTCTTTTCAAAGACAGAGAATTCAAAATGGAGTTTTGATAACCATGTTTGTACTACTATGGAGAGAATTTTCAAAGACTATGAATGGGACCCACCTTTTGAGGATGGAGTTGAAGTTGACAAGGAAGATTACTGAGGATGATAGTGAAATTTTGAGCATCTTGATCATCAGTTACCTCGCCTCGAAACAGTCAAATGAAACGACTTTTTCAGGTGATGAGTATCAAATGCTGCTGGTGAAACTTCTATTAGAGAAGGCAGTTGTTCTCAAGTCATTGGTTCTAAACAGACAGCCAAAGTGTGATACGAAAAAGCAGTTCTCGAAGAGCAGATCTCTCTTTTCTAAAAAGCTTCTTCTTGTGGCAAAATACAAGTATCAGAACCTGCCATGCATAAACTTGGCATGATACATCTCAAATTGTCGAAACATTGAGAAATTGATTCCCATCATGTGGAAGGAGCTTGATGGCTGAATCATGGCTGTTTTATGAGTGTAAGGAATCCTTTTGGGGTGCATTGATTTTGGATTTCGGGACGGGTTATATCGCATTCTAGTTCCTACTATTTTGAAATATTTCACAACTCTGTAGTCATTTCTTTTACATATACGATATGTACAGTATAGAGACTATACTGACTCTTCGTATCCTTGAAAATTCTGTGACTGACTAGCAATGGTAATTGAGAAATTGGAATTTTGGTTTGGATGGCATGAATGATCTTAATTTGTAATTGTGCTGTTGTAAAATTTCCAATGCAACTTTGTACAGGACAAGAGATCCATTCCATATGGCATGTATGCGATGATCTTGTACATTCAGCATCTGGCACCTTAAATGGTGATGATGAGCCGATGATGCTAAAAACATTGAGAATGTCATGCGAAAAAAGAAGAAGAAGATTACTTACAGAATTTTAGTGATTTTTTACACCAGTTTTAATGATTAGGATTCTTCAGTCACTCCAATATTTGGTCGATGACCCATTCACGGTTGTCCCCAGTAGATTAACAGTTCGGATCATCATATGCATATACCATGTGTATGGTGTAGAAAGTGGGAGTGGATCCTATCTGTTCATCTGGGAGGCAGGTCTATTTCATATACAATGAAGTATTATGCAGTGCTCAGCCCAAGTTACTTTATTTTGGGGACAACATTCTGTAGAAGTGTGATCAAACTTTCAGTGATCCAGATCATTCACCTGGTGGGCCCCAACTGTAAATGGGAAATGGACCAAAAATCTCTTCCATCTATGCTATACCAGCCATTTTACTGGTGGATGTTTTCCAATTATGTATATGTTGGCTGAATCTTTTTTCTAACCATTCATTTGCAGACCGACAACCGAACGACTGGAAAAATCAGATGGGCGATTTTTTCAGCATCTCACATGCACAGTGGAGCCCGCAGATTATTGATCTGGATAATTGAAATGTGGGCCCCACCTGTATGGAATGCTGGTTGCAACAAAAACATCAGGGTGGGACATTGTATATTTCCACTTATAAAATACTTGTCAATGGTTTTAGTGTATCTTGCAAGTTTTGCATTTGACTTCTATCAATGAAACTGTCAGCTATTGTGGAATCTTCCCATTCTTAAAAAAATATGTGCTGTTGCAGACTTTGTTTCTTTATTACAGTCTAAAAGACCTTATGGCAGTAGTTTCCTATATCTTAGTAGAGAAATGCCAAGGCTACTCACAAGAACAGAATTCAGAATCCTACTCTCAGAATACTGTGCATGATCCGGGCTCTTCATTAAATAGGCCCCACTTTGCATGCCATGAATAAAAACTAAGGATGGTAGATCACACGTGTATGGAAAATAAGCTGATGGTCTGAATAGCTGATCAACAGTCCTCATTCAAAATATACCTGATGGCCAAACTAGCCAGATCATAGCACATATACAGTGGGGCTCACCATTCACCTGATGAACGGCCCTGATAGCAGTAGAAGGAAATCCCACTCGCGAGTACCCTTAGCAGGCTCATCTAAGCTTTATAAAGATGAATTGGGTCAACCATTTCCTCTACAAATGGCAAAAACAGCCAAAGCAAACAAGATCATTGCTTTGAATCATGGAGAACAAGGATGTGGATAGAATCAGCAATTTGCCTGACACCATTCTCAATCACATCCTCTCCTTCTTGCCAATGAAAACTGCTGTAAGAACGAGTGTTCTCTCAAGAAGATGGAGATACCTTTGGGCTTACATCCCGAATATCGACTTCAATTTCATGGAGTTAACAACCCTGACTCGGAAAGAAATGGTATTTGCCGTCAACCGATTTCTACTGCTACGCAAAGAGATACTAATACAAAGATTTCAGCTCTGCTTCTACCCTAGTAAGAAGTTTGCATTCCCAGTCACGAAATGGATCCGTTTCATAACAGCGAGAGGCGTTCAAGAGCTCAATCTTGACTTCTCTTGGACATGTTGTGACTTGGGTTCATTGGGGAGTTTCACTTGGAGAAAACGGTTTAAGCTACCTTGCTTTGTATTCAATTGTCCGACACTTACAGTTTTGAAATTGGACTTTTGTGTTTTGAGCTTGCCTTCAGATTTCAATGGTTTGAGATCTCTCAAAATTCTCTCCTTGTCATATGTTGAGGCTTCAGATGAGTTGATTTTGAGATTGATTCTGAATTGCCCACTTCTTGAGAGCTTGAGCATTGTGTATTGTCATCTGCTGAAGTATCTGAAGGTCAGTGGTCCTAGTTTGATGCTTAAGAGATTGACAGTGATGAATCTCTGGACTCTGCAAGCAATTGAGATCAACGCTCCCAATCTCCTATTGTTACGGTATGATGGAAAATTTATAGACTTTTCTTTCAAGAACATCTCGCAATTGGTCGAAGCCATGATCAATTTCGAAAATTGCCAAGAAGCAGAACAACGTGGTGACCACAAAAGGACTCTATCAGAACTTTCACAGATCACGATTCTTACCATCTGCGGTTCATTTCTTCAGGTATTTATCTCCCATCCATGATGAGGCCAGTCATATTAACAGTTCAAATAAACAAAAGGTGGGCCCCACATACTATTTGTTTGGTTGTAGATTGTTGGATTGAGTGTGGTGTATTTCCTCTTTCTACGACAAATGACTCATTCCTTCTTTTTCAAATTTTGGTGTCTGGATAGGTTATTTATGAAGACCGAAACAACCTCAGCCCGTTTGCTATGTTCCCTAATCTGAAGGAATTGCATTTGCAGAAGAGCCCAATGTTGGAATCTACACTCATCACTGTCGCTTCCATCCTCATTGGCTGTCCTTATTTGGAGAATGTTTTTATAGATGTGGGTCTCATCACTGAATTCAAGGTCGCTAACTTAAGCTGCATTTGGGCGCCCGATTGAATTGAGTTGCAATAACTCAGTTTAATAAAGAAGAAATGAGCAAAACTGTAGTTACCTAAGGGCCTGTTTGGGTGCCACTTAAAAATGAGTTCATCTCATTTTAGTTAATCATAATTATGTATTAGAAATCATGATTGTTGACTATTGAGATTCCTTAATCCTCACTAGGGGAAAAAAAAAAAAAAAGATCTCTAAGGGAGCGGTGGTTGCACCAAATATCACGAAAATTTCACATATTTTGCACTAAATTGACTTATTAATCATGATATTTGGTACAGCCAAACACACCCTAATAAATAATTACAATTAGCTAAAATGAGATGAACCCATTTTTAAGTGGGACACAAACTGGCCCTAAGTATTCATATTGAGGGGTTAGGCTCCAAATTCCAAATTCATTAGCTTTCAGTTTGGATTCAAAAGGAATGTAACTGCATTTTGATGGTCTACTTCCTGACTGCAAATACAAGGAATCATTTCTATAATTTGGTCTCTCTCCTATATGGAACTGATTTTTCACAATTCAATTCACTTTTGCATCCAAACACAGCCAACCTATTCTTGATTGTCAACCATAGCCATTTCTGACTTCAATTCCATTTTGTGTTCATGTGGATTGGTAGCTCGATGACCATGATTCCTTACATGTGTATCGCTGGAGAGTTTATGGTCAATGCAGATTCGAGCATTTCGATTGTGTGTTCCATCACCTCAAGATGGTTAAGATGAAGGGCTTTATGGCAAGGCGTAACGAAATTCGTCTGCTGAAATTCTTTATGGAGAAAGCAACTGGCCTTGAATCCGTGATCCTAACTGGGCCCGAAGCTCGTCATCTGGGTTTTAGAGGAGAGGATTGTCTGTGGCATTTGGAACTTATAGAGAAAAAGTTACGGTCCCTTTGTTGTGAATTTCTATCATTGCAAGGAACTTCGATGCCTGTAATTATGTTTCATGATGATTATGATTCTTAGGAGGATTCAAACAACTAATGTCGAAAACGTACTCGTTTGAGGTTTTTATTTCTACTTCCGATCTCTTATTTGTATATCTTTCTTCTCTTATCTTAATTGCCATTTTATCAAACACACTAGTATCAGTAATTCAGTATAGATGACTTCAGAAGGGGAATGCCAGGGCAATTCTGCTGGGAGAGATTGAAGAGGTGATTCTGGCGGAGATCTGAGCCGTTCATCAAGTGGGGTTGATTGCAAATGTGCTCCTTCCAAAATATCTGGCTTGCCCACTCATCATGTCCGCTACACGTGTACCTGGAGGATCGACAATTGGACAAGGTGTTAATACACTCTCATTACTAATCATCAGTAAGTACTCTGATCAGTAGCTAAGATCATCTGACCCATATGATTTTTTTGGTAAGGCCAATCCATAATGTCTTCGCAGATGGACGGTCCAGATTCTACACGAAAGACAGCAAACTTGCACATAACTATAGCACATGAAATCTGCTAGATCATGTCAATGTGGTGTATGCATGTGTTTGATATCCGAGTGTAGGTCTGGCAATGGGTGGGGCCCGGGCCTGGATTTTGAACTGGTCAGCCGCCCTGTTCAAAATTTTGATTTAGCTAGGCATAGGCCCAGCCCATTGCCAACCTTATCTGAATGGTCCATCTGGTGGAATCCATCCTTGAGTCCAAAAATTAGACAGGTCAGTTCAACAGGTAGGTCATAATATACGAAACAAATGACCACTAAAAAAAAATGTTATTTCAGCCAGCCTATGTTAGTCTAGTACCCGTACACATGGCATACCTGTAGGGAGATCCTGACTGTTCAAATCGCTGACCCAACTGTGGATAGAGCATAACTACAAAATTGCACTGATATGATAATACTAACCATCTAATTTTTTGAATTTGAACCGTTCAATATTTTACTGTTAAACACACTTTTGAGAGCCATTAATCGGATGGTTAGGATTGCTTGATCAGTGTCTTGATAGAGATATGCTCCACCCGCAATGGAACTCACAAATATATGGTGGCTTTCTCAAATTGAATCATATTAGCAGTGTTTCAAAGCTGGGGCAACATCCTGCTTGGATTCAATAAGATGAATGGATTGGAATGCTGGACCTGCATGAGGAAACTTTTGTCAGAGGTTGCCACATCAATGTGATTGTGCTTTTCTTGAGATGGGTCTTCCACAATTGTTAGTTTTATTTGTTTATCAGATTTAGGGGTGCGTTTTTGGATGTACCTGAATTTTAATATGGGTTGTACAACAGTCATGCTATATATAGTAGCATTTAAGCTATCTTGACTTATCCAATGACTGCGACAATATTTTAAATTTACAGAGAATCGATCAAGGTGGGTCTCATAATGTATTTCATTTTAAATTTGCTTTACTTCATTCGCTAAGGACATTTGATTAAGGAAGTGTTTGGATCTTAAGTTACTTAGATAAGCTACTTATGTCTTAAGTAGATTATCTGGGTTTCTACTTATTAAACTGTAGTGATTAAGTAACTTTTAAGTAAAAAGGTTACTTATAATTGATCTTAAACCAAACTTACTTATCTCAAATAAGTTACTTATCTACTGCTGTAAGTAAAAAGAAATAACTTACTTGGTGGTATCCAAATGGGCCCTAAATATTCTTTCAAACGTCTGAATGAATCCATCAGTTAGGAACTTTTAAGGTGCATTCCTTGAAAGATGGGTAGAAATTTTTAGAAAAATCTTTCATAATATGAATTCATCTTCTCCTTCTACACATGCTTATTTATAATAGAGAAGTTTTGATCATTGATCTGGATTGCTCAACACATGGGCCCACTTTTGGTTGTCATTCCTCTTAGAAGTCACTTTGCTTGGATGATCTTAACCATCCAATCAATGGGCAGGAAAATGAAAAGTCCATATTGACTATACTATAGGACTAATCATTGATGTGGACCAGATGTGGGTCCCAACTTTTGGTTGCCACCTTTGAGATGAAGGAGCAAGAGAGAGAAGAGATTGGAAGGGGGGTGAAAGAGATAGAACTAGAGGGAAAGTCATCCATGCAAGCACCTGAGATCATAACCAAAGGTTTGCGAAGCCCATCTACAACCCTGCTCATGTACATGCCATTGCATGTGCTTGTCTACCACTTGTGTACAAGATCCTAGCTTTATATAAGAAGGGCCACATTCCTTAGATCATCTGGTCCAAGATTCCTCAGAAAGGCTAGAGTATGTGTAACAAATAAAAGGTCTAAATGATTTTTTTAGCTGTCCGTTTCAATGTTATATAAGATATAGAAATCCCCACATTTTCTATTTCAGATCAAACGTTATGAATTGTGGTTTGCCATGGATCGCTATTTTTAGTGATATGAAATTATGGCCTTCTTGGTATTAATTGAATTATTGCAAATTTATATTTACGATGTAGAGATCTATATTTATAATTATTTAGTTATAATATACACTAAACATGGGTCTATAATAATGACATTCATCATTTCATCTACCCCTCTTCCGTTATCACACAGCTGTCCGCTGTGATATATGCATTTTATCTGAGCCGTCCATCCATTTTGAAAAGATCAATTTAGTGAATGAGCCCAAAAAGGAGGCAGATCGAAGGCTAGAGTGGACCACACCATAGGAATCAGTGGTGATAATGACCCCGACTGTTGAAACCTTACTAGGGCCCACCGCGATGTTTATTTTCCGTCCAACCTGTTCATAAGGTCATAAGGTCACATGTACCTGGATGAAGGGAAAACAGAAACTTCTGTGGCCCACAAGAGTTTTTCAACGGTGGGCATTCAATCCCCACGGTTACCTGCGTTGTGGTCAGCCTGAGCGTTTTATCTGCTTCATTTTTGAGCTCATTGCCTAAAATAATTTGTCAAAATAGATGAATAAGGTGGATGGAACACATATATTATGGTGGGCCCCACATAGACCCTGAGAGGATCAACCATATATAGCTAAGTCCTGGTGCGGGTAGTACCCAATCCCCGCCGACAGTGAGGCCGACATCATGTAGATCTTGGATCTTGCACAAGGTGGTTTGTACACACGTGGGCCTAGCTATAAAATAATGTATTTTGGCATTTTTAATATTATTGTCATCTTTTGAAAAAGATAATAAATCGAATGAAGGTCCAACCATCAATATTTTTTAGAATAATAAATTCTACTGTAATAGATCGTTTTCTTAATGAATATCAGCCGTTCAAAATGGGGCCTAATGTTGAAAGTGAGTGGAGAAATGATTGGTCGTCTGACACTTGAAAAGGGCGTTTGAGATCATAGTCTGCTCATCAAGCAAACCCACCATCTGGATTGAATGTAGATGTGTGTGGCCCACCTGATAGCTGATTCGCCTGATTTCTTTAGATATGGGATCTGCCCATTGGGGATTGACCGACAAGCAACTCCCATATGAAACATGTGTTCATCGTGTCCACGTATGAAGCGAGTGGACTCAAGCGAGTGCAGATAGCAGTGGACCAGCGAAATTATTTCTGTGGCAAGACTTTTGGTCACACTGATTCTGAGCCATTCATCTTGGGTGCGGCTCCTGTGGATCCCTGACTGTGGGGCCATCCGTGATGTATGTTTCTTACATCCGTTCAGTCCATCCGTCTTGACAGTTCATTTTAGGGCATGAACCCAAAAACGAAACAGATCCAATTCTCAGGTGGACCACACCACAGGAAACAGTGGTGGTTAACGATTAAAAACTTTTTGTGGGTCACAAATGTTTTGGATCAGGCTGATGTTTGTGTGGTTCCTTCATCCAGGTCTTTATGACCTTATCAACAGGTTGGATGGTATATAAACATTCCAGTGGCTCCTTCAATCACCACTATTTCCTGTGGTGTGGTACACCTTGTATGTGGATCTGCTTTGATTTTTGGGATCATGCCTAAAAGAGCTGTCAAAAAGGTTGGACAGCGTGGATGTAAGGAATATACATCACGGTGGGCCCCATAGCTAGAGATCCACAGGGAAACCTGAAATCTCATATGGGAAAGAAGCATTTTTTATTTTATTTTATGCTGAAACCAAGTCAGGAGTTGCCCGACTCACCGAGTCGAGGTGAATCGGACCGGTGACTTGCGGTGTCAAGCCACGTCGGTCCAATGCTACTGGGTTCCGGTCAACTCGTACAAGTAGCATTAGACTAGTCAAGCCATACAACTATGAAATGGACCTTACTTAAGTCATGACTTAACAATCAACTTACGCCGTACTTAAAAAGTACAACTTTAGCATTACAACCTTTTGTGGCCCTAAGTAGTTTTCAAAGGTAACCCTTCAATCCCCACTATTTCCTACGGTGTGGTCCATCTTGGATTTGGATCGACCTCATTTTTGGTATGATCCCCTAAAATGAACCAGAAAAATGGATGGACGGTGTGGATAAAACACATACATCATGGTGGGGCCCACGGATGGTGTTCGAGTCAATAGCCCAACCGAGTGTCCTATCCGTTACCATCCTAAATGCTGGCCAACCCATCTATAGCAGTGTGCAAATACATGCCAAGTACGAGCATGGACCATCATGGTGGGTCCCACCTCGTTATATGAATGTCTCATCGATCTTACGCCGTTCACATTAAGTTGACCAACGAAACTTCATTTTTAGACCAGTATTTCTACATTGCGATGCATGGATGGTTAGATCTTTAATGAATGTGATTTTTTGCATGTGGCCCATGGATAGTCAGTCTTTGCAGATGAACCATTTGGATTATCAAGCAACGGTGGAGATGAGGTGAGTAGATTGAGCTGATCTTGTTAGCACTTCTCTTTTTAAAAAAACAAACGGTGTAGATTTTATTGGCCGCCTCAGAGCGAAAACTTTGACCATTCTGGGTCAAAGTTTTTACAGTAAGTTGACTTGAAAATGACAACACGAGACCAATTCTCGGCCCCAAATCATGAAGACTATGCAATTTGAGGCACACGGGAGAACATGACCAGTGCGTGCAAGATCGGGGCCTTTCATCAGGTGGGGCCCTCTGTGAATCTACATTGGCCAAAATATCTGGACGGTCCACTCTTCCAATGGGCTGTTTGCATAAAGAAAACTGAAAATCAAATATGACCATCAGATCTACATATTTTCTGCTTGAAGTTTAATCATGGCATGAACAGGCTTGGACCCACCTGATAAGCGGTCAGGATCTGGTGAGTGTGCCAACGAATGCCACGAATTTCAACTTCAATTTGCCATCGTGCAAATCACCTTATCAGTAGGGTAGATCAGGTATAAGAGTTTAAAATTCTAACTAACTGATTCGATGCTGATCCAGACTACTGATTTTGTGTGGATGGTATTTCCCTAATCATATGGATGATCATGAGATCAATTCCTCTACAACAATCATAGAATAAGGTAGTAATGTGTGGGGCCCTACTGTTTCTTATGGTATGGTCCACCTGATAATTGGATCTATTTCATTAACGCCCTAAGTGATCTGGAAAATGAATGGACGGCGTGGATACAAAATACATAGATCAAGATGGCCCCACGTCCTGAGTGGCTCCTGGGTCTCACCCAATCGCTCCCTCGATTAATAAGGTGGTCCAATCAAGTTTACACCTTATTCCAAAAATTAGGCCAGCGGTTAACACCACACCACACGTTGTAGTTGGGTTGGTGACCCACCATTAAAAGTTTAAAACCTTCCAGATTGTGCATGGGCCCACCATATTTCTTTACATGCCATCAACCCCACCCACAATTTGTAAGATTTTAATGCTGGCCCTCCAATCTCAACGGTTCCCATTGGTGTAGCCCACATGACTTTTGAATCGAACTGATTTTTTCTGGGCCTCACCTAATCAAAGGGTGGCTCACCTGATGTACGGTTTGGATCAAACGAAAATAAAGTCCTCCATCCACGTCAGCTAATAGTCACGGGCCCACGTGATTCCGCGTCGCTATGCATGCGTTTTCAAGTATAAAACCGCTGCAGCTGCTAAATCCGAGGCGTGTTTCCGACGCCACCGACATAGCCAACCCATGTTCGCCACGGTCGCCACGTCATCCCTCTCATCCTTCCTCGAAAGCCCGCCTCTTACTTACCGCCACGTGTTCTTTACGCCCAACGGCTATTTCCCGCAAAAGAGCTCGAACTGACTTGCCACCTGTCAGGTGAAACCACGTGTGCTTCTGGATTTCCACAGAAGGATCCCACACCCGCTCGATGCGCGACAGCTGGCACGCGTTTTGGTTCCGAGAACGCGAGGGCGGGAAACAGAAAAGATCCGGCCCCACACGACCGACTCTAGAACTGAGCCGGCTGTTCTAGTCCCTTCGGCGAAAAAGCCACCAAAATGATTTTTTCTTTTTTTAAAAAAAATCCAGAAAATGATTTTTTTTTCTTTTCCATATTTTAATGGAGTTTCCGTGCTCCACACGCAAAACACGTGTAAATATGGAGATTATTTGATACATCTGATCGCTGTCTTAGGTGGATTCGACAGTGGATATGAGAATAAAAAAAAAAAAAAAGGATGGTCTACTGATAACGTGGACCACACATATGCTGAATGTGGACCGCTGGAATTTTTTTTCTCTCAAACTGTTCCTTTTTTGGTGCAAGTATTGCCCACCTAGTGATTTAAATAGACTGATCTTTTATTTTCGTTGTTTAAACTTTAAACGGTGGGATCCATCTCATGTGCGGCTAAGGTGTCGCACGCTTATTGTGGAGAGGACGCGTGCGAGAATAACACACCTATATGGTCAAAGCCGTACAACTCAAGTGGACGGAAGTTCCCTGCGGCTTCCGAAGGAAGTTCCTGCACTAGGATGCTAGGTGGGGCCCTCCGTGATGTTTGTGAAAAATCCATCCCGTCCATCCATTTTATGAACTCACTCTTGTATGCATAACAAAAATGATGCAGATCAAAAACTAAAGTGGGCCGCACGAGAGGGAAAATTGTGAATAAATGCTTACTATTGAAACCTTATTGGGCTACACCTTGATGTTTATATGCCATCTTTATAATGTCATTACCATTGGGACACTATTGAAAACATAAAAAACTTAGCGTGATAAAAACTTTTGTGGTATATGAAGGTTTCAACGGTGGTCACTAATCCCCAATTTTTCCTATGGTATGGTCCACTTGAGTTTTGGATCCGCTTCATTTTTGGTAGCATGTTCTAAAATGAGCTCGTAAAACGGATGGACGGGGTGGATTTGTCACAAACATCACGGTGGGCCCCACTTACCATGTAACTTCCTGTGGAAGGCTTTCGTAGGAAATCCGCGTCCACTATAGTTTGCATTACTTTGTAACTGGAACGTATGGGCTGTTCAAAGGGTTTAGACATACTCATCAAAGCCCATCTTCAAATCCTAACCATCTAATCAGGGGTGGGTTACAACATAGTGGGACCGGCCTTAGACAGCTGGTGTTCTTCAAGAACGACTTCAAATGGATGATCCCAACCATATAATCATAAGCCCGTGTAATGAACACATTTGACAGAAAAATTCCATCAATCGAACTGGAAAAATGCAGTTTAGCATAAAAACCCAGATCAGAAAACCGAATTAACGGTCCAGATCCTTTTTTGGTTCGTCCACGTGTCCAGAAGATGTAATGTGTACAGTGTAGTGGGTGCACATGAATCGTACAGCATGATTTGGAGGTTTAAACGTGTTTTTTCTCCTTTTCCTTCTCAACTCTCTATATAAGGGAGAGATCATCGGACGGTTTTACCGACGGTGCAGTTAGGGTGGTTGTATTTTCTGGGAAATCGATAGAGAGAAGCTGAGAAGAAAAGAAAATTAGGTTTTTGAATTGAAATTGAAAAATTTTAGAGCTTCAATTTGAGATCAGGTAACATTGCGAAATTTCAATTTTGATGTTTTTTATTGGATGAATGCAGGGTTTTTAAAGAGATTTTTTTTCTTTCTTTCGGGGGGTAATTGTTGGGTTTTTTTGGGAGAAATCATGTGGAATTAGGGTTTTTTAATCTATCGATTTTCTGGATTTTTTGGTGGAAATAAAATTAGGGTTTTTTAATCTATCGAATATCTGGATTTTTTGGAGGAAATGTATGTTTGCAGATTGTTTATTTGCATTTTTGGGGTTTTTTAGGTATTGCTGGCTTTTTTTTTTTATCGGAAGAAAAATTTATTTCAAGTTCTTTGTGGTTTTAAATTGTTGCGCTTTCAAATCCTACGGTGTGGGAGCAGAAGCATTTTTGTAGTTTCGCTGATATTTGGTACAACCAAAGGCGCCCCTAAAGATGTTGTTTTTTTCTTGGATTGGAATAAGTAGGGTTCTTCATTGTTAAAAGATTGGGTATATGCCTATCTTTTCATCCGAAATTTTTCTTTTTCTTTTTCTTTTTTCTGAATCTATTCTACTTTTGCTGGAATTGCAGACAGAAGAAGATCATCTTCCTATCATTTGGGGATTTTTTTTAGGTGAGATCTTTCCAACAAAGACTCAATAGCACAAGAGGAATGGCCATAGGAAGGAACTGTAGTTCTGAATTAAAGCATCAAAATCCAAACCATTCGAATAAAAAAGGATTGGGGTTTGGTAACTATACACGAACTATTGGAAGGAAAAGGATCGTTGTTTCAGGTTGTCTAGGAGACGTCGCCGCTCGGTTCTCCTCTCAGTACACCGCCGAGGAAGTGTTACGGACGAAGGGGGAAACGGGAAACATCACGCGTTGAGGCCTTGCCCCAGGACATTTTGGTAATTTATTCTATCCGTGAACTCCTACATTTTGTATTTTCACGCTTCAATTTTAGGATTCAAGCTTAAGAATTTTGGGCATTTCTTCCTGTGCAGGTTCGAATTTTATGTGGGGTAGAGCATGATGACCTGAAGCAGCTGTTTCATGTTTCCAAGACAATCAGAGAAGCGGTAAGTTCATGATCTTTAAGACCCATCTGCGTAGGAAGAAGTATATTATGTTTGGCCAAGACATTTGAAAATTATAAGCAGGGCTTTCCTGGCGGTGATCCAAATCATCTATTTGGCATGCCCTATGGTAGATGTGAGCCATCCATTAGTCTCTCTCATTAGGTGATACCAAATGTCTGATCAGGCCTGGTTGAATGTATAACATTGGTTGTCTCACAAGATGGCTATGATGATCGAATGGTGGGGATATTGCGGTATGCATGTCTAGATGGATTTGATGACCAAAATGTGGCTCTGCATGTAGCATCGTTGGGTCAAACGAAAAAGATATTCACATGTGAATTATGAGACTTTTGAAACCTTGCCCCTAACATTGTGTCTTTTTTCATCAGACCATGATCGCGAAGCAATTGCATTTTGCCTTCAGTACTCCATCATCAAAAGCTGCTGTTGTAACACCATTCAGCGATTTGGAAGACGTGAACAAGTTTGAAGAGGCACCTAATGCTCCCAGGCAGCAAAGGCAATACAAGTCTCGCTATGGCAGCAAGAAGCTTGCAGAGATTTCTGTTGCATTGTTTGCTGAAATGGAGATATAACTTCTTTGTAGGCATTGTAAATTTCTTTTTGAGTAGGTTGCTTTGTGTTTTCCATTGATGCGGGTCATCCGACCATATAGACCAAATCTTTGATTTGTATAGAAATGCCCACGCCATTCTTCAATAATTTCATTGAAGATGTCTGGGTTGGGCAGCATGTATGTACTTGTATCTAGATGTCTAGGAATTCTGTTGGAAGGTCATTGCCTTCTTTGTTGGGATAAAATGCCAGGAAGTGTGCAGTTTGTATCTGTATACCTCTATTCTTAATAAGAAAAATAGCAATTTGGCGTACGTTTGATCTTTTTGGTCCTTGTATGTCTGCCTCTCTTCTTCTCTTCTTTGATTGCGTGGCCTTGATTTCAGGAATGTGTTGGAAAAGTGCAATGATTATAAATTATAATACCTATCTCTTGGTCAATAGGCAATTAGACTAACAGGTAATTCAGCCGAGAATTTTTATAGTTTGCATAGCCTTGGTGAAAGTGCAACTATAATACAGTTGTTACATTCTGGAGATGTCAAATCAACAAGAAAACCATACCATAGGAGATTCCTATTGCATGTAATGGTTACAAAATCCTTTACTTGTCTCGTCTCTTATCACATTTGGATTTCACCACTAAAGTATGTTTAGGGAAATCCGGCACAACAACCATAATCACTCATCTGTGCGTTTGTGTTTTGCCACTTGCCTGAATTCCAGGCTCTCTGGGTTTTGAATTCAAGGGCATGTTTGCAATACCAATAATTTGGGTTTTGCTCTACGACTTGTGAGGAACATGTTAGTGTTTGGCGTGGTATTGAAAATAGAAACACCATTGAGCTGGGATTTGTTCTTCCTGATGTTGGTACCTCCAAACTCGATTTGGATGAGAACAGGGAGGTAAGGTTTGATACTGTTGTTGTTCCAAGAGAGATTTTGAGCAGAGAGTGTTGGTAAACACTGGTCACTCTGATGAACAGCTTGGATTTGCAGTATGTTGTAGTGAAGACTGGCTGCTCTGATAAACAGGTTGGATTTGCTGAGTGTAGGGAAGACTGGATGCTCTGATGAATATCTTCAAAACCTCCCATAGAGCGTGTTTCACGTGAGCTCCATTCATCGGAGCAGCTGTCTTCAATGTGGAAACTAAGCGATCATATGCATTCTTACCTTCTCCTTCTCGAGCAGAGCTGAAGAGGAAGTGAATAGCAAATGCTGCAATGGTTGAATTGCTGGATGGCCCCATGGATGCAAGTAGCTGTTTGTGAGGAATTCTGTAGGTTGTTGCTAAGAAAGAGAGTGAAAACTGCAATGTTTGAATTTTTGGATGGCTCCGAGGATGCAAGTGGCTGTTTGTGAGGAATTCTGTAGGTTGTTGCTAAGAAAGATTCAGCAATTTGAGAGGTAAAACGAAAGGTATGTTTGGACGTATTATTGAATTGATTTGCACTGGCTAGTGTAATGAACATTGTTTGGTTGCACAAGTTGAAGAATTGTGAAATGCAGTTCAATACAGAGAAAATAACAAAACTAATTATCTTTCCTAGTTGGGTTATGTCAATGTTCAGCGTGTTGGTGAAATGGCAGCCTTCATGCTCATTGGTGAAGGCGCTCTTAGATCTGGGCCATCTAGTTGAAAGGCCACTTCTTGGACTAGATTCAATTCAATTGTCTAGAGTCCCTCTTATGAAATGCTTTTAGTGTTGAAACAGGGTTACAAGAAATGCAGTTGTCATCTATGGATTTTGGGCAATGGCCTAATCAAGACGTCATCTATGGGTTTTGGGCAATGGCCAAATCAAGACGTGGCTTGCTCCAATGAACAGCTTTTACTGCCAAGCGCCTCCACCAATGAGTGTTACTGAAGACTGATACATTTCATCAATATGGGGAAAAGGTTGAACAGCCCCAAACAGCAATTATAGTCATTTAAAATCAGCAAAGACAACTGCAATTTGGGGCCAGTCCCCTATATGAATGGCAAGGAAATCACATAGGCGTCTACGGAGTAAGAGTTCTTCATGTCGTTGTAGCCAGGAGGCAGAGCTACTGCAATGCTCTGCAGAGCGAAGCAAATGCATTGTGAGGGCCCGTCTCTTGGCCTGAAACAGCAAGAGCTATGATGATGTGGCCCCACATTGTCATAACCTCTCGGCATCGTTGATACAAACAGGCCCTGACAAATAATCGCAATTCAATTTGGCAGTGCATCCAAACACGCCTAAAGTGAGAAGGATCAAATTGGAGTTGCCTTTTTTAGACATACTTCAAAATGCAGTGATTTTCCTATAGCTATACGTCCATTTCACATAAGCCCCCTTAAAGTAAGTGGACCCTTTGAATAGATGATTCTAACAACGCGAGTGCTAAATAGCTGCAATTGGGTCCGGTAAGGAATCACAATGGGTCAATGGGTCTGCAGGTCAACTTGCCTGGCCCACTACTGAGGCAGGTTTTGGCCAAACTAAATGAGAAGTGGGTCAAGCCCAGGTTAGAAATGTGGCGAGTTTAAGTATAAATGGGTCCGGCTTAGTTCGAATTCAACCTACTTGGTCTGCCCATATAACTTATCAATGACCAGTAAAACCCAAAACAAATCAGATGATAGCTATATGCATACACCCTATGCATGTATGTTTGTATGTATCCATTAGTTGGGCCCCATATTCCATTTTGAACCTGAGCATGATTGGGTCAGCTTAGTTGACCTAGACCCGATTATAACTAAATGCGTCGGGTTACGCCTGCGCTCGATGAATCCTAAGCAGGATGGGTCAGGACTCAGGAGACAGGATAATGGATCCAGCGAGGTTCGGGCTGGAATCTTGGCCTGTTTAGTAAATGGGTTGGTTCAGGTTGACCCCGACACAACCCATTGCCACCCCCAGGTCTGGGTCTTGAGGTGGGGCTATCCATGAATATACTGGTCTAAAATGCAGGCCGAATGATCTGAACTGCTAACTATAGAGGCCTTGTTTCAGCCTGAGCCCAGGCTGGCTTGTCAAGGCTTCTAGCCAATCTGGGCCCAGATCATGAAGCTCATCTATAGCAAAAGGGCTAATCAGGAAAGGGAGCAAAGGGTAACCGTCCAAGTTGACCATCTCCCAATCAGAGATAGCTTGAGGCAGGGCCCATCCACTGTGGGGCCCATTGGACCAAATGTTTGGATCAACAAACAGCAGGTGAGCATATGCAAAGCATACTTGAGCTTCCAGTTTGGACATGGGTCCACTGTCAAGTGATCTTAACCCTTGGTCTATTCGGCCCCACTATGGATGATGGCCCATTCCCTAAGAATGTTCTCGATTGGACAATCCTACATTACAATCCGGACAATCCCCATTCAACTCATTAAAACGCCCAAGATAAACTCTAGGGTCAGGGTCCAACCCAACCAATAATATGGACCACCAGACCCGACGGGGCTGTCGAAAGGTCGAGTTCGGGTCTAGTTTTAGACGACGGCGGTCTTGCTGGGTCGGGTCCGAACAGCTCCAGTACTTCGCTCTGGAAACCCGAGTAGCTACTATTTCATCGGGTCGAGGATCCTATAATTCCTCTCTCTCGGAACCGCCTTTATGTTCTCAATCCACTTCCCTCCGCTCTTGGGCGTACGTTAGCAGAACCCAGTAGTCTCTCTCTCTCTCTCTCTCTCTCTCTCTCTATGGCGTCGTCGAAGCATCCCCTTCCCAAAACAGAAGAACCGGATTCGAAAAGGCCAAAACTTTCTTCTACAACACCAGATTGTCAGCTCTCCAAAGGCATTTCTCGCCGCGTCGAGCTCAATCGAGCCGATTGCAATTTGGGTATTCTTCCTTCTCCCTCCAAACACAACCCCATTTCCCATCTCCTTCCAACCCCCAATTTTTCTATGTTTGCAGATTTCGTTACTTCCTGAAGTTGGTAAATGGCCTAATTCTACAAAACTTGGATACATGGAATAATGGTTTATGACAACTGACGATTGTTCTTGGGTTCCATCTTGGATTGGCCATGGTGGGGGAATCTCACTGAATGGGTGATCTTAACCATCCAATCGCTGGTTTACAAATGTATGGTAGAAAAAAGAAAGGGACGTTTGATCTTCTGTGCCAGTAGATATTCTCTTGCTTTATTATTCTCTAATTTGGGGTAGTGATCTCCTAGGGATCGGTTCATAAATAACTTCTAGGAGAACACATCTCACGTGATGTGTGCACGGCATCCAACCCGTCCATTAGATGTGTTACCTCATGAAACCTCTCAGGGTCAGAAATCAACTCGGTCCAAAACTTAGGTGGGCCACAGCAAAGGGAACAAAGCGGAAGGGGACACCCACCCTTTGCAAAAGAGCCTGATTTTTTTGCCTGACCCTTATTTTCAGCACGGCCCACCCTTATTTCCAAGCCAAATGAAGGGTTTGTATGGCCTGGATTGCATATACGCAACATGGGGATGAATTTTGATAGGGTTCTCACAGGTTCTCATGAGAACCAGTTCCAGGGAGAAAATGTTCCATAATTAACAGTTAGGAGATGATATGGTAGGGCTGGAAGACTTGGAATATGGTAGAGCTATCTTTCCTGGTGGTCAAGTTATCCGTCAATGTGAAATGTCCAACTAGTGGACCTCATTATGGATGGAACTTGGAGGGTGTTTCGAAAGTCACGCTTATTAGAAGACCATTGCCATCACTTATCTTTACTCTCTAGCACTTAATTTCCAACATTAAGGGGTTGTTTGGATGCTTGAAAATGGTTTAAGTGGTAAATGATTTACAGGATTTAATTGTAAATCATTTACAGCCTGTCCTGCTTGCTGTAAGCTATAAATGATTTATAGCTTATTGCCTGCTATTTTCGGTCATGCGTGTGAGCTGTGTGCGGGTATGCCAGAATCGATTATGTGGCTCGATTCAAACTGAACAACAATGACCCCAAGCGTCAAGATAGACAGATACACTGGATTGCATTATATGACCAGGATCTATACAGATCCGCCACTTGTTCAGCCATTTGCATAATTGTTTTCCAATGATCAGGCGATCTTTGGAGAGTGTGGTTCGTCCTCCAATAATGGGTTATATCTCTGCCTTCCGTATGAAAGGACTATTCAATAAAAAAAAAATGAAACACTTATAGTCGGCCGCGAGTAATGGGTTGTAGATCACTTTTTCGAATAAAGCACTTCATTAAAATAAGTCCAGCGTATGGGCGTATACTTTGAGTACAGCTACAATTACCAGCTACTGAATTACCGTTATGGATTTGATACTACTGAACGTAAATTCCCAATTTACATTACGAAATGTAAATAGCAAAATTATGCTAATGAAAATGAAACTGCCAATTACACTAAGGAATGTAAATAGCAAAATGCCAAGGAGCATAATAATTTGAAAATAAATTTGGGATTTGATTTGATTGGCGCTGGATCCCTTGCTCTGTCGAAGCCCCTGCTATTTATAGATTTTTCCCTGAAGGAAAGAATAATTTAGATGTTCCACGTTCTGTAGCAATTGCAGCACCACTCCTCTTGCCACTTGTCTTGTAAGTGCTTGTGGGACCTACTCCACTCTTTCCACGTTTGACGGTTACAGCAACCGTTTGGGCATTTCTCGCTTTTCGGACACTTAGTCATTTCCTCCTACTGATACCTATCCATACAACCAGTTACAAACCTAAGCTTGGTCGTAAACTGCACTCGGCCACATTCGTGTATAATTAAGTCACTCGGTCACTATTCTCGTCTGATTGCAAACTACAATCGGTCGCTGTTCCCTGGCCACAAAACTCACTCAGCCACTGTTCCAGGCTACATATCTCACTCGGTCACTTTTCCCTGGATCCAAAACATACTCGGCCGCTACTCCAACGTTGCAAATTGCAATCGACTGCTTCTCCCAGCGTGCTCCAATGAAATGTGTACATCCTCCTCTTAATTGCTTTTGACGGGGTGGGTCAGAAACAGGGTCGATATGTGAACTAGTCTGTGTCACTGAGTGAAGACAAAAGGAGACACTAGAGACTCGAATGATGGAGCCGTAGAGTGGGCAGACATGGGGCAAGTGTGTGGAGTAGGTGTTGCGTGGGGATCTTGGAGGATGGTGGCAGAAGGGCTTGCAATCTCTTCAGTGATATTATCTTCATACTCTTGATCCAAAACGACAATCGGTGTGTGAGCTTAATTGGCTGATTGTATAGGGTCTACGGGATCGGCTGTCTCCTCTGAAATCTCAATAGGAGGATGAGTATTACCTGTGGTGATGGTGGTTGCATCAGGTATGAGCTCAGTCGTCATCTCGTCTGTGGCCGTTGGTTCGGTAGATTGGGCTACAGATGTTTGACCGACTTGCTTCTCTATGGTCGAAACCTCTCGAAGGATTGTGAGTAGAACAAGGAAGCAGTTAGAAATTGGTGGCATAGATAAAAGGAGAAAGATATATAAACGAGGAAAGAAAAAGAAGAAGTCTACTTAAATCAGAGCGAACGACTATGGCTGTGAATCGGAAAATAGATTTTGTCAGTTGTCAAACCGAAAAACAAGGAATTCATGTATGTGGGAAAAGTAAGGATATCTTTTGGAAAATAGATGTTGCGATGGCCGTATGAGGTGTATATGATATTATTAGGAAGAGGAGTGGTTATGAGTGCTGGGCGGAAATATTAAAAAATCCACATTTGGACAAGCCATAGTGGCCCAGCACTAGTGTAAACCTTTGGTGGTCAGATCATACATACCTTGGTATAAATGACCTAAGACGAATGGAGCAAAGGCTAGCTTCTGGCCTTGGGCAAGTGTCTCAGCCAGGGGAATGTTTGGCCTAGGAGACTTTAAGGCATTCAAAGGATCTAGGATTGTTATGGAATGGAGTAGCATCTTTTCACCTGAACAATGTAGAAAATAGGGATCCAACGAACAAACATTTTTAGGGGTAACCCCTACAAGGAAGGATGGGCCGAGATGAAAGTAGGTTTCATCGTCGATATTGTTGGAAAAGATAATCTTGTGGGTAAATCTTTCCACAAGATTGTCTAGTGTTTCGATTAATTCATCTTGATTGAACAGAGGAGCGGATGAAGAAGAAGCAGCCATTGGAGAAGGGGATGAGCAGAGAAAGCTTGAAGATGAAGAAATGTAAAAAATCACAAAACGTTTCAAAATCGCATTTTTATTGGTTGTTGTGGCGAGCATTAATGACGAAGTAATCATGAATTCTCGCTTGGTTTAATGAGGGAACACGCATCGATACTGGGTTGCGTCTGCAAAAGGCATTATCATCATCCAAAGTCGTATCGGTCATGCGCAGTCAATGAGGGAATGACATGTGGATAACAGGACGGGTACATTTAATGTAGTGTCATATGTCACTTTTACCTTTTCTCAAAGGTAATGTGACATGAGGGGCAATGTTGTACCCTGTTTCTAACTGACCCTGTCAGAAGCAATTAAGAGGAGGACGTACGCTTGTCATTGAAGCATGCTGGGAGAAGCACCGATTGCAGTTTCCAACACTGGAGTAGCAGCCGAGTGTGTTTTGCATTCAGGGAAAAGTGGTCGAGTGAGGTCTGTAGCCTGAAACAGTGGCAAAGCGTGTTTTGTGGCCAGTGAACAACATTTGATTGTAGTGTGCAGCTAGACAATCTGCGACCAAGCTTAGGTTTGTAACTGATTATAAGGACAAGTGTCAGAAAGAGGAAACGAGGAAGTCTCTGAAAAGTGAGAAGTGCCCAAACGGTTGCTGTAACCGTCAAACGTGGGAAGAGTAAAGTAGGTCCCACAAGTAATTACAAGACAGGTGGCAAGAGGAGTGGTGCCCAAGGTAGTTGTTGTAGAATGTGGAGCATCTAAACTGTTCTCTCCTTCAAGGAGAAATCTATAAATAGCAGGGGGCTTTGACAAAGTAAGGGGTCCAACACTAACCAAATCAAATCAAATCTCAAATTTATATTTCAAATTATCATACTCCTTAGCATTTTGCTATTTACATTCTTTAGTGTAATTGACAATTTCATTTTCATTAGCATAATTCTACTCCTTACATTCCGTAATGTAAGTTGTGAATTTACGTTTCGTAGCAGTAAATCCTATAGCGGTAATTCAATAGCTGGTAATTATAACTGTAAAGTTTACGCTCATAAGCTGGACTTATCTTAATGAAGTGCTTTATTCGGAAAGGTGATCTACAGCTCGTTACTCGCGCCCGACGGTAAGTGTTTCCTTTTTTTTATTTTATCTATATTGAAAAAGTCATTTTATACGGAAGGCAAAAGTGTAACTCATCATTGAAAGATAAACCCCACCCTCCAAAGGTTGTCTGGTAATTGGAAAACAATTGTGCAAGTGGCTGAATAGGCCACCAATCTATACAAATTTTGGTCACATATTGCCGATCCCGGCGTATCTGCCTATCTTGGCGCTTGGGGTTATTGTTATTCGGTTTGAATCGAGCCACATAATCGATTATAGCACGCCTGCACATAGTTCACACGCGTGAACGAAAATAGCGAGCAACATAGCTAAATGATTGTTTGTGTTTGGATAGCCTGTAAATTGTTTTAGTCTTTTAAATGGAGAGCCAATCTTTCCATTTATAGCCATTAGGCTGTAAATGAAATCACAACTTTTTGCCTGTAAATCAAATGGGGCTGAAAGTTGTAAATGATTTACAGCCTTTAAAAACAGGCATTTTTCAGCATCCAAACACAGACTATAAATCATCTACAGACATTTTTCAGCATCCAAACGCAGACTATAAATCATTTATAGTTGGCCCCATTTATAGGCATCCAAACAACCCCTAATTGTTTTTTTCCCTTTCCCAGCGTCGATTCAAAGGTCACTGTTTAGATGTCTAGGATCATCCAATCTATGTGATCTCAAATCAATTCCCATCCATTGTGGGCCCCACATTATGAAATCAAGCTAGGTGGAAGAAATGGAGTTGTGCCTCTAGAGTCTAGAGTTTTATGTGATCGCCGGGTGCCACTCAAATTGGAGGGAAGTTTTATAGGACTAGATGGGACAAAATGTTGGGCAATTAAGGAACAACATGTTCATGGGATGAGTGTAGCTGAAATGAGGATGCTGAGATGAATGGCAAGATGAGGAAGGATGGAATTAGAAATGAATGCATTTGATGGAACTTAGGAGTAGCACCAATAGGTAATAAATGAGGGAGAGTAGAATTAGATGGTTCGGTCATGTGAAATGGAGACCAAAAACCGTACTGGCTAGAACGAGCAAGTTGGTACAAGTTGAAGGCTCTAAAAGGGCTAGGCAAAGAGGCCTAAAAGGACATGGATGGAGGTAGTAAGAAAAGACTTGATGATCTATAATCTAATTGAAGGTATTGGCCCTTGATAGAGTGGAATGTGGAATAGGATTCATGTAACCAAACCCAAATAATTGGGATGAGGCTTAGATGATGGTGATGATGATGATGAGTGGGTCCCACATTATGTATAAACCCAGTTGAAGGATAACCCTCCCCCTTGTTGTGTGGTAATATGGCTCTAAATATTTCGGTTCTTCTAGCTCTACAGTATTTTTTACCCGATATGTAGACTCATGGACTTTAAAGGTACTGTAGGACCCTCAGCCTCTGCAAATGTGTGGTTTGCTTATGCTCCCGGTTCTGTACACGTGGAGTCCCTTTTTTGCTGATCCAGATTGTTGATATGATGGGCCCAACATGGACAGGGGATGCCACAAATAAATAGATGTCTCAGAAAGAAATAATGAAAGGTCCACATTCAACAAAAAAGCCAAAGATTCAAGGTTAGGATCTACCAATCTAGAAGTTATTTAGCTAATTGCCCATTCATTGCATGGCCATCAGATGAACAATCTGGATCACTGTTCCATTGACTCCATATGTATTAAACTGGCGCATCAAGAAACCGTGTAATTTCTGAGACTCAGGCCCTGTGATTCATCTGTGCCTGTAACTTATTGCTTTGAAATATTATTCATACCGTGTTCAATATCTGTAGTTAAATTTCAGGAAAACTTTTTCGTTTTTAGTGGAGGTGATTTAATTCAAAGCCAAAGAGAGACTGAAAAAGCAAGACAGCCAAACAGTCCATCCATTGTTTTTCCAATACCAGACGATTTAAACTGACATTGGTTAGCTGATTCTTTTACCGATTGGTTTCTTCTTTCATAGATATTGATCATTGCTGTAAATTTCATCTCTTTTACCAGATTTTAATGTGGAAGGAAGTGGTCTTCAAGGTCATGCCCTTCACGACGATGGATTTGCATACTGCTGGTCTGGTTCTCGTGCAAATGTTGGAATAACAGGAGGGAAGTATTGTTTTGGCTGCAAAGTCATTTCTGCGCAGCCAGTCGTCATGGAGGATACTCCCCTGGATCAGCAGCATGTGTGTCGGGTTGGTATTTCGAGAGGGGATGATAATGTGGGGAACCTTGGAGAAAGTGAACACAGTTTCGGATTTGGAGGAACAGGGAAATTTTCAAATTCAGGGAAGTTTTCGGATTATGGTACGAAGTTTGGTGTGGGTGATACAATTGTTTGTGCTGTGAACCTTGAAAATAAGCCATTTGCTGTTATTGGTTTTTACAAGAATGGGAAATGGTTGGGTACTGCCAAGGAATTCGATGCAGGCCCAAGGGGCCTAGGGGTGGTGAATTCTCCAGTGAGAAAGCTACAATGGGAGTCGGCCTTGTTTCCACATATTCTTTTGAAAAATGTGGTTGTTCAGGTGCAGTTTAGTGTTGAAGATGGACTGGTTCCTGAAGATGGTTATAAGCCTTGGAGTTCTTCACTCGAAGACGGGAATGCAATCATGGGTCCCACCTTTTCCAATCCCAAGGATTGTGAGGTGCTGATGATGGTTGGCTTACCTGCTTCCGGCAAAACTACTTGGGCAGAAAAATGGGTGAAGGAGCATCCTGAAAAACGCTATGTTTTGCTCGGAACAAATCTGGCTCTGGATCAAATGAAGGTTTGTTGTTCCCAAGGATTTATCTTTGTATTGTTTTTACAAAAAAATGATTACTGATGTGTGGCATTTTATTGTTTGTCATCTCTTGTTGTGATTCCTCATTGTTTCTCGAGATACTGTCCCATGAATGATCTATATATCTTCTGCAGGTGCCAGGACTTACTCGCAAGCAAAATTATGGAGAACGTTTTGATCGCTTGATGGATCGAGCCACAGTAATATTTAATACCCTTTTAGCTAGGGCTGCCAAGACGCCTCGTAATTACATTCTTGATCAAACAAATGTATATAAGAGTGCCCGTAAACGTAAATTAAAGGCATTTGTAAAATACCGCAAGGTACCTTTTGAAACTCAATAATCAACACTATTTTATGCTGGTCTTTTTGATAAAATTTATGTGTGAAGTTTCATAGAACTCATGGTCCTCTAATATCTTCCAATGATATGTCATATATCAGATTGCAGTGGTTATCTTCTCAAGACCCGATGAACT
Source organism: Liriodendron chinense (assembly GCA_003013855.2). Lineage (NCBI taxonomy): Eukaryota > Viridiplantae > Streptophyta > Magnoliopsida > Magnoliales > Magnoliaceae > Liriodendron > Liriodendron chinense. Next base: position 2,300,441 of record ML058564.1, read on the forward strand.
AAAGCATCGTGCAGAAAAAAGGTTTAAAGAAATGGGAAAGGAAGTGCCTGCTGAAGCAGTAAATGAGATGTTAGGTACCCAATAACATTTTCAAACCGATAGTGCTTCTAATTTGAATTTTTTTTCTTTTCCTGCAACCCTGTCTCTGCCTCAATTGTTAATGGTCATAATGTGGTAAGCATCTTTTGTCTTTCTCAGCAAATTATGTCCTACCAATGAGCAAAGATATGCCTGGAGCAGATGAGTTTTTCGATCAGGTAGCATTCAGGACGATGGTATTAAAAAACATTACATAATGGTAATGGTGGGACCCGTTACACAATACATGCTGTAACGGCCGTTCTGGAAAAAAATGGCCTGTAATGGGACTGTAAAGGCAGTAAGTAACTGGGCTAATAACGGGCCCGTAACGGTCCAGTATGGGGCTTATACAGTTTCTTCCTTTATTTTTATTTTTAATACCAGTACAGGTTATAACAGCTATTGCATACCACATCATAACAGCCATAAGGCTAGCCATTACGGCCACTGTTACCATTATTGAACACCTTGTTTGGGACAGGATAGCTTTTCTAAGCCCACATGAACCTCTACACATCACCATAGGCATCAGGTACGCATGTGGGACATCTGAGAGGTGTGCGCCATGCCATGTAGATGAACTGACTCAGAGATATGCCAGTCCACGTTTAGCAGCTGGGCCACATCATTGAATGTGGACCATTTACAATCTCTTTTAAGTGTTCCATTATTGTGTATGTGCATAGCACACCTGAGAGGTTGACTGCATTTGATTTCTTGGTCGGGTTATCGGCACGCTGGGCCCCACCTGTGCATGGGTCAGATGTCTAGGTACTCATTACTGCATGTCAATAAGTGAGGTGTGTGGACGTTGTCTAAGTCGTATTCAAGAAACTCAATGTTTGAATCATTTCTGCTCTATTGGTCATGATACTTTGTTGACACTCGTATCCATTTTGAAGGTTATGTTTCCAGAATTGAACAGAGAAGAGTCACAAAGATATCTGAATGAAATGAAATGTGCACTAGGACCTTCCAATTTGAATACAAATCGTGACTTCTCGCCTTATTCTCGTGAACGTTCCATCCAGTCGTTTACCAGCCCTTTGCCCCAAAATGCTGGAGCTGTTTCAGGTTTCCTCACTTGCATTTCATATCTTTACACTTCAATAATAGCATTCGCAATCTCTCCTTGTTCTATCTGATGGATGTATGGATGTTCAATTGATGATTTCCTTCTGCAGCAGCTGGTGGACATTGGAGAAATTCTCACTCACCTCTCACGCCTCCAGATTATGGTTTCCACCTTCCCCAACAAGTAAGTGTGAGTTGCAGGATTCATCTTAGCATCTACGTTTGAATTATGGAATGGGATCCATTTTTCCTGTTGGTTAAGTGAGAACGGTCCTGTAGTTTATCAGCTGGTAGGTTAGGCATGTTAAGTGGGGCCTGATAGATGAAAGGTCTGGACTTGTACACATGTACTGCATGTATGGAAATTGAATTCTTAATAACTAAGATAATATTGATGTGGTGGATCAGCCATTTCTCAGAAACTTTTCTTGTTACCCACATTTTTAAATCGTGACCAGATCCACCAGAAGTATGTGCAGCTTTGTTCAGAACTCCCACAGGTGCTATGTAATAGACTATTATATAGGTTGGTTACAATCATGCACTATCTAATAGTATATTACATAGGTTGATTACAATACAACCCTCCACTATTTCTGATGTGTATATTTCTTTTAATGCTGCCTCCATTATTGCGGGAATTGGATGCTGACATGGGTCTTCGATGCAGCAGGTGACCCCATCGTATTCCGGGACAGGCATATATGGAAAACCCGAAATATCTTCTGGAGGGTTCAGATCTGGGTCGGGCGATCCCAGTCTTTCCATACCAAGGGATAGTTCTTATGGGAACTATTCTATTCATGACCATTCATTGACTAAGAACGAACCCGATCTCTATGGAAGCTATGGCGGGCATGATCCCTATGATAGACGTAACTTTGAAAGCAGGATTGCCATTCCTGGGGGTGGCACTGACCTCTCCCGGAGCTATGACGGGAATGATCCCTACAGCAGATCCACCTTTGAAGGCAGGTATTCCACTCCTATGGCTGACAGTGACCCCTATCGGAGCTATGGCAGGAATGATCACTACGGAACACCCAGCTTGGAAAGGCCAAGCTCATTTAGCAGACCCAACTTTGAAAGCCCAAGGAGTTCCTTCTCGTACAGCAGTCCTGGTGCACATGTTGGAGACCTTAAATTGCCCCGAGCAGATCCTCGACCTCCAATGGGGCCTCCACTTGAGCCACGCAGTCCTTTCACCGCATCTTATGGTAAGTTGCCTGACTTGCCTTGTTTCAGTAACTGACATATTTTTATTTTTTATGGAGCCACTATTTACGCTGAATGATACATGTACCCATCCTTTCTACTTCCAGTGATACATTGATAAAACGTTTTGCTATTGTAGGGAGGTGAACAGTAACAGGTAGCCAGCCTGCGCTACCCCCTCTGGTTGTCCTCGATCTCCTTAGGATTCTCACATTGATAAAACGTTTTGCTATTGTATTGCAAAAAGTAGAAACAATGAGTGTATTTATCGGGTGGAGTATACCCATAACAAGTTCTCTTTGCTTATTGAGAAAGCTTTTGATGCTCCAGCAGAGTGTGATAGATGCTACGCAGGCACTTTGGCGTTACCTAGAAATTACTCACATGGCATGCAAGTAATTCAAATTAAAATGTCATAAGCACAGGTCCCAGTTTAGATGTATCATGAACCGAAAATCACTCTTAGTTTATTATATGACTATTGAAGTGGTGGATATTTATTAGACAATTAAGATGGTTCCATTTCAACAAACTAGTGTCCATGAATAAGAGGTTAGGATTGTTCAACTAATTTGATTTCGGGATCATGACTTGGCGATGGAGTTTCACAATTTAGTGTTTAATTCAAGTTAACATATGCTATGTGTCCAATTTTCTGTCTGGCTATGCATCAAGCATCATACTCTGCAAAGAATCAAATAACCCCCTTTTCTTATTAGCAGTAGACTTAGCATAGGTTCCTTTCTAGTAGTACACTCAGCCAAATTACTGAAAATGCCACTTCCTGGTACTTGTTAAGCATGACTTGTCACAACTCCAAGGCCCATGTGGCATCCTAATATTCAGATGCAAGACTGACTCTACCATGCTTTTCAGAACTGTTGAAAAAACTTTTATGATCACATGTTTATAAAGTGACATACTCATTACTGTTTTATGGTCTAATCTGTAAATCTGTCCCCATTTGGAACCTCATGATAGCCTGTGGTGATCGTGGTTAAAAGACTCAGCGACTCTCATTGACTCATTCGGCCCCTGTGCCTGAGTCGGGAAGAGGGGATGCAGATTGGTTCCCACCGTTTCCAAGTCGCGCCCAACTCGGACGAGCATTAAAAACCCTGGTGGTCATTTTCTACAGGGTAGAGGACCATGTTCCTCTTGGAATCTCGCACCCCTGAAAAGTTATGGGGTGAAACCTATTTCAACGGCCAATGGGGAGCTAAAACAGTTTTCTTCTAGGACATTTAAACATTGCTTTTAGCCTGTCCTGGACCATTTCAGCAGTGAATTGAGTGGGGATTCAATAATGTCTTGCTGAAAATGACAAAAGGTCCTAAAACCAAGACACCTCTATGCTGGTTTCAATTAGGGTGTGAGTTCACATATTTTCAAATTAGGTTGTCCATAAATCCTATAGGCATTGTGTCATACGATCGCATAGTTTCTACATCCCATTGCTACTCATGCTTCTGCTTCCCGTTCTATTTATTATTAATTTATCAAACATGGTATTGTGTTCCAGTCATTCTAAGGCATGTCTCGAGAGGGAGTAAATCTGAAACATCAGGTGTTTAATTTATCCAAAATGTCTGATGCCAATAGGAAACGTGTTAAAGGGCATTTTTCTCTGGACTCGTTTTTTCTCTTGTTAAAAAAGATACAGATTGAGCAATCCTATCTGTTATGATTGGCACTGCTCCACATGCAAACAAGCCCTAACCTTAGGGTCCTTATCCTTGCCTCGGTGGTAGACTCCCAGGAGTTTCAACACTTGGTCTGAAATCCCACTATGGCATGAGTGCAGGGGTGTGTGCATGGGTGGGTGTGGGGTGCGTGTGTAAAAAATAAAAAATAAAAAAGCCCTAACCTTAGCAAAATTTGTTTATGGAGTTCCGACATGAGCACTTTATGCAGCATCCGTAGGGCATGCTTGGGTGCCACTAAAAATGTGTTTTAACACAATTCTCTTGACACCTGTGTCAGCACCTGTTGGAAGCATACAAATATCTATAATTAAAATATGAGATCCGACAGCCTGAAATTTCACCCCCACATGTTTTGTGACGATGAGTCCGATGAGCGGTTCAGATTTTTGAAAACATCTTATATTTTAGCACGTGAGGGGCGGTCAAGCAGCACGTCACTAACCCCATTTTTGGAAAAACATAGAGGGAGCGGCTTTCCCAACATCTGCATGTCACTTGCAGATTTATGAAAAATGGGTCGCATCCAAACGCGCCCCAATGTGCTCATGTGACTACAACATCTCTAAGAAGAAAGAAACGAAGAAGAAACTTGATGTAACAGGATTCAGTTAAAACTTAATGTACAAGTGTCTTAGGACTTGTGCTCATTAACACATCCACACACAAGCGGGAGCACCCAAACATAAGCTTATTTACTGGTTTATTGTTCTTTTACCCTTCTTTTTTTTTTTTTTATTGGTAAGCATTATTGTTTTTGTTGTTGTTGTTTTTACCTTCTCTCTAAATGAATGCCGCCCGTGTGATATGTTTCGCAGGTTCACCTTATGGAATTCCACCTCCAAGGCCTTCACCCGGTAATTTTGCATCAGCTGAGAGGTGGCATTCGGAGGGGTACCCTCCCCCAGGTCCCAGGTATTATTGACTGCAATTTAGAATGACATATGGTCCGTCTCTTGTTTTGTAAGAAGTTACATCTCCCTCAAGATCTCCACTCCAATGTAAAGATGTTACATGATATCATTCATGGTGCAAATATATCAGAAAAGAAAAAAAATCAGGAGCTTTTTTGTCCCCTTCTCTTTGGAACTGAAGGAATGTGTTTCATTTTCATGCCTTGAAGAAAAGGGGAATGTTATCATATTATACTTTGTCCAATCCAAGATTTCTTCGAACTAAAAGACGAGCAGTGTTTCCAAGCATATTGACATAGCCCATGCACATGTGAAAAAATGGTTTGTGTGCCGTTTTGTTTCTCATAGGCATTTTGAAGAAGGTTATGTTTAGCTAACACGTTTTCTTTCATTGTGGGTAATGTATTTGGGTTCAAAGCCCTTCTACTATGTCTGGAGGATCTGTGAATTCCTCTCCTCATATCAAAACTTTCCAAGGTCCACCCGATGGCATCTAAGTTGAGAGAGAAATTGAACAAGTATGGTTGTCCTATTGGGATGTACTATTAAACCAAAATTGGGGTCATCTGCCAAGGACTACAGTAAGGTGGTTTATGAATGTCTCTGTAGTAGACTTGATTTTACCATGGATGATGAGAACATGAACTCCCAACCATTTATTTCTTATTTTGTGCCAAGGCAATTTATTAAGCGCTGGCCGAAAAAGGTGAAATCAAAGAAGCCTTTTTTGGAAATATCAGCACAGATGTTGGGAATTCCCAATTTAACATCGGCAGTCCAAACGTTCTCTTCTGCATTGATCCAGTAGGACTTTGTAATTGTTTCCATAAGCAGATTCCTGTGGGGTGAGGATGGTCCCACCTATGATCACGAAGGACATTAAATAGGAGGGATTGGATTTGGATTGCCCATGGCCTCAAAATCATTCTCATCTGATAATCATGAGTCTCACAAAATGGCAGGTAAGACCAGCTCAGCCTATCCAAATCACCTTGTGAGCTAGTTAGTGCCATGTTCTTGCCCATATGAGGGAGGGGTAGTATTTTTGTAGGCCTATTTGAGAATGACTTGGAAATGAAAAACGTTTTCCAAGGAAATATGCTTTCCCACGTTTGCCAAGTATGGCTGGGAATGGCTTTCCATTTCTAAGGCCCCATTGGTAGATATTTATCTTTTTCTTTCTTTCTTTTTTTAAACAGCTGTTAAGTACATATTTCTAGGGTCCTACTCTCGTTGGTTGATGACCGTTTAACATTTTTTTCTGAAAAAACTGCACTCTAAATCAAATAACAAATTTGCCATTTTGGAATTGAAGTTTTGGGTTTCCTTCACCCAAACACTCCCTTGGAAGAATTCTAATTGGCTCATTGTTATACGTATATTTGTAATGGGCTTCATCAAACTGGACCGCTGCCCAGAAAAATTAGTTCAAAGACTGGACTATCAGACAAGCTGACCATCCTGGAACCACCGTTGTTTCGGTTCCTTTTCTTAATTTCTTTTTCTCTTGCATTGGATGCCCATTGCCCTTGTGGTCTTCACTTCAATCAGGATTCTGCTTCATCACCTTAGCATGGATGGATTCGAGAGGCAGTTCCATGTGAATATTAATAGGTTCAACGGTTAGAATAATTTGATCAATGTAAATGTAAACTCTGGATTATTATAACCAATGGCCTCGATCTTACATAGCATGAGATGGAAAATAAAGTAATATCCAACCAACGACCCTGATCTTACTTAGCTAAATAAAAAATGAGATAATATCTAACCAATGGCCCAGATGAGAGACAAACAAAAAGGAAAAACAAAAGCAACCAATGGCCCACATGAGAGATGAACAAAAAGGGGGAAAAAAAAAAAAAAAACCAAAAGCAACCAATGGCCCGCATGATAGATGAACAAAAGAAAAAACAAAAGCAACCAATGACCCAGATGAGAGATGAACAAATAGCAAAATCAAAAATGAGATAAAAGCAACGGCCCAGATGAGAGATGAACAAAAGCAAAATCAAAAATCAAAAGCAACGGCCCAGATGAACAAAAAAAATGTATGTGCGGTGAGCGTGGATCGAACACGCGACCTTCAGATCTTCAGTCTGACGCTCTCCCAACTGAGCTATCCCCGCAATCATGTCAGTATTTACAACTTAAAATATAAATACATTTAATCGATGTTGTAAATAGATTTTTCATATTCGGACCATTCGTCAGATGTCCAACCAACAGGCCAATTAAGATCACCCATTCAATGTGACTTGATGGATTTCTTTGAATGGCGCTTTGCATGCATATGGATGATCATCGCATTTTGTAAGATCTATTTGATCATCACCGCTAGATATCTCCACGTTCCCACTAGTACTGATTTTGGACCGTTGGATCTATTTGAAGATCCCAGCCACCAAAGTTCTGACTAGAACATGGGTTCATGGTACTTTCTGCTGGAAGAATTCCATTTTTTCCAAAGTCTGATCCTGCTCCTGCAGTCTTACCTTTCACAAAAGGGTTGTTATTTAATACTCTGTATGTCCATGAGGCTTGCTACGCAGGCACACGGACCAAATACTGGAACCCACTTCCTTTGAGTAGAATGCTAAAATTTAGACTGTTTGAACAATACTCACCTCTGATTCGTGAACACTTACTTCTTGAAACAAGACCATTGGATACTTTTCATATTAACCGTCCAATAAATGTCTGCCAATCTGATACTAAGCTAATCAAATAATCGTCGCTTTTTGTTAATAAAAAATCCAAACTGGTACACATAATTTGGACAGTATTTTGAATTACTTGTATGCCAACTATTCGAAATTTTAAGTAATCTCTAAGTGCCTGTGTATCATTCATCACAGTCAGCAGAGTATCGAAGTTTTTCCCTTTACAAAACCGAAAAGGACCCGTACCGTATCGGTGAAGCTTTCCCGAAACAGGACAATAGAAGCGGTGCCGTTTCTTAAATAGATGCTTGGAACATAGACCCTAGAGTGAGCATAGTGCGTAGTACGCACCCACTCTGGTCTGTCCACGTACAAGCACAGGAAAATGGTGGGATCCAAGAGCTAACCTTTATGACTAGTTGAGAATCCCCATCCGAATCCTTCTCTCCGTATGAACATGGCATGTTTGTTAAAGATCCGTGTCGTTCATCATCAGGTGGGCCACATTGCCTGTGGTCCTTGCCCCATTAATCAGGTGGTCCAGTCATCAGGTTGGCTATAGTTATAAAGTTATATGTACAAGAGTTCCCCACCTGGAGATTGGATTGGATGGAGTCTAGACGGTAGGGATCACCTGATGAACGGCTCTGATCTTGCATTCATGTTCCTTATCTCCACCACGTATGAGGCTAATGTGAGGCCAGTGCATGCTGGCCCACTGGATGGAATTTCTTAAAACCGTGTGATCAGGTTGATAATATTTCAGATTGGTTGTTCTTGATGCGGCTAACCCATGATGGGGCCCACTGGATGAACGGCCATGATGGTCCTCTCACTGGAGCCAACAGAAAGTTTTGCCTGTGTGTCGACTCAGGAATCAGGTCCTGCCCGTGGACGCTCTTTTGATGGCCTATGATTCAACATCATTCTGAAAATAACGATCTTGACCATTGTTTCATTGAGGCAAACCTTTGCAAAATTTTCTTTTCAAACCGTCCAAATTCATCTGCACATATTAATGGTCAGAATTGTCAATCCCACGTAAATTTCTTCCTGTATCTCATACGACATAAAATTCAAAACACGGACGGTTACGATAATCGGACTATCTCTTCATGTGGGCCCAGGGCCAGGCTAGAGACGGATGGTCATGTTGAGGGCTCTGTGGGGCCCATTGTGATGTATATTTTTTATCCACGCCGTCCATCTATTTTGGCAGATCATTTGAGGACATGATTCCGAGAAAGATGTAGATCGAAGGCTCAAGTGGACCACACCACAGGAATCAGTGGGAATTGAAATCCTACCGTCGAAAAGTTGCAAAGTGGTACTACTTACATTGGGGCGCGGATTGCCTGCGAAAGCCCACCTAGGTCTTGGATCCCGTTCAATTTTGGTCGCAACGCCTAAAATGATCTCACAAAACGGTTGGACGGCGTAGATTTCTCACAAACCTCACGGTGGGCCCCACTCAGATTCCTTGTGCAGGAGATGCCTGCAAAAGGCTTTCGCAGGCAATCCGCGTCCGTTACGATCGTTTTGCCTCGGTCGCGCGACTGAGGATCCAGCGTGTATTGCTAAGTACTGGGTCCCACATGATGACTTTTCCAATGATCCAAACCGTCCATGTTGTGGAATCTATATTTTTTCAGAACATGATGAGAAAATTTCGCTGAGAGGATGATTTTCGTCAAAACTATCTACAGTTGAATTTAGAACACATGAAAGATGATTTTCAATTGCTCGCGTTCAACTCTAAAAACTAAAGGATAAGCTCATCAATGAAGGGAGCGGATTAGGTGGGCCCACCTTGCTGGGTGAGGCCAGGGCCGCACCTAATCCGTTCCTCTCAATGAAAGTGTGATTACGTTAAAATTGCTCTTTTTTACGTTAGTCTCAATGAAGATCTGGACAGTTCCTGTCAGCTTTTGTAGATCCATAAGCTTATGCCACACCAAGGTCTGTGGGCCCACCGTAATGTAGGGACTATATCTGATCCGTCCATAAGGTGCGGCCTTCAAGTTTATCGATATCCCAAAAAGCACCCCAATCCAAAACACGGATGTTGGTCACAACACAGGAACAGTTTTAATTCGGCCACGCATATTAAAACCCTTCCAGATTATGTGGGGCCCACCGTTGTTTTATATGCCATCGAATCCATTCATAAAATTAGCCACACGAGGATGAATGGACGTCCCAAAAATCAGGCAAGTCCAAAAGTCAGGTGGGCCCACCGTGTGATTTTAGAGATTATGGGCATATTTTTGCATGGTGGGGCCCACCTGAGTTTTTATTGGCCTGATGTCTGGGTTCCAAGGAGAAGCTGAGCAGCGCACATGATGGGCTGGTATGACTTAAACATCACGATCGGCCCTACACACGACGTTGTTGGAGGACTTTGATATATAGGGTAAGGTGCCACCCACCCTACCAAGTTAACGTACGATGGCATGTTTCCATCCCAGGTTGAATTCTTAAAATGATCCGAACCGTACATGTTCTTAATACTACCATATAGAGATTATGTTCTCATTGTCATGCTTCCTTGATGAGCTAGACCTTTGAATCTTGGGTTTGAATACGACCCATTAAATATTCATCTTGATATAACTATCACCCATTCAACAAATACTTCCTACTATGATCCGAGTAGTATTAAAATCCAGAACATGAACGGTTCAGATCATCATTTAAGATGCACTCAGGGGCTGGACACCTGCCCATGTACGATAGTGTGCTGCGATGGCACCGTACCATATCGAAACCGGTGTTGTAGGATAAGCTTATCGAGAAACGCTGTAGAGGAAACGTCCACGGGAGGATGCTTGTTTGTTTGGAAGCGGATTGTGTACTATCCCCGCCTAAACGAAATCGGTCCAAGCAGGGGCTCTGTGGGGTCCACTATGATTTATTGGTTTTATCCACACTGTCCATCAATTTTTCCAATCATGTTAGGGCATGATCCCAAAAAATGAGGAATATCCAAGAATAAAGTGGACCACACAACAGGAAGAAGCAGTGATAATGTTTCCCACCGTTCAAACCTTCCTAGGTCAAACCATGATTTTTATTTTCCATCCAACATGTTCATAATATCAATCAAACTGGATGAAGGGAAAATGCAAATATCAGTTTCATCCAAAACTTCTGTGACCCCCAAGAAATGTTAATGGCGGACGTTCAACCCCATTGTGTGGTCCACTTGAGGGTTGGATATGCTTCAATTTTTGTATTATCGACTAAAATGATCTGAAAAAAATTAATGAACGGCGTGGATAAAGCATTACATCACTATGTGTCCCTACAGAGCCCCTGCCTGGACCGAGTCCGTCCGGGAGGGGGCAGGACGGAAAACGCTTCCTGTTTGTTCATGACGCACTCAGCGTACGATAGAAAACGTAGAATTTTCTTCAGCAGGCGAGAACGTCGCTTTACTGGCCGACAGGAAGAGGCTATCGGTGAGAGAAAGTAGTGTGTGGGCCCCACATAAATGGTGGGCCACACGGGCACGTGGTACTTACACAAAATGGGTTCGTTGGTCACGAAAGGCCAAGGTCCATTTCATCTACCTACGTAGATCCCACCAGCCTGCATTCTTTGCCGCTACGCGACGTGGACAGTCCATGGCGCATCTTCAAGGAATGGACGGCTAAGAATTCCATCCTCGCGACAACTCCAACCCTCTATTTCGTCGTCTTTAAAGCTTGTTTCCCGCCAACAGGCAACCCAAAAGACATTTCCAGTTTCGAAAAAAAATGGACTTTGATTTCCGGTCTCATCATGTCCCTTGGACACTTTGAAACATTGATCTTGTTAACTATCGGTCTATCATGACCCTGTTAGCATTTACTATTGAGGTGGGCCACAACCGTCACTTGTGTCAGGCTGATAGAATTGAACAGTTTAGATCATTAAGATGAGTCTCAGGTGGGCTACAGAATTGTGATGGTGTACATGATTAAATGTAACTTACTCTATTGGAGAGTTATAACATGTGGGGGTGTGTGTGGAGAGGTAAGGAAAACAGGAGAGGGTGAATTTGGGAGTCTTTTTTGTTTTTTTTTTAATTAGTTTGTCTCTTTAGCATTTCTAACCAAGACACCTGTTGTTGAAACGGGCATCTTCCAACAGGGCTAGCAGGCGAGACATGGGGAGTCCCATTCTAGCTAAAAAAAATAATGCTCTATGTCGAACCTTTAGATTTAACTCTCTATCCATGAATTGGATGTATGTTCATGTGATTCTAGGGTTTGACCAAATCAGTGCCTACAAGTGGTATCAAAACTACCATACATACTAACCAATGGTGGATATTTTGAGTTGTTTTAGTTCAATTTTTTGTTTTTGCTTCATTCAATTTATTGGACTTCTTCGAAGTTGTTGGGTGAGCTTTTACTGGCATGGGTAGGATTACGAAAAGATTAAAAAAAAATATAAAAACTATTTGGATAATGTGTTTGCTAGCAATTTGGTGGGTTGTTTGAGAAGAAAAGAATGCTCAATGTTTTAGAAATGGGAGTAAAACTGTAAAGAGTGTCCAGATTGTTAGTAGTAGAATCGGCAATGCTTAAGGATTGTAATATTTTCTTTCTTAGGTCGTAGTTGAGTCGCTATCTCGATGGCTTTGATCTTTCCTTTTTTTTTTTTTTTTTTTTTTTTTTAAGCTTTTCTTTTTTCCTTTTTAATAAAATATATTGTTAACTCTTAAAAAAAAAAATTTAGTGACTCTTGCAAATAAAGTATTTAAGTGTGCTTTGCTCCAACAAGAATTCAACATATGGATTAAACCTATCATGCATTGTCCTCTGAGCGGTGGTGGTGAAATCTATTTGTTTAGCATGCATCCACTTCTATTTGATTTTTGGTCAGTGGATTATTTTTGTCTTAAGATCGAATTCGGTTTGGGATTGTCTAGTGTCTGTGAAGCGCATTCACATGAAGTTTATGGTTGTAGACTTACTAACCAAGGACTTGACTACTAAGCCATTGATAGAGTTAGTGAATAATATAGAATTGGTTATCACTAAAGATGTGTTTTATTAATGGAATTATACACACATTTCAATTATGTACATACTCTAATTCATTCAATTTAATTGACGATTATCTTTTATAGCATTATATTTTTTATTTTTCTTTTATTAGTTCATACTCATTTTAATTATTAAAAATGAATGAATATAATAATTTAATTTTTATTTAAGGTATAAGGCATTTCTTAGTAGAGATATTAGGACTGTTTGGAAATTAGATGTATGACCACACTAGACATATAATTTCTATATAAGGAGAGAAGGAGTTGGTGATGGGGACTATCACACTCTAGCTATAAACTAACTAGTGCTCTCAGTCTGCAATTCAGTGTATTTTGCAATCTGACTTTCCATTGACATTGCACACAGATGAGCAATTGGAGAGGAAGAATTGTAAGATCCAAGTTGATCTCATGTTATCTTTTCTTGGGTGCATACACTGGTATGCTTGTTTAATATCCATGAATTCGTTGTATGTAATTCTCGAGTTATTTAGGCAAATAAGCGGCTACAAACCCAGCTGAAGTGGGTCACCTATTCAATGGTTGTTGTCAATTAATGACCACACCAAGCTAGTTTTGGTTGGATCATTTTGCATATAGGTCCACCAACTTAGAACATGTAAAAGTAGCGTATAAATCTTATCTTCCATTCTTACTTTAACTTACAGAAGAGTGACGGTTCATTAGGGATGATTATGTTTTACCCTTGAGGAAAATGACATGGCCCATTCCATCCATCCATTGCACTAGCATGTGTTAGGACATGAGTTGATAAAGCATGCAAATTAATTCAAAACATAAGTGGGCCACACAACAAGAAATATTTAATTAGTCAGCTGGTGGCCTAATATCTTTTTCTTTCCGATGATCATCATCATCTAATCGTGGCCCACCACTGGCCTCGTTGGTAGACTCTTTGGAGTTTCAACAAGAGATCTTGGCCCACAGGGTGTGTGTGGAGTGTGTGTGTGTGTGTGTGTTGGGGGGGGATTGTGTGTAAAAATAAAAATTAAAAAAAAGGTGGCCCACCACTGGCAAATTGAACACTAAGGCCAGCATGCACAGGACATGCTTTTTTCATGCCTTGTTTCTATGTAAATATGAGGACGACAGTGCATGCCACAAGGGGGTTTGCTAATTCCACATGCACCCCGACGTACAGCCACACGTGCCAACCTGGCATGTGTATCACATCTGAGCCATGTATATTAGCACTGATAGTCTTCATGTCGTAAGTTGAACATCCATGATTTTCAACTAAACCATCTACGCAAGTGGGTCCCACCTGGCTTGTGTGGCTTTTTGTGAAGCAATAGCACCAACTAGAAAAATCTAGCCATTGGTCTGTTTCATCCTACGGTGATTGCACTACGCCCCAGAAAATCTTCGTTCATAACAAAATCATAACCTTTCAATTTGTAGCCTACGTATAGATAGTCACGAAGGGAAATGCATCAACGATCCACATTCTTGGGCATGGTCTGTCGACGGGGATAGAACAGACCAATGATGCTGAATATCGAACCATGGGTCCCACTTGCTAAAATAGAAAGTCCCAAGGATTTTGGCCTACAGACGGACGGTTAAGAAAACGGTTCACATTCAACTGAAATAAATCTCCAAATTTAATTGAAAGAATTCTCCAATCTGGTAGATTTCTAGGGGAAGGGTTCATCCATAGTGGGACCCAACATACCAATGGTATGGATTATCGAAAAATGGGACCCACTTCTCAGGTTCAAAAACCCGGATATATTCTGCACATATGCCGGCCGTGTATCATGTAATCTCTCTCAACAGTATTCCAATCTTATCAAGATGTGAAACTCAGCTTTAACCCATACGTAAAGCTATCAGGAATATGGGTTGAATTTCACACATAATCCAAACGGTCTAGTTGGAAAACCGTCTGATCCTCATTCAAGTCTAGGATTTCGGTTTGTGCAACTGGGACCCTTTCTTAGATGATCCAGACCATTGATATGATGAGCCCCACAGTGAATAGAGAATAAGATGGAAATCCTCAGGATTGAAAGATCTTATCCATCCAATCTTTTGGCATTTTACTATTTGAATATGGATCATCGCTGTACATCTTTCCTTAACCAGCTATTGCCATGCCACCGATCGAACGGTTTGTACCATCCGACAAGGAGATTCCACGGGACATGGTCCATCCACTAAGGGACCCATCAAACCAACGGTTCTTGATTGCCAAACAATAAGCCCCCATAAAAAACAGTAGGATACAACGCAATGCACCCGTTATGAAATCGTATCAAATCCTCCTAGTGGTAGACGGCAAAAGTGACATTTTTAGGTATAATAGATAAAATATCATTGCACATCTTTCACCTTCTTCTACATGGCTTTTAAATTTGCCAAGTGGGTCCCATGTTTAGGTAATCCACACCATTGGTCTGCTGCGTACCACTGTGGATCGAGAAGATCCCAAAAATCTCCCTTCATTTTAAGATAACTTCAACCAATGTTAGCACCATTTTCGGTTGAATTGGAGCTTCATTGCAATACTCTTATTAACCGTCCATCTTTATGCCATGTATCCAAGGTGAAGACTCGCTTGTGAAGAAGAATTTTGAACGACATAGAGCATCCAATGTGGGACACAACAGATTAACGGTTCGGATTTCCTAGTGAAAGAACAATTCGTCACAATTGAGAACCCGTTTATCATGTGGTGATGTTGAGGCCACGTTTATTCTATTATATAATTTTTTTTCTTTGATTAACGCTTTCTAGAGGCTGCTTTATCCGTTATGCAATGCACGTGAATGAGGACATTAATTAATAGGAAAGCATGGTTAGATGGTACCTCTCTATTAAATAATATTTATTACTATTATATTATCTTTAGTTATCTAAACAGATTGGACAGCGACATGATCTCAAGTCGAACTCGGGTTGGTACATTCATCCTAAACGCGTATTCATAAACGACGGCCCTCCTGGCAATCTTGATCTCCATTGCCAATCGAAAAGGAATGTCTATACCGATGGTTCACCACCATCTTTGCATGGTGATGGTCAGTGGTGCCACCTGGGATGTATTCAACCCAAACCTATCTGGTTCAACTCCCACTTTAGGTCAGGTTAGGTTGGTTTGGGTTGAAGTGGATGTGGGCTTTGAGATATGTTGGGACATGTGGATACACACAGAGTAGAAGGAAACAAAGCACTCATCAACAATAGTACAAATATAATCTAGCAAAAATAATTTGAATTTACGTGGAAAAAAGATCATGGCACAAGAGATAAAATTTATCAAAATAAAAACCTCCCAGAAAAAATCCTAGCTTTTCTCTCTCCAAAACCCCCTCAAACCTTCAAAACACATTTTAGTCTTCCCTTATCGCAATTACACCCACTAATAAAGTAATAGAATCGAAAATAGAACCAAAATTGCAAAACTGCATAGAATCGCAAACTATTAACTAATCGAGATGGCTCATGTTTTGACAGGTCAAATACATCAAAAATTGTTCAGAGAGTTTTGTCATAATTCTGAATGTTGTTGACTGGTTGAGACTAGGAGCGAATATATCAAAACCCTTGATAATTATCCAGAGACCTGTCTGTACAATTCCAAGCCTGATCGATCAATTAGCTGGGCTGATCGACTAGTCAAACATCCTATTTTGAATACTGATTAAAGGCTCCATCTAATAATATGAACGTCCAACATTACATACATGCATAATATATAATATAGACCGAAGATCAATTGCATGAAAAATACAACTTGTGCTGAAACCATCTAGCTTACTTTGGACTCTATCCTATAAATATGCTCTATGGTACTAACATTTTTTTCATTTCTTTTTTGGATGGGGGACTACTTACATCCCACTGTGAACCACTTGGGACTCGATACCAAAACCTTAGTGTTGAGTCTTCACTCAGTCAACATACGAATGCATGTTGAGTTATCCAACAAGTGGAGATTATAGCAATGGTATTGCTATTATTTTGATAGTTACAAATGTTACTTTGATGGTAACATTTGATCATTAGATATCTAAGTTTATTTAGGTTCGATTTTATGGCCCAGTGGTTGATAGTCTATGTTTCAACACTGATACCCGGGATTGAGTGCCATGTAGGGTGGGTGGGTGGGTGGGTGGGTTAGATCATAGGAACATCAAAAACTCAAGTAGACCACATGATAGGAAAAAGTACGTAGGGAAATGCCTGCAGTATAAACTTCCATAGGTCCTAGTCCATGGTGATGTTTTTCCATTGGGATGAACTGAAAACACAATAAAAATAAAACACAAAAATATTTCAAAACTCATATGGCCCTATGAATGCTCCAAATGTGGACAGGTTCAATCCTCACTGTCTCCTCCTATGTCCTGACAGTTGAACCGGGTGGATTTCTCACAAACATCATAGTGGGCCCACCTAGCTTCCCATCATAGGAAGTTTTTGCTGGCAATTAATCGCACTCCACCCCTAAGCACTAATTATCGCAGCTATCCTAATTAACCATCTTAGTGAACATTAAACGAACGGTGAGAAATGAAGTAGCCAGCTGCCTGTCGGCCAGATAGGATGGTGAAGATCGTCTGCTTTTAATGCAATTACTTAGGATTTGATCCGTCTCTCAATTAGGTCGCAAGGCTTTAAATGCACCATGATTGATGTCTACGTACGTGCACCATGCGTGTGCCAGGATGAGTCACCATCACGTTAGAGATGTCGGTGAACTATCACGGTAGAATAAGGCCTCACGAAAGTACGGGAGCTTGATCCAATGGAGGTAAGCTAGATACTAAGCTAGATAGATACTCGGTGAAAGAAATGTCGAGAACAACCAACAGTCTTCACATGTGGGGCCCACCACTCTAAACCAATCAAAGGGTGGCGCTTACCAACCTCACAAAGGTGTGAGTCTCTCCCTGTAAAAACATTGCATCCACCCCTCACATATTAGACGTTGCACCATCATAAAGGCCACCTGGCACAAAAAGGGCCCACCCACTGACGAAGTGGGCCCCACCATGGATAGTCAATGATCTGACCTGATGCACAAGTGTGGCCCACCAATCTTGCGCTTTTCTCAGTTACATTTGGACCATGGAAAATGGACCGTACCCAAAAGTCTTACGTGGGAATATCCTAACCACCAGTCTTGAGCCTTTTTCTCAGTTGCATGTGGACCGCTGCTTTGTCTTTATCTTCTTAACCGATCTGACGCTCTGATTTTCTGGTCGTCTTGGGACATGGCCCATCCACGGTTGGGACAGAGTACCTAGTCGTGTGGATTACTGAAACATTGGACCCACCTATTGGAATTGGATACCGAGTATATTGCAGATAATCTCGGGCAGAGGATTCTATAAATCCTATTTTCCAATGCCACGTTGGCTTGTCACACGCATTTCCATCCTCTACACGTGCATTTGAGGACCAGGTTCAATTTTTAAGCTGGCAACTGCATCACAGCCACACATCACTGTCGTATTCATTTGTGTCGATCCTAGCCATACGAGAGTTGTCAGATGATTCCAGACTAACCTAACGGGATAAAAGGAATTTTTGCAATAGTCCAGATTGCTCAGGCGAAAGTCAGACAATCGACTGGTTAGGATCACCCCATTTGTTGCAATTTTAGGCTATTGCTCATCCAAGTGGGACTAAAAGAATGGGTGGTTTCGATCGATCCCTAGGACACAGCAGACATTTACGGTGGATATGTGCACAACATAAGTAGGGTGTCTTCATTAATAAAAACTTTCAGCTGGTGTGGGAACCAGCAGGAACCAGCAGACCTGGACCATCCACTTTGTAGGCTCTGTGATGGGTGTCCCATGATGCAAAGACTGCACCAATTGGACCATCCTAGCCGTCCCTTTCTCTCATCTTTCTTCCCTTCGAGACCACTGTTTAGACGGGGCAATCATCTATCATTTTTTGTGAACGTTTATCCCTGGCCCATCCAGGGTGGCCCATACCAGTTGAACAGCATGATCCACCGTTCTCTCTGCCATGTGGGTCCATGGAAGAGGGGCTTTATTATATCATGATGAAAACGGTACTATCAAACCATATCCCTATTACAAACCTCACAAGAAACTTCATTGTTGAAATTGTGGTCCAGTGACCATTAGATGTTCTGGAAACATTAATCGTATGTTTGGGTATTTGACCCTTAATCCTAGTCACACGTGCCAACTCTGGCACACCTGTGTGATCCAGGCCGCTTGTTAGGTGGAACCATGGATCGGATTCGGACGGACCAGTGTTGATCCGAATCCAATCTATTTAAATTTTTCAAAATTCAAATTCGATCTAATCCAATCAATCAAAATTAGTATTCCTTCATGTAAATCTAATCAGAAACTATGCAGCTTAGGTTTTTTTCTTTTCCTTTTATTCCCCTACAATCGGATCGTTGCTAGATCGAATCAAGGTTGATCCAAATCCGATTCGATTATTAAACGGATCAAAAATTTCAATTCCAATCCGATCCATTATCTGATTAATGATCTGAATTCGATTAAATCAGATGGAATCTGAATCAGATTTGAACCATGATCCAATCCATTGACAGCCCCAGTGTAGATTCCTTATGTGGACAGTTGGTTATCCTTCTTCCAACTGATGTTTTTCTCCTATACCTGTGGCCCACCTGAACAGTGGTGCAACCTTTAGAGCTGGCATGCTCAAAGGGCTCTGGCTGATTACACTAAACACGTGTGCGACATTTGCACATGCACTGAAACCTCATCAGAAGCCTCAAAGCTGAATCCTACGCTTCCAGAAACTAGACCTCAAACATAGACTGTCAATGGTACCGGGACCGTAGGTACCTAGTGGACCCCACCTGATTTAAACCGATCTTGTTCCAATTTCTCTAACTGGTTTAGGAATGAGGGAAGTCCAATCGCTATTTGGACCCGGTTGAAAAATTATAGTCGGGTCTAGACTGGGTCCACCGTCTTCGACCCGGTTAAAATGGGGTCAAGCTGTTAGGGCCATTTGGATTCATTTAAATAATAATGTTATATATATATATATATATATATATATATATATATATATATATATATATATATATATATATTATTCTAGCAATAGAATGAGGTTTTAAGCGAGACAAACAGCAGACCTGTTAAAGTCATACGTGTTTATGGTAAATCATGTAAATGATCTTTTTTAACCTTGATGCAACCCAAACCTAATTTAAACTGTGGTCCAATAAACCTACGGATGCCTAAACCCATCACGTCTGGGTCCAGAAAGCGACCTGGTTCAGGAAAGTGACCCAAACCTAACAAGACCCAAACACAATCAGATCAGGTCTGAGAACTATAGGATCCGTCCTCAGAAACTATCTCACAATGAGTCACTAGTACTAAGGAAATCGCTTCACCCAAAACTTGTAACTGTTCTCCAATCAACTTTGTAACGATTCTGTAATTCCTGTATTCATTATTTGTACATTAACTGATTCAAACAATATAAATATAGATGAAACTCGTCACCTAGAATAAGGGTGTGTGCACTTTTCTCATTTTCAAAATTCCTTTCTATCAGCTTCTTAACTAGAACTAATTTGTAATTGGTGCAATGTTTGAAAAACCGTCCAACGTAGTTGTATAGGCTTCAGATTGAAATGAAACAAATCATCACACCTACGTAAGACTGAATCAGTGAGTTGTATCAGTTTCCCAATTGAGTGCACTCGAATGCCACTACTTCAATCCATGATTTGATGCAGCCAAACAGGCTAAAGCCCCATTTTGTATCATGATTTGGAATATCTCAATCAGAAATCTCTTAGATCGAGAAAACCCTGGATTCAAAATTCTCTGATTGTGTTTGGCACCCTAAATTCAAAATTTCCTATAATCCAAAAATAATTATGCACTTAAATTATATAATATGTTTACAAGAGTTTGTATTTAATTACTAAATCAACTTCAATATCTCTAATTAGTGTGCATATTGGTGTTTGACACACTGATTGTAATAAGTCCATTGAAATATATACTTTAGCCAAAAATGATGAAATTTCAAGATTTAGATGGGCCACAAGCATAGGATCACAACCAAGTGACTAACCAACGTTTTTTGGTCATTGACTTACATGGCCAATGTTTGAACCATTCAGATCATTTTATTTATATAATTTTAGTGATGCAATTTATAATCTTATTGTTTTAAATATCACCAGCCGGCCACGTGGACAATAAATTAGTTGCTTAGTAATACATATGTCACACATATCATTCTCTTACTTTTAAAAAATGAAAAAAAAAAAAAAAAGAAAAGAACTAGTAATCTAAGCAAAAGGAATAAATCACAAAACTCACCAAAAATGAGGATTTAAAATCTCCTAATTCGAAATGCCCTCTAATCTACCCAGCCAAATGATGGATGGAATCGGAATACCCTCAAATCCCTCCAAATCAGCCGTGCCAAACAACCCTTAAGCACAATTCAATATCTACTTAAATTGCAAAGTTGATTAGTACTATTTGAAAGTCCACGACCATTTTTTACTTCGGAAAATTCCGCGTCCAAACACAGCTTTTAAGTTGAAATTTTCAAAATGAGAAAGGTATGAACTTAAATTTCCATGAATTGCATGATAGCACCTTATTCCCAAACAGCCAAGTTTGCCCCCGACTTTGAAGGTGGGATATTTCATTTCCAGCATCCTCTCAACATAAGTCAGATGCATGGCCCACCTTGCCATCCCACACAAAAAGTAGTGGGGGAACTCAAAAGGAGATGGCCCACCGTTAAAGGGACCTTGACTTGGAGATGAGAGAAATAAAATGAATATATTGAAAATATTCCAAAAAGCCAACAAAGAAAAAGGAAAAAAATCCAGCTATGATGATAGTGCCCAAGAAACCTTTGCAGCCAATCCACCCCCCACTAATATGGATGCACAAATGCCCTCAAATTCTCATCTTTTAATGATAAAATGGTAGTGTAATCAGATTGGCACCGTTTGCGTTAAACGTACTAAAACGTAACAGCACTACGAAGTACTAGTGCATATTAAAATTTCATAAAGTATCTTTTAGAAACTATGAGACCGTCTCACAGTATATACTATACGTCCGTGAATTTTCAATGAATCTCAAATGTGTAAATCGGATCCCAATGAAGTTTACTTTGATAGGTTTAACAACGTAGTACCTACGATTTGATACTAATAAACTAGTAGATTGGCAGCCTAACCACCTGTAAATAACCTGCCAACTCTTACTTTTTAATGGGTTATTAATGTAAAGTTGTTTATTCATAAATACTTAGTTTTCAATGCTAATGAGTTGGTTAGACTAAAAGTCCGACACTTCAATCAAATTAAACCGAATTACATAATACATACGGTGTACGTATTGAAGATTCAAAGTCACATAGTTCGTCATAGGAGAAGGTCTCATAGTTTATCTCGATGGATTAATATTTAAAAAATAATATTATTTAATTTATATTTTTTTGTTAAAAGTTTGACTGCCTCGAGTGCAACCATATCGGAACTGTTAGATGTACGATCACGTGTAAGATTAGTCAGTGTGTGTACGTTATAGGCGTATTTTTTACTTGCCGACATTTAATGAACAAATAGGTAGGTAAACAGTAAACAAAGTAGGTCATGCTGTACGGACTACTAACCTGACCGGACTAAAACTTGGTTATCATAGATTTTTCACCCAGGGTGGACTACCTGACGAGCCTAGTACGTGTATCACGCACATTACCCGTCCCGATATGTACGTACACCCAAACTGGTTGGGAGTGAACCTTCGCCAATTTTACCAATTCCTCAAGTCTATAGCCGACAATCAGTCCACCCGGGATGTAACGTTACCGATATAAGTTACTGGTGTCAAACCCTTTCAGGATGTGTGAGTTTATCACCTTCCGAAAAGTGTAACTTTCACTTGGTAACGAATGTGGGAATCAACGGTAGGAAAACATCTAACTGTTAGCCTACCAATTCTAACAGTCGTAAAACCTGCTAGAGGAGTAGGTGTTACTACGGGTGATCTACTTGCCAGTCCTAACGACCTTTTAGCTCTTTAGCACTTACCCAGTTTTGGTTCCCGTAAATGCATTAAAGCTTCCTGTGGAGGGAGAGAAAAAGAATATAAGGTAAAGAGTGAGGGAGGTTTGCGTGCGGTTTTCGGGCTTGGACTAAGGAGAAGTTTTCGGGTAGAGAGGAGGAAGGTTAGCTAGAAGTAAAGGAAATAAAGAAGACAGGTAAGAGGAAAATGTAACGTTACCCAAACTAAAAAATTGGGGTTAAGGGTAGGGTTTGTAGGGGGTTTCTCCTGTTTAGAGGGAGTGGGTAGAGAAGAAGTACCTTGCTCTTTTGTCTCTGTCGCTTTTCGGGAGATAAAATTTTTTAGAGTCGTGGAGTTGGCAGCTAAAGGATAGTTTTAACATATAAAAGTAGACGAGTAAGGAAAGATTAGTTTTAGGGGACGAAAGCTAGAAGCAGCGTAAGATGTGAGAGTAGGAAGAGATAGAAGGGGTAGAGAAAGGAAAGGGACAAAAAGAGGGGACAAAACTAAAGATGACAATAAGAGAATCAAAGGGAAGAGGTAAACCCTCGACGGGTTTTGTGGGTTGAGCTTTTTCTGCTGTAAAAACTCGGCCTCTAGCTCTTCCGGCTGAGCCTTCTGCTTCTAGGATAGACCCAGCCCGGGCTTTGGCGATGTCTCTGGTTATGGCTAAGCTATAGGCACGTTTTCGGGGTAAAAAGCCTCAGCAAGCACCTTACCTCAGCCTTCCCCGGCGACCTTCAGTATGTGCTCCTCATGCTTCCGCTCCTCCTCCTTCTAAGCGGCCTCTTGCTGGCGGCTAACCACAGCGACCGCAAGATGATGTGCCTAAGGCTGAGTAGCCTCCCCCTCAAAGGCAGCCCTAATGGCCGCACCCTAAGCGGCCTCTCGGAGAGAAAGTCCACCCTCCTCCTCTCCCTCCTCCCCAACTAGCTCTAAGGAAACCCTCACTTTCCCTGCCAACCTAAAGTGCATCTCCTCCTATTAGACTAGCTCTAGCTAGAAAGGCAGCGGCCTTTCATCCTTTAAAGGCCGCCAAACCGCAGTCTAAAGGCTGACTAAAACCCAATCTATGTCCATTAGTCCAATAATTAATGACTTTCCTACAGACTACAATCTGGGAACTAGTAATTTCTAACCCTGGCAGTCAGACCACCCGGTGTGGAAACTACCTGGCACAAACTCTTTCCTGTAGTCCCACCTGTTAAGACTGGTAGGCTAGCCTTCTAAAAACCGTGCAAATAACACTTGGTAACCAACATCAAAATAATTGGTAGTTATACATAAGTAGTTTTAGGAAGTTAGTTTGCCAATCCTAAGAGGCTAGAGGTGCCTCAAACCTAAGACTAGGTAGGTATTGTACTGGGTGGTATACTTACCAAGTCTAGAATATGTGTTCACGGTTCATACGTCTAGGCTTATGAGGTCATTTATACGGTCGTGGACAGGATATAACTTCAAATCAGTTCGACCGTACCCCGGTGTGCACGATTGGAACCCGAATAGCTCTGTAGGTTCGGCAGGTAGTCTAACCGGGGGGCATGTACTAGACGGGTTTTTTTTAAGTTCGATCAGGTGAACGGGTCGTCCGGCATGCGCATAGTAGGCGACCCTTAATTAACAATCGGTAGGTTAAAAGGCATGTAAAAATCAAGTGGTCCGACTATAAAACCCAGTTCCAGAATATAGGTGCCACCCGGGTGGACTACGTGCCGACTCCTCTCGGTCCGACCGTGTACATCGGAATCAGTTCGTACACATCTCTCCCTCCTTAACCTAAACCCTCAAACTAAAAAAAAAAAAAAAAAAAAACTTAACAAATAACGACATAATATAGCTTCAAGTACATATGTAGTTTTCTAATCCTAGACTAACTCCCCTACTAATTTTTCGGGAACAGAAATACAAATTTACGATATTACGGTAACATCGAAAACCCTTTTAGAGTAGGTCCTAGGTGTAATAAACCACACGTACACCTTGTGCACCTGTACTGGACCTGGCGAGTAGTCACCCCGGGTGTGCACTACATACACAGAATAGGTGCGGCAGGTAGGCAAAATGGTCTATTAAAATCTCGTACTAGTGTTGTAACTTCGCATAGATTTCGAATTCACCTGGTGTGTTGTCCTGTGTCACCTTATTATTGCAGGTGACAACTTTGGAAGGATGTCGGATGTCACTACAAATAAACAGTAGTTTGGACAAGTATTCCAGTGTGTCTGTACCTACTTCCCTTTTATGTTTATAGTCGAACTAGGTTTTGAAGACACCAGGGGTTTTTCAAAAGATGCCATTCCCAAGTAAAGGGTGAGAGAGAGGACACCACACCAGGTGAACTCGAAACCTATACGAAGTTAAAATCCAAGTACGGGATTTTACTCCACTCTTTTTTCCCACCTGCCGCACCTATTCTGTGTATGTAGTGACACCCGGGGTGTCTCAAAGGAACTCTTTTAGTGATGGAAAACAAAAAGCATGGGCAGATAATTTACCAATCGTATCTGCCTGCCTACTGCAACAAACGAATATATCTAGCAAGGGATGGCCTGTACCACTAACCACTTACTTACCGGCCTAGAGTATGTCCTCGCAGGTAGTAATCTCCACCTGTTGCTAGGTTAGGCTCAACTTGTACAGGGTCTAACTTAACAAGCCGACGAACTCCTCCATGCAAGCTTATTACAAGTTTGTTTGTAAGCTTGTGCTACTTAGATAAACTTGAGTTAAACCAGTTTGGGATAGTACAAGTTTATACAAGCTTGTACACCTAAAACTTATTAAAAATGTTCAAGCTTATTAAAATGAAAAAAGTGAACTTTTATCAAAAAGATGATGACTTATCATTTACAGCTAAAAAAGCAAGATACACAGGGTGGTACTACATAAACACAGTAGGTGAGGTAGGTAGGTAAACATGTTGAATAAAATTCCGTAATTTATTCTTTACCCCGTTTATGTTTTGAGTTCATCTGGTGTAGTGTCCTTTGTTACTCCTTTTACTACAGGTGGTAATTTTGGAAGGACCCGAGTGTCAGTACAAATAAACAGTAGATGGAAGAAGAAGAAGAGAGAGAGAGAGAGAGAGAGAGAGAGAGAGAGAGAGAGAGAGAGATATATATATATATATATATTAGCTCAGCTTACTTGTTCAGCTCAGCTCAACTAGTTATAAACTCAGCTCAAGCTCGGCTTGTCCTAACACAAATTTTAACTTAACTTTAAAAAAAGCGTGTGTGTGGTACACTACAAGCTTGTTATTTTGAAAATAACAAGCTTGTTCCAAAATGAATCAGCGACTCAGCTAGGTTTGCCAATTTGAGTCAAACACAGGGCGAGATAGGTAG